>JAJOZX010004155.1:0-32500 GCA_023014485.1 Bathynomus jamesi
TATATATTATATATAGTTTTTTTTTTTTTTTTTTAGTTGTCAGGAAGAACCGATTCGCCTCTATTTAAAGGGCATATCTCAGCGGAAAAACAGAAAAAGTGAGAGGAAAGACAGAGAAAAAGAAAGGGTGGAGGGACAGTCCGAAGTGGAAAAAGACCCAGGATGACAAGGACTGCAGGGTCGAGCCCCATCATCCTTGGGTGCTAGGGCCGGGAGGGCGCACGTGAAACCTCCAGAACAAGCACGTACAAACAGCACAAAGAGCACTCAAGAGCACGAGCTTAGAACCCCCTTGCGGGGATGATATATATATATAATATATATATATATATATATAGCATAATAATATACAGGGCGTCCCAAAAAAATGTATACACACTTTAAATAATTATAAAGGCAGTGTTTATTAAAATACATTTCATTTTCAAAATGTAATAGAATCTACAGACATTATTTAATTGTTTTGTCAACGCCTGTTTTCAAACTGACGTCCGTTCTGGTCCAGGCACTGCTGATAACGCGAAGCAATGGAATCGCAAACATCACGAAACATTTCGTTTGGTATTTGTGTGCATTCTCGTTCAATGGCTGCTCTCAATTCAGCGACTGTTGCAGGTTTTATAGCGTAGACTTTGTCTTTTAAGTATCCCCCAAAAATAAAGTCTAGTGGTGTGAAGTCTGGTGAACGCGGAGGGTATTCTACGAAACCCTTCGTCCAATCACATCCACATCGTGCCAAGTACCACTCGCAATACTCCACTCTTCGGTCCGGATCATCTTCATTAATAGCATGGACTAATCTTGGAATGTAACTTTTCCATTGACAGCGCTTCAAAATGCGTTGGACAGACGATTCTGAAATTCCTACCTCACGACTCGCTTGCCGCACAGATTTTCTTGGACTTTGGTGATACGTTTCCAGTACTCTTTCTTGCTTTGTGGGGCTTGTCGATGTCCGTGGTCTTCCGGAACGCTTCTTGTGGACATTCTGAACAGTTCCATCGGCTTCAAACTTATCTCTAATTCGAGTGATGGTAAGTCGCGTTGGTGGATCTGTTTGAAACTCCCTCCTAAACTGTCTTTGCACTTCAACTGCGTTTTCACACTTCCAGTAGCATTTAGAATGAATTTCCTTTGTTCAAAGCTTAGTCTGACTGCCATTATTAATTCTAATGGGTTTAACTTGGAAAGAAAGAAACATCAATTGAGCTAGCAGCTGTTAAAGTGTGTATACATTTTTTTGGGACGCCCTGTATATCTAGCAAGAGCAATCCGATCATTGCAAAAAACTGGAAAGGTATGCAATTAATAAAGGTGTATTTAAACAGAATTTAATTGGAATAACTATCGTCATATTGTGTTACACAATGGATGATTAATATTTCTGGGATACATGTCGCTATCTGGCAACTGAACACATTGCGCTATCTGGCAACTCAGCCAGAATAGAGGCTTATAAAAGACCGCGAAGTTGGTGAAAGACTCATTCCAGCTCGGCTCCCAGCCGAGCAAGGACTTTGGTCCTTCTCTTTCAGGCCCTTTGGTAAAACCCCTTAGTGGCCTCTTAGGTTAGGAAAACGAAAATAACTTGGGGGAGAACTCCTCTCTCTCTTCCTTCAGTGTCTCTCTCTCTCTCTCTCCTACAGGCGTCTCTCTCTCTCTCTCTCCTTCAGGTCTCTCTCTCTCTCTCCTTCAGGCGTCTCTCTCTCCTTCAGGTGTACCCCTCCCCTCCCCCCCTTGGCTCAGCCAACTGGCTGATTAGGAGCCTATAAAACAACGCCTACTCGGCTGAAGTCTTAATGTGCACTTGGCTCCTGCCAGGTGAACACCTCTCCTCCTCTTCTCTCTGGCCCTTTGGGGGAATAGCTTGGGGGAGGCCCCCAAGTTGCATGCCCCTTGCAACCTAGGTTGGCAACAAAGGCCAGTACTCTTTCTTTTTTCTTTTTTTCTTTTTTTGCAACCCCCACCCCCACTCCCCCCTTTGCAACAAACCTCCACCCCATTTGCAACAACCCACCCCACTTTGCAACATTACATAATAACCTGCAACATTCTTGCACTCTCCCCTTTTTCGGCTATACTACTAAGCAGTTCTCGTTCCTTTGGAAATCTATATGAGTTCGCTGGCTGTCAAGGGATTCCAACTGCAATTTTCCATCGTATATTTGTGTGTAAATTTCCACTGTATTAAGGTCATATGGTTAGGAAATGTAACTCATTATTTCTTAAGATAAAATGTACTTGTCTAATCAATGTGTTCTATTTCCAGCATTTCGGTTTCAAAGCAATTGTAAATGTAGTATGGAAGATAGATAGTTTTAGTTGAGGCGGCGATTGCGACATTTTCTATTGGTGCCTCGACGGGGTCAGTCCTTGTTAGGAACCCTATTTTCATAAACTCGTACTCAGATGAGCTACAGCTCTGAAACTACCTCATGAGAGTTCTTGTTCGTCTTAAAATTGCACAGAATTAATCGGAATACTTTTGTCTACACTCCTAATTAAAATTTAATCAGGTTTTTTTTTTTAAGAGAATGTTAATGGGATTGCAAAATTGGAGGTCTATTAATAAAGAGAAAATAGTAAAATCTATAATACTAAATTAGAAAACACAAGTTAGGTTTAATAAATAGTGTAAAGTTAGGAAATAGGCCCCGGATGAATAAAAGAAGTACGTGACTTTTGGCACGAAGCTAGAACAGGTCACAGCTCGTTTCGTTGCGTTCTTACTTGCAATATGGTCAGCCAGTCAGGTCATAGCCGTCACCTGATGTCACGCCTTTTATTCGTCCAATCATGTTATTAAAAACAAATTAGTTTTCAGATAGTACTAAATATATATATAAGGAGCCATTCAAAAATTACATAACGCCAGTTTTGCTAAAACTTGACATCCCCACCCCCTTATAAGGTTCCGTAACAATGCTAGACCAGACACCCTCTATTAGGGGTTACATAACATCTTAGTGGGTGTCTGGTCTAGCGTTACGGAACGGAACGTTACAAGGGAGTGGGGGTATCAAGTTTTAGCAAATATAGCGTTACGTAATTTTTGAACGGCCCCTCACTGATGGGAAACTACGAACAGGACGGAGGAAAAAAAGTGCACGGAAAAACCCTGGAAGATTGTGGGAGACAGAATTTTGAAGCGAGAGGAGATGTTGAGAGCAGAGCTGTGACCGTCCGTCCGTGAAAATGTGATAGGTTTTAGTCACAGGACAAAGAGTGGAGTGTATTAATCCAATCATCTCTGGACCTTAACGTGAATTTCATAGATAACTTAATTATAAAATTCATTTTAAACAATTAATCCAATCATTAACGGGAATTTTATAAAGTTCAATTTAAATTTTATAAAATCGTTGTTATAATTTTTTTCTTGTAACCATTGAAGTGAATTATATATATAGCCAATAATAACTTGTGTGAGGACTAACTACGCCTTCAGTGAGGAGCTAACACAAGAGTTGGGATAAGTTTTAGTTGCATTAGTAGTAATTGTGAAATATAGAAAAGGTAGGCAAAAAGCCAAAACAGGACAGCGTATAACATCTTGTGAAACTGAGGTCTCCTTTCCTATGAGATAAGCTTATCGTAGGTGCTCCAATAGCACCGAAAAAGTGCCCTACTTCCACATATGCTGATAGTTCAAACCAGCCTAAACAATTGGTTAACGCTACCAATTTTTTAAATTATAAAACACTCGCATAAAGTACTTTTAATCATTTCGCAGAGAGGCCTAATATCTATAGAGCGATTCGAGGTACCTTTATAGCCAGCCACAGCCGGCTCATCGAGAGCCGTCCATAGTCAAGTGTCTGGGCTTCGTTTGGAGATTTCATCTTTGACATCGGTGGTGTTCTGATGTCTTTGAGTAGCTGGTTAAATAGTTTTGGCCTTCTGACAGCAAAGCTATTTTCTTTCAGAGGTGAGGATGTCTCTTGTCTGGTCTTTAGTTCGGGAACACTACTCATTCTACCTTTCCTATTTCCCAGTGCTGTTTGGGTGGTTATCGGGTTCAGACTGAGTTTTGGCACTAGTTTCTCTATCTTTCATACGTATATTATGGTGTACCTCTCTCTTCTTCTTTCTAGCGAATATATATATTTAATGTAAGTAGTCTTACCCAGTAATGTAATTAACTGCAGTCATTGATTTTGGCTGCGAAATATCTGTGGATTTCTTCTAGTTTATTGATTTCTTCTCTTTTATATGGGAACGTCAAGACTGAGCAATATTCCTGGTTTGGTGTGATCAGTGTTTTTAGCAGGGGAATCATTATTTTATTGGCCCTTTTATACGAGGGTTGTTCAAAAAGTAAGTTTACAAGGTTAATTACCGGTGCATTCTGCATAGTACAATAATGTTGTTGGTAGTACGATATTTTTTTTAGGCATGTGTGGCAACACTGTTTGTCACCACGAACCAAAAAGTTCAAGATTGCACCATCAACTGGTAAGGTGATGGCAACGAATTTTTGGGACCATCAAGGCGTTTTGCATGTTGATTTCATGCAAAAAGGGACAACAATAAATGCCACTTCTTATTGTGAAACTTTACAGCGACTGCGCACGGCTATCAGAAGAAAACATACTAAGTTGTTTACTGCAGGTGTGGTGTTCTTGCATAACAATGCACGCCCTCACACTGCAAATCAAACGTTAACTTTTGGAATCGTTCCACTGGGAAGTCATGGCTCATCCCCCCATAATCCTGACCTTGCACCAAGCAACTCCGTTTGTTTCCATCCCTAAAGGAACACCTCGGAGGTCAACAATTTTAAAACGATCCTGATGCAGAAGCGGCCGTACGAAACTGGTTAAAAACCACGCTACGACAAATATTTGAATCTGTTTAGTGATTACGTAGAAAAGTAGTAATAAGTTGTTGTTGAAATACTTGTAATAATTACAGTAGTTGCCTTGTAATAAAACAGTTTCTTCAAAACTCTTTGTAAACTTACTTTTCGAACAACCCTCTAACTCCTAAATCTTTTGTTTTTGAGTTCTTTTTGATTTTCTGCCTATTTGGGGCATAATATTCTGTTTAAGAACTGAACATTTTCTGTTAAATTTTATGTTGTTGTCTTCTGACCACCTGTATATTCTGTTTGTGTCCGTCTGTAAGGCTTTCACAGCATCTGCATTTCTAATTTTTCTGCTGATTTTTGTATCATCAGCGAATGGTGTTACTGTACTATTATTGGTTAGTTCATCGTCTATATCTGCTAGCATGATAATGAATAGGAGTAGGGTTAATACTGTTCCTTGTGTTACTGAACTACATGCTTCCGATTCTCTTGATGATATTCCTTAGATTTTAACAACTTGTTGACATTCTCTGAGGAAGTTATAAACCCATTTTCCCACTTCGCCCGTTATTCCCATATGTTTCATTTTGTCCTATTATACTATGATCACACACACGCACTCATTTACCGTGCATGAAACAAGGAACTCTTCTGGGAAAATTAAATCCACTATAGTCCGAATAAGTAATGATAAATGACAAACACTATAGCTTTTTCTTTTTCATGATGTTAACCCGACGTGGGCAAGGGTCACTCACAAAGAGGCCCCAAAAATATAGCTTCCCTCACCAGCTATCTGCAAAGCAGATAGGATCCAGCTTTGGGACAAGAGCTAAGGGTTACAGCTACACCTAGCCTACTATATTCAGGACCTCAGTATAAGCAAAAGACTCGTTGCATTTACGTCGGATTGAATACATCAAAGAAAAAGGGGTAACTATTGTATTTTTAGCCAAAAACCAAAACTTAAACCTTAACTGGCAAAATTGAGCGTCCACTTTTCAAGGTACATAGCATGTCCGTTTTATGATGGGAGTGAACTCAGAATGATCCCCTGAGGTTTTTTCATGATACACACAGACCGTGCATGGAACAAGGAACTCTTCTGGGAAAATTAAATCCACTGTAGTCCGAATAAGTAATGGTAATGACAAACACTATAGTTTTTTTTCTTTGTCTTTTATCATTACTTATTCGAACTATAGTGGATTTAATTTTCCCAGGAGAGTTCCTTGTTCCATGCGCGATCTGTGTGTATCATATATATATATATATATATATGAAGAGTATATATATATATATATATATATATATATATATATATATATATATATATATATATATATATATATATATATATATTATATATATATATATATATATTCTTTGGACTAGAACTAGATTAACACAGAGTATTGCTGCTTTTAGTGGTAATAAACCACATACGAAAGTCTTGTCAGTACTTTGACCCCCTAACTCAATGGTTCCCAAGCTGTTTTAGCTGCGACCCTGAATTGGCCACCAACAGGACCTCCCGACCCTCAGGCTTATAATAAAATTTAAATATGTATATAAATATAAATTGAATTAAGAAATAGTGAATCTAGTGACTCCCGCGACCCGAGGTTGGGAACCACTGTCTTAATTGCTTGACAATGCAGCTGCGAGCTGCTCGTACCCTGAAATGGGCGTCTGGGAGGAATGGTGCTCTGTGTAAAAGGATGTTTAACTTTATTTTTCACTTAAACTATGAATGCATCGATGATGATTATATATATATATATATATATATATATATATATATATATATATATATATATATTATATATATATATATATATATAATATATGGAGGGATGGCTCAACCCACACAGCCCTACTTGACCGAGTGCAATCAAAGGCTTTTCGTCTCATCACTTCCCTGCCTCTTACTGACTGTCTTCAATCCCTTTCTCTTCGCCGCACTGTTGCTTCACTCTCTCTTTACGATCGTTATTATAACGGACACTGCTCTTCTGAACTGTCTAACTGCATGCCTCCTCCTTTAAGGAAAGCACGCAGTACCAGACTTTCGACACATTCTCATTCCTTTTCTGTCCAACTTTAACGCAGGGGTTCCCAAATAGGGGTATGCGTACTCCCCAGGGGTACGCCGCATCCTGTTTTGGAACTAGCTTTCACACGGAAAAGTACTCTCAAACGACAGTGTAGCGGCTACACCGTCTTTTGAGCAATTTTGAGTACGGAGGGTGGTACTGGTACGGGGCACTTGCCAAAGCGAGGGAGGTGTACGCAGCCGAAAAAAAGGTTGGGAATTCCTGCTCTAACGCAACGGTTAATCGGTATTTTCAACCTTTAATCTACTCAACCAATCAACTCTGGAACAATCTTCCTCATTCCATCTTTTCCCCTGTCTGTGACCTCCAATCTTTCAAACGCTGAGTGTCCAGGCATCTCGAAAACCCTGGACCTTGATTTTGGTTCCTCCTCTTCTATGGGGAGGACGTTTTTGTGGGCATTCGCCCTAGACCCCTCCTTCCTGCATATATATATATATATATATATATATATATATATATATATATATATAAATGGTTATACAATGGAAAAGAAGACAGGCCCGTGAACGTTTTCGCTGGGCAACCCAACGGCTTGACATGAAACCTATTGAGCACCTGAGGGAATCTAGATCGGAAATTGAGAACATACCGTCCTCATACATCCACTGTCCACTGTAAGGCAATTGAAAACAGCTCTCACGAAGATACGTCGCAATTTGGACCAAAATGTCCTCCAGAATTTTATACATTTGAGCCACTTGTACAATTAAAATTAAAACAAAGGTTGCTGAAATAAAGATTTTATATATAAATATGTATACACACAATATACATATATAAATATGTATATTGTGTGTATACTGTGTATCCTGCATGTAATTTTATAAACTTGTTTGTAATAATTCATGCATTTATAAAATTTAGGATTAAAGAATTTTTAAATTAAGTTTTTATTATTTGGTCGTTATGACAATATAGTATGAATTTAACTCATTATTATTGTTATTATACTCAGAATTATCCAAGGATTCATATTAACTGAAGATACAAATTCTCAATTTATAACCTTTGGAGAAGAATTCAGTTTTTTTTTTCTTTAAAGATTTGACTGTATTAGTTTTCTGTTCTCCGATCGTCACGCCATCTTGCGGTTGGTTATCATCGAAGACATCAAACCAATACGCGAGGCGGAGCTCACTCGTGTTAAAGTGTTTGAGGGGAAGGAAAGAAGGATGGAGTCTTGTAATGTATTAGGGGAGGAAGAGATAAGAATTCCTTCATTTGTTTTGCTGTGATGAATCCGTAACATAAACAAAATTAAAAAGATCACTATCTACTCGTAAACATCATCCCTCACAGGCTGTCAAGCTAATATATATATATATGTGTGTGTGTGTGTGTGTGTGTATATACACTGTGTGTGTGTGTGTGTGTGTACGTGTGTGTGTGTACGCAACATTTTTAAACATGGCTTATTTGCAAAAAAAAAAAAATACTTATTAAATTTGTATAATATGCTTCTAAAATAGTTGGAATATTTTTTTCAGTTTATGTAAATTTCAGATATCGACACGCATGTAAATGCATTTATGACATACTCGTATTTGAACAGTTCAGAAAATTTTATAACGCTTAAAAAATGATTATATTTGGTACTTAAAACTAAAAATCATGACTAGCATCCGAAGACGAAGAGAATTTTTTAGAATTCTAAGTTTTCTTAGAATTGTTGCGTATACTCGTTTAATTAATACAGTATTTCATATTCTTTTGAGAGTTTGTTAATTCCTATTTCTATTCACGTCTTTATCCGCGTGATCAGTGTTTACATGCTCATTGAACATTCTTAAACTATATATATCGTTTATACAAACAACTTTAACTCTTTAACTTAGAATTCTTTAAATACTGATTTAAATGTCTGAACAACCGCGGGTCGTAAATATATATATTTCATTTGATCTAAAAGCGTTTATGTTACTATATAATTTTTTTTTTTTTAGGGATCCGCAAATCTCTTTAATATCCTTTCTTCTTTTGGAAGATTCGTTCCTCATCGCAGGATCCTCTATAATTCGTACTTTGGTGAGTCGTCTTCGCCTCATACCCTCCCATGACCTCCTTGCCCTCTCGCCATTTTCATTCTCCTTCACACTCCCAGCGATCAACAACCAGTTAAATCATGGGGCGAATTTGCATGCTCGTATTATACCTTCTCACCACGTAAATAACACCTGTCGCTCCCAGCTAATTATTAATAAGTGCCAATTGGCAGTCGCTTAAATTTCCCATTTGTTTAACGATTGAAATTGCGAAATAATCTTTTGTGGAAAATAGCAGAGAATTTTTAAGGTTTTATTTTATTCTATTCATTAATTCTACTTCTTCTTGTTTAGTTTCGATCCAAAGACTTTTGGAAACAACATCCTTTCAAAGATGAACATCGAACTACAAAACAAGCGCTGATTATATATATAATATATATATATATATATATATATATATATATATACACACATTTTAACTGCAAAGAACACGCAGTATAATTAACGTAAAGAACGACGCTTGTATAGGAGAACATTCCGCGCAAGATGAGGAGGGAGAACGAACAAATGAAAAAATGAGGTAACCACCCGGGAATCGAACCCGGGATCTTCGATTGCCGGTCAGATATGATAACCACTACACTATGGTCCTCACTCGATCAGAAGTCGTAATTCTCCTACATACGCACAGAAACCAATGCCCGAGGGGGGCACCTCCCGCATGCCGCACCTTATATACATTTTAACTGCAAAGAACACGCAGCATAATTAACGTAAAGAACGACGCTTGTATATGAGAACATTCCGCGCAAGATGAGGAGGAGAATGAACAAATGAAAAAATGAGGTAACCACCCGGGAATCGAACCCGGGATCTTCCGATTGCCGGTCAGATATGATAACTTCTGATCGAGTGAGGACCATGGTGTAGTGGTTATCATATCTGACCGGCAATCGGAAGACCCCGGGTTCGATTCTCGGGTGGTTACCTCATTTTTTCATTTGTTCGTTCTCCTTCCTCATCTTGCGCGGTATGTTCTCCTATACAAGCGTCGTTCTTTACGTTAATTATACTGCGTGTTCTTTGCAGTTAAAATGTATATAAGGTGCGGCATGCGGGAGGTGCCCCCTTCGGGGCATTGGTTTCTGCGCGTATGTAGGAGAATTACGACTTCTGATCGAGTGAGGACCATGGTGTAGTGGTTATCATATCTGACCGGCAATCGGAAGATCCCGAGTTCGATTCCCGGGTGGTTACCTCATTTTTTCATTTGTTCGTTCTCCCTCCTCATCTTGCGCGGAATGTTCTCCTATACAAGCGTCGTTCTTTACGTTATATATATATATATAATATATATATATATATATATATATATATATATATATGCGCGTAGGTGGTGTAGTGGTCAGCGTTGCTGACAACGAATCCATCGAGACCTGGTGACGGCAGGCGGTAAAACCCAGCTGTTCATCTTCCACACAATAAAAATTGATTGGTAGATAAATGGGTACCCTAGGTAGCCTAGTGGTTAAGACGCTGGACTGCTGGTGGGGCGTGGTTCGGATTCCACGTTAAACTGGAGGTCTAAGGTGGAGTGACAAGCTTGACCTTTGTCACAATGAACAATTCGGGCGGAAGCAAAAACCAAGGTTATATATATATATATATATATATATATATATATATATAATATTATATATATATATATATATATATAATTGGCTTCGAAGGTCACAAAGGCTAGAATAAAGGTGATAACCATTAAGGAAAAATATGAAAGATACTTTCGAAAGAGAACTAATTATATGAGGAAAGATCAGTCAGTCTGGTGGTAGAAATATTTTTTATTTTTACAAACATGGTTAAAAAATGTTCGTCTCCCCCACCCCTCTCCAACCCCATAAAAAGTTAATCTCATTGTATTTCATCAAAAAATTTATTTTTGTCATTATTAATTAAAATTATAAACTCATATATATAATATATATATATATATATATATATATATATATATATGATGAATAAAACCACGAAGGGAAAAGAAACACAAAGTGGTGCTCAAGCGCTTTCGTCTAATGACATCCTCAGGAACACTCAGGAACACATGTCATTAGACGAAAGCGCTTGAGCACCACTTTGTGTTTCTTTTCCCTTCGTGGTTTTATTCATCATAATATTTTTCACGTGTCACTTTCGTGAAATAATTTTCATATATATATATATATATATATATATATTATATATATATATACCTTCGACTAAACCTCTTAGTTTTTATTTCGTCCGAATTGTTCATTCTGACGGTCAGGTTTTTCGCCACACCTTAGACTTACAGCTTAACGATGAATCCCGATGGAAATATATACACTATGTATACTGCGTTGGTGAGTCGTGATTCGAATATTATTCTCCCGGACTCGATCTCAAGAGCCCCCTGATCAGCAGCTCAGCATTTTAACCTCTAGTTTATATATATATATAGTATAGTAGTATGGGTTCGTCGAGTATCAGTGGTTGTCATGGAAACGTGTGTAAAAGGGGAGGAAAAAAGTAAAAGGGGAAAAGGCAGAGTAAAATTTTAAGCACAGCTGTGCAAATAATGGGTTTGATTGTGTAAACAAGGGGATTAATAAGTGTAAACAATGGTTGATAAGGATGATGATCATAAGGTAGAAATTAAAAAAAAAAAAAATTTTGTATATAAACATATAATACGTGTGACGTCATAATAAGAATTTTAGCGGCCACTAAAATTAAATACAGTTTATATACACACACACACACACACACATATATATATATATATATATATGGTGGTAGGGAAGCGGGGAATGATAAGGGGGGGGATAAGATAAGGAGTAAGGGTAAGTGGTAATTGAAATGTGGGTGATAAGGGAAAAAATATAAAATTGAAAATATAAAATAAATATAAATTGTTGTACTGTATACAGTATATATACCCTAGACGGAAATCTCCAATAAACGGAAAATTAATTTCGATCTCAGAATTTTTTTTTGCGGGGAAACATTTCCGACTATATGCATTAATTAATAATAATTAATAATGTATAATACAATAATAATTAATTAATAATAATATCCATTAATTAATAATATTTCCGCGAGCCTGTCACGTATGAACAGTGTGGTTCAGCTAGTCGCTCGGAAGATGTAAGGTTTTTTTTTCTGTTTACGGATAGCCGGAAATTAAATTTCTCTTGGACGGAAGTGTTCGGCACCAATTATTCCGTCTAACAGAGAATTCACTGTAATATGGTGGTGCAGAATGATGGTAATAAGGATTGGGGGAATGGGGATGGGGGTATGATAAAAAAAAATTACGGAATTTCGCTTTAGCGGAAATGATTAATAAAATTCAGTATAATGGAAGTAAGATTCCTTATAACGGAAATTTGAGTCTAAAAAATCACTAACTCAGTCACTAAAATATCTAATCTATTCTAATTTTAGACAGACAGTGGCTCGTGCTCACCACAACCTTCCCACCCTCCCACCGCCTCACAGGTCTCTATTGATAGTCAGACCCCCCCTTATTCTTACTTTTTTTCACTTTATTAAGTACTATACAAATATGATATACAGTAATATTGTACAGAGTATATTAATAAAGTTTGTTGCGTTATTATGTGTATGTGTTAAATCGTAGAGTTAAGATTTTGTTCAGTAGGAATGTATCTCCAAATATATAATGGAGTCTAAGGGAAAATAGGATTCAATATACGGAAATCCGCTTTACGGAAGGTTTTACGAAACGTAGCCCTTCCGTAAAGCGAGGTATTACTGGATTTACAAGATTTTTCTTTGGTTAAAAAATTTATAAAGTGCTTTTTTAAAGCTATACAAAGTACTACTATTCAATACTACAGATGGCAAGTCATTGCAAAAGTCCATCACCTAAAACTAAAAAAATATTTACACAGCTAACCTACAAATTATCTTTCCAATTTTATTTTTTCTTCATTGTGACCTTTATTTCTAATTCCTTTATACAAGAACGTTAAAATTGAAAGAATCTAAAGGCTTAAAATCAAATTATCAAAGTCTTCTTCAGTAAATATAAAATAAAAATATTCGTTAAAAATATCAATCAAAATCTGTCTTCTGTATAGACACTCACTAGAACCAAATTCACTTAATTTCCTTAATTTATTAAAATATTTGTCAAAAACTTTATATTAACTTTAACTCAACTTTAACTCAACTACATATTATCATTTATAATTTATATTAACAGAAAAAATAGAAATATTATTACTTTATTAAAGAAAATTTCACAAACAACAAATCATTCTTCAGAAATTACCCAACAGAAATGTAATTTCACTGTCGCATAAGGCATGAGCTATCTAAACTTTTTGAAAATAGCAACTAATTAGCTTCCACCACAAAGGTTAGCCGTGCTGAATGAAGTTTCTTTCTGTTTACACTGACTTATGGATACCTTATAGTAACCCCTACATCTACACAATATTCATGTAAACAGCTCTATACAGGTAACATTCAAGGCTATTAATGAGTATACAGTATATTCAAACACCATAGACATAATACAGGTCAAAGCTGATGGTATATAGCCATCTTTATTATTGATTTTACCTATCTTATCTTTTATTTCTACCAGACCATCTCTCCTTAACTTATACTCATGATTTTTATATACAGTACCTTAATGTATACTTGAACAGGCATTAGACCTGTTTTTTGTTCTAATACGGGGTCTTACCTTGGGTTCCCATGTTCACACCACACTAAGAAAGCATCTCTGTATGCATTATGAGGTTCAAACACACAATCATTCCAGTCAGCTCTACATGTATAATTTTTCTCCCAAAGGTAATTAATTCCAGCTATCATTATTGAGAGAGGAAACATTTTGTTCATACATGTCTTTATGCTTGAATCTGGAAGCTTTACCAATGGCTAACCACAATAATGACTTTTCATTCAGCACTTTTACCAACAATATCCTCAGTTCTTATACAGTCAAACCATTGTACACTAATTATTAGGGTGTGTCAATTTCGGGGGTGAAATGACTAAATTGAAAATCATGTGATTTGTAGCAGTTTAATGTAATCATTTGGCATACAAAATAATATCCTTGCTTCAAAAGAATAAAAAAACTCCTACCTACATCAATTTTAATTCAAATTTCCATTTTTCCGTAAATTCGTAACAAAATAACAAATGTGTGCAAACATCCTATCAACATTTAAAGTGGCAATAAGATATCATTCAGAGTCTTTATTTGAAAGTAACCAATGCAGTCATGTCCTTTTTGCTGCGGTTCCTTGACATCAGCATTCGGCTTGCTACTTGCGCTTTGATGTAGCCTTCTCGCCTCTCGTGACTGTAAACTTGACTAGCTGCTTCTGTGACCATTTTCACACATCTCTCCACACTCTGAGTGTGAGAAGGTCACTTTGGCACTTGCATTGGGGCCTCTTTAAGTTGTGTTAAATCTTTGTTTGTTATACATGTTGTCAGTGGTGGCTCCAAAACTTCCGAACTCAAGTTAACTAATTCTGACAATTTCGTGGCATTGACGTTTATCGGAGGTACCTTCCTTGTCTGAACAGAGCAGTCTCCCAGCTGATCATCATCTACTGATGTTCCTCTAAGCTTTAGAATGATTTCCACAGCCTCAGTTCGCTCTTTGGTACATTGGCTGCAGAGTATTGCTTGCAAACTGCCTCTGGCCTAGCATACCAAGCGGAACCTTCTCACCACAGGTAACACGATGTCCACCACTACTTTCCTTTGGTTCTCAGTAGCTGTAATTGAAACAAGATGTGGTTGGGCCCAGGGCCGGATTAAGACCTTTAGAGCCCTAAGCACTTAAAAGATTTTGGTGCCCCATATATATGTAATTCAAAATATAAACAAAAATAAACCATAAAATAAATTTTATTTTTGAAATGAACAAAACTTACAGTAAGATGGAAAATAATGTTTATTTTTGTATACTTCCACTTCATTTATATTTGAAAAGTTTTCTCCTACTTTTTTTAATTGCAAAGTCTTTGATCAGATCCTCAAAACTAATCTTACGTAACACATCTGCTTCTATACTTAGTAGAGATAAGGCATCCAGCCTGCCTTGTTGCATAGTTGTTCTGTTGGTATTTTTAATATACTTCAACTGAGAAAATGAACGCTCAGCTGAGCAATTTGTGACCATTGATGTTAAAATATACGAAAGGCAATTTCTACATTTGGGAAGGCACACTCAATATTGTCTTCTACAATTATTTTATAAAGTTCAGCATGACTGAATCTTGTTTTTACATTTACTATAGCACACGAAAATATTTAATCTATATGTATTTTTAATATGGCGCTCAAAGATTTGATATAAACAAAATAATAACGCAAAGCGTAAAGTGTGTGATTACAACGAAATATATTTATTCTCTCAAAAGGGTTGTTGTTCACTACAATTCAAACATGAAAAAAAATAAATACTATATATGAATATATATATAATTCAGTTTTCAACAGCTTATAGGCTATAAGCCGCGATTATAATAGTATAATAAATCCATGGTAAATCCGACAATGGAAAATTTCTGTGGTGCCCCCCTTCCCTTGATGCCCTAAGCACGGGCTTATTTTGCTTAATGGTTAATCCGGCCCTGGTTGGGCCCCTCCATCCACATTGGATTAAGTTTTATGTTGAACCAGTGAGGAAGATAAAACCCAATAATAAATTCAACAATCAACATCAAATTCTGTAGCATTTTGCTCTTCAGTGCATGTTTGGAAACCCAAATCCTGCAGAAACGAATCGCTGTAGTTAACCAACGACTGTGACTTACGGGTCCAATCTCCAAGAGAGCCAGATTTTGAGGCAACTCTCCTGATCTGATTGCTTGAACAATACGATAAGCGTAAGATTGATCCGTGCTGAGGTCTTTGATAACTTCTTCAGACACCACTGGAAGGGGAGGGCCTACTTCGACCTTTGGAAATTTTGTATTTATTTCTAATTCCGTTGCTTCATCTAACATGTTGCCAAGGGGGCCTGACCACTTGTTGTTGCTCTTTGTAGGACCATCAAGTTCCTGGATGAGACGACGAAGAGGTAGTTCCCCTGTGTGCAAATCACATACAATCCAAACAAGCCTTCTTCCAAGTTTTTTTCTAAATGCGTCATAACACCGCCCTGCCATCCAGTGTTCACCGCAGTTGAGTCTCCACCAACGGCCTGCAGTGAACTGTCAAGTCTTCTTTCTTGAAGCCAACATATTATATTATTTGATCAGCAATTGCCTCTGCATGTTTCTTGCCTTCTACTTCTGCTTCAGGAACAAAGTGAAACAAATAGCGGCCACCAGGTTCGGAACACACAGAGTAGTGTTCTTCTTTGATGAGACCGGGAAACTTTCTGTCCATTCCCTCTACCTCTAGGAGAACTTTTGTCTCATCTCTTCTTCCATCAAGCAAAAAGCAAGAGAGACCTTCCTCCTTCAAATCTTTCTCATGCTGATCAGATATTTCCTCATTATTTTTTCTTGTGCTCTTCTTATCTTATTATGATCTATCACTAAGGATGTACCCTCTCGGCCGATGAGGCCTGCATCTATCCAAGCGGCAGTAGCAATCTCTGCAGTCTCTCGTAGCCCCGTATGGTGGCGAATACTGGCAAGGGCAATGTTTGAGATGTCTTTAGTGTTGTATTTCATTCCTTTTCGGCGAAGGTTCAGATGGCATTTTGGAGCTATCATCTGATGTTGCTTCTTTCTGTTCATCTGAAGAGCTTTCAAAGAAGTGAAAACCTCTTGATAGAGCTCTTCATCTCTTTGGGTGGCTTCTTCACTCTTCTTTTTCTTCCTTTCTTCCCTCTCTCGGATTTTCTCTTTTTTCTTAGCAATAACAATCTGTTTTTTGTTTTCTGAATAATCTGCCGAACCAATCTGCATACTTCCTTGGCCTCCTGCCTTTGTTCTCTGCGCCTTTATGAAAGCCAGCTCCAAAACAGGGATCTTCTTCTCGCGAGGGCAGCGACAATCAATGTGAGGGTGAGGTTCTCTTCTGCATGAGGGAGAACAATTGGCTTCAGAACACAACTCTATGGGACACTGGCAGTTAAAAATGTCAAGAAGAGGATCAAGTGTGTGCAGAAATTTATTTTCTTTGCTAGTTTTCCTTTACCAAGTGATGTCTCAACTGCTTTGTGCCACAGCTTTGTTAATTTTAGCTCAATAGTTCTATACTGATTGAGTACAGGTGGTTTGAATAACACATTAGCTTTTTTCCACTGATGCAGAAGAGGGGGAATCATGTCCCTTATGAGCTCTTTCTCTGTGTAGTTCCTTCTATCCTTTGTACTTTGTTCACGAAGGAGTAACCCTAGTCTCAGCATGTCTCGCACTGTTGTAGTTCTGATACGGGAAGCTCCTTGCCTGTACCGACTAACAGGCTCAAGTGGCATGACGACTGACTTCTTGTCTTCAATTTTGGCATCTTAGGAATATCTGAAAAGAAAGAAAAACATTTAAGTATTTTATGTCAATTATTACGATGTTTCAAAGTTTAGTCATTCGATGTTCTAAAATTCAATAAAAAAAGATTTCATGGGATTACAACATAATTAGACAGAAGAATATGATAATAATAAATAATTGTAATAATCAATAATCCATACTTACAGTTAAACTGTAGTATTCGTCTAGAATAACTATGAAGTAGGTACAAGAGCAATAACAGCAAACCACCGTCTATGACATCTAAGAGGCAACTGAGGATTGAGAGTGAGGGACAGTTCTATTCATGTTGTGACTTGTACATTGTACAACAACTATATGACCTTGAAAACACTCCATATGCGATCAGTGGGATAATTCTGTGACAGATGAATAGTTAATCAATTTATGTCCTATTATTTAGTAAATGAATCAATTTCTGAAACTTTAAGGTAAAATTGATGTAGGTAAGGGTTATTTTATTTCATTTTGGTTGGCCAATTTCAAGTTTTGACATGAAAAATATTTTCACTACCAAAATTGATTTGAAAAAAGTTGACAAAATTGACACACCCTACAGTAATTATGCTTCTTAAATTATTCACTCTGACTGTGAACTAACATACCAAACAAATATCTCGCATCTTTGCATCAATGTTAGCACCAATACACCTTTTTGTCATTATAACAATCAATAAAGAAGCTGATTTCCCTGTTATTTCCTTATTAAAAAATCCAGGTTATATAATGCAGGTTTAATAAACCATAATTAATGTTCTATCATTACATCCTTTTTCACCAGCAAAAATGCAATACAATTCTTTAATAGCAATATTTAGTAAAATAAGAAGTTACATATGCAGTTTCTACCTAATAATTTGTGGTACCCTCTTGTGGCAGTCTATGAGCCATGATCACAAAATGGTAACGAACTTCTCTTGACTCCACTCTAAGTACTTAATTTCTTTCACAACCTCACAACTTTCTTAAATTCGCTGTAGTGGCCACAACGGGTGATCACCCACGAAACACTTTCATACTCCACAGGGATAGATATAGGGACCCTCCACTGATATTCATCGCCGGAAAGAGATTTTACCTGCTCTTGTGGTGGCACAACGCCGAAAAGTATGACCAACTCAATATATCACTTGCCGCATAAACACTTTAACGGTGGGAGACCCAAGTTGAATATTCGCGATATTCAAAGAGTTGGCAGACACATACACATGACGGACGCCCAATTACAGAAAAACACGCCCTGACACTTGCCTACCTTGTTAATAGACTAGATATACTAAGTGTTTTACAGAAATGCATATGGGTAATTGGACTGAATATATAAATCTTCGGTGCTGTGGCTTTGGTAAGCTACGAAGAAATGCTGCAACGACGAAGTAATGACATCTTGTACATGATAAATAAGTGAAAAAACCTTAAAAAGATGCTTGGCATAGTTTAGATTAGTTGCTTAAGATTCATGCTATCCTTTATTTTCCGCTGTCATCTAATGCGTAACTGGGGGTACGAAATAAGTGTATGCATGGTGTGAGTGAACTCTGAAGCTATTCTTTTCATTATACTTTTTCCTACGTTCCTTTAAATCTTCTTTCACCACTATTTTCTGTCAGTAGTGGCTGGCGGAGGAGGGAGAGAGTCTCGTCTGTCCTATACTTTACTATTACTACTATTCCTGCGTGAAAGCTTTACACGTCCATGAGTGTAAGCATGGTATAAGTTTTCAGTGTTCTTTTTTTCATTGCTATTTCTAGCGTTTCTACTCCCTTTTTGGGTTAGCCTGTAACTCTGTAACTTTCTCTTTTCTCTTCTTATTTCTCAGCAAGAACCATTTTTTTTATTTACATTCAGTAATCTTTCATGTACATCAACAAAATTTGTCACTACTCTCTACAATCCATTCTCTGATTTAGTCAGGAGTACATGAAGATCACCACTATAATTCAAATGCAGCAGTTACCACTCATATTTTACCAAATATAGATTACAAATTACGACTTTCTTTCACATTCATATTTTCATGTCATACATTAGCACATTGAACAACCATGGTAGCATCACACAGCTCTCTTATTCCAGTATTAATACTGAACCAAGTACTCAACACGCCGTTAACTTTTACACAAGTTGCCTGTGTAGCAAAATTATAAAACAATTCTTTAATAGCATTACCACATATTGCCAGCCTATACAATATTCAACTTTTGCATCATTAAGTGAAAGAGTTAAAATTTCTCAATTAAATGACCCAAAATTGCAGCAACTTGTACAATCGGCTGCTTTTAGAAAAAAGTCAGATTTTTTATGGTCATAATTAATACTCTTTAAGTTTCAATTCAGTTGTAGAGTAGGTTCTTCCCATATGCCTACTTGCCATGTATCTGGAACTTTATACTTGTACAGCTTGCAGCTTTTACTAGTAACCACTAGAATTTTCTCCTTTGACCAAGGCTGAATACCTGATGTTCAAATTGATGAATATCTACCATATGTTTACTATGGATGTGGACTCGTACAAATGTTCCATCAGCTATCAAAGGTATAGTTCTGTACCAACTATTTTATTATAGCTAGTTCCATACTGTAGTGGTCTAATTTAACATATCTGGTAACTTCAGTTCGAATAATTCATACTGGGGCTCTACCTTAACTGGAAGCTCTGTCACAAACTCAAGTTTTTGCAAATTTTTATAGTACACCACATAGGGTAAGTTATTTAAAAAATCTGGTAGCATAGGAGGGTAGTAGGTCAATGCAAGGTCCTATAAAATTTCCAAAAATATCATATTTGCTTTAGGTCTACCTAAGCTGATTTGCTCACTCTGACAAAAATTTTTGCCACCTTATGCTAAACTAGTTAATACACATATTCAATCCATTTAATAAAGCAGACCAAAAATCCACATCTCTCAACTCTGATACAGTCAAACCAATACAATATTGTACCGTATTTGTTTAATTCAAGGAATTTAAAATCAGTATATTCAGTGAAAAATGAGAGAGAGAGAGAGAGAGAGAGAGAGAGAGAGAGAGAGAGAGAGTAACATTCTTGAGAATTTACGTGTATAATTAGGCCACGCCCACAATTTTTATTTTCCCTTATCAAGCTCCCCACCCCCTTATCAATCCCCCACCACTTTGAGAGATTAAAATCTTGATCTTTTCCTCTTTTTCTCCTCGTTACCACTCAACCATATATTTATATTATTGTCATCATGTTGTCGCTGGCCCCTTTAGTTCATACTATGACGTCACAGTTATTTTTAGTTTAGGTTTAATTGTTTGTTTGTTTTTATTGACTTTGAATTTTTTTGTTATTAAAATGGTCGCTAAAATTCATGGTAACGATGGCCACTAGAGTTCATAGTAATGGTGGCTGTTAAAGTTCATAGTATGACGTCACATATAATATGTAGACAAAAATATTATTTTTATTATCACCATCCCTTTATCTTATCCCCCCATTATCCCACTCCATTACGCTGCACACACACACACACACACACACATATATATATATACACATTTTTTTTATTATTTTCTCTATCATCTCGCATTCCAATTCCCCCATCCCTCATTACCATCATCCTGCACCATCATATATATATATATATGGGATGAATTTCACAATATATATATTTTACATATTCAATTTTATATTTTTCCCTTATCACCCACCCCATCCCCATTACCCACTTACCCATCTTCCTGATGAACATCCTCCTTATCTTATCCTCCCATTCCCCCTTATCATTTATCGCTCCCCTCCCATCATATATATATATATATATATATATATATATATATATATATATATATATATATATATATACGTATGCATATCTGACCGGCAATCGGAAGATCCCGGGTTCGATTCCCGGGTGGTTACCTCATTTTTTCATTTGTTCGTTCTCTCTTCTCATCTTGCGCGGAATGTTTTCCTATACAAGCGTCGTTCTTTACGATATTCGTATGTATATATGTATAAATTGTATATGTATGTATATTCGTATACAATTTTTTTTATTTATTTTGGTGGTCAGTATGGATTCCGCAAGGGAGATCTTCTTGCATATCTCTCTGACTCTTGGTCTCCCTCCTTTCGGGATTTCGGTGAAACTTTTGCTATAGCGCTAGTCATATCTAAAGCTTTTGGTAGAGTCTGGCACAAATCTTTAATTTCCAAACTGCCCTTCTTCGGTTTCTATCCTTCTATCTGTGCTTTCATCTCTAATTTCCTTTCTGGCCGATCAAAAGCTGCGGTTGTAGATGGCCACTGTTCTTCTCCTAAAGCTATTAACAGTGGTGTTACTCAGGGTTCTGGTCTGCCACCCACTCTTTTCCTTTTATTTATTAATAATCTTTTAATTCGCACTTCCTGTCATATTCACTCCCATGCCAATGATTCCACTCTTCACTTCTCCACCCGCCTCCCAAAGCGTCCCTTTCAACAGTCACACCATGATTCAAAAGCTCAGTTCCTCCATCTGTCTACTCGTCACAATCTTCTACACGACTATCCCCTTACCTTCAACAACACACAACTCAATCCGTCCTCTTCTCTTAACATTCTTGGCGTTTCCTTTTCTCATGATCTTTCCTCGAAAGATCACATATACTCTCTTTCCAAAACAGCTTCTAAGAGGTTAGGTGCTGTACCGCCTCCGCAGTTTCTTCACCCCCACTCAGTTATTGTTCCTGTGCAGGCGTCTTGTCCACCCATGTATGGAGTATGCTTCTCATGTGTGGGGTGGCTCAACCCACACAGCCGTACTTAACCAGGTGGAATCAAAAGCTTTTCGTTTCATCAATTGCTCGCCTCTTCCTGACTGTCTTCAATCCCTCTCTCTTCGTCGTAATGTTGTCTCACTCTCTCTTTACTATCGCTATTATAACGGACATTGCTCTTCTGAACTCTCTAACTGCATGCCTCTTCTTTTAAGGAGAGCACGCAGCACCAGACTTTCGACACTTGCTTGTTCTTTTACTGTCCAACTCTGTAACGCAAGGATAAATCGGTATTTTCAATCTTTCATCTACTCAACCGGTCAACTCTGGAACAATCTTCCTCAATCCATTTTTCCCCCATGTCTATGGCCTCCAATCTTTCAAACGCAGTGTCTAGGCATCTCGAAAACCCTGGACCTTGATTTTGACTGTCTTCTTCTCCTATTTGGAGGGGGGGGGGCTTTTGCGGGCATTCGCCCTTGACCCCTCCTTCCTGCATAATATATATATATATATATATATATATATATATAGTAAAACCTCTCTATAACGAAATATATTAGCCAAATGTCTGTCGTTGTAGAAAAGTTGTTTGTTGTGAAGATGTTTTCCTTTGCCGATATTGTAGTGTATATTTTAACGACTATTTAGACCCTCATTAGTTATCTATACATATTTTATATGTATTATATTATATGCATTATATTAAATGTATTACTTAAAAGTATTTCTCCTTGAGGGAGAAACATTCTAGCCAATCACTGTACGCATCAGCTTTTAGGCGTCAACCAATCAGCATGCCGCTTACTTTCTTGCTTGGGGAAATGGCGGTAGAGACAAACACGTGCACTGCCGTAGGGTGGATCGATTTTACATTTTTTTCGATTTCCATATTCTAATAGAGACAGAAACTTGCGCATGCATGAGAAAATAGCCTCTGCAAAATCTTAGCTTAATAGGTAATCATCTTCTGCCCCCGGCAGAGCGATGAAAATCATATTTTAGTAGTCAAAAACGTATTTTTCTTATAATTTTTTAAATATTTCAATATGCATCACAATTATTCCTAATAACTATAAAGTCGATGAAAAAGACCTCATATGATCGTTTTTCCAAGCGCGTTGTCCTACGTTAATATCTTTTGCCCCCGGCAACAACGTCAAATGTTGAAAAAATAGGTAATTTATATACATATTTTCAGATCGACTCTTTGTCTTAAATAATGCATTTATATATTTCCCATAGTATTTATATCGTTGCTTAGGCATGAAATAACACACACGCAAAATTTTATGACTCTAGGCTAGGGTTTAAAAATACGTTTTTGACTACTAAAATATGATTTTCATCGCTCTGCCGGGGGCAGAAGATGATTACCTATTAAGCTAAGATTTTGCAGAGGCTATTTTCTCATGCATGCGCAAGTTTTTGTCTCTATTAGAATATGGAAATCGAAAAAAATGTAAAATCGATCCACCCTAACGTGCAGCTCAGGCTGAGTTAGTGAAAACACCCAGCCTTATAACGAAACGTGTTTTCGATAAAGAGATTTTTCGAAATGCCCAGTGTGTTCGGTAAAGAGAGGTTTCGTTATAGTGGAGTGTCGTTATTGAGAGGTTTTACTGTATACTGTATACAAACAACAGATATTTATTTTTATTATTTTTATTTTTTACCTTATGATCATTCTCAATATCAACCATTGTTTACACTTATCAATTCCCTTTTAACCCTTCTTTCTCCTCCTTTACCCTCGTTTCCATGGCACTCACTCGTACTCGTTGGACCCATACTACTTATATATATATTGTAGACACCAATCGACCAGGGATGTACTTCGGGGGGAACGTTAGGCAGGAGATATGGTGTGTTGGAATTCCCGTTTCTCTTGTCACTTTCCTCCTTTTAATGGTTGATCTTTTTCCGTGTCATCTACTCTGTGAGCAGTCCAGCATGCTCTCAAACACATACTTCTCCCTCTATTCTTCACTACACATACATGCATCTTACACACTACACAGTCTTTTCAAAATAAAAAAAAAAGGCATCGTTTTTAAGAGCCTTGGAGACTTTGATTTCGGTTCTCCTTTTCATTCTATGAGGGTAGGAGGCAGGGACTTTTTTAAGGAATTTTTACTAGTGGGCCACTTTAAAAAAAAAAGGGCACATATATCTAAAAAGGGCAGACACCAAGTACTAATACTAATACTAATATATTAATAAAATACTAATCACTAAATAAAATACTAATCACTACCTTATCTTCGGTATCCACAGGTATTCACTATCTATATAAGCAGTAACAGTAAAGTGAAAACCAACACTAAACATCGAAAAAAGCGAAAACGTTACCTCGAGTTCCTCTAAACGCGCATAAACAATCCCTTTAACCGCCGTAGTCAGTCACTCAGCTGATCGCTCCCATTTTCTTCTCGAGTGCATGGGAGATCTTGCTAGAATCAATATTCTTACTCCAAAGTTTAAAATTGACTACTGGGCCAATAGAACGTGACTAGTGGGCCAAATACAAGGGCAAGTGGGCCATTTGGCCCACTAGTAAATATGTTAAAAAAGTCCCTGGTAGGAGTGGAGCATTTTTGCAGCATTCGCCCTTGGCCATCCTCCCTGCATAATATTATATATATATATATGGTGCTTGGAGGAGATGTCACTAACTGTGAAAGAGACATGGTTGGTTGGTCCCCGTTTGATTCGTGTATCAGGAAGAAAAGTCATTGCGATTGCTCATGTATCTCGAGAAATTGTCCCCAGGGTTATGAATATCTGGAGGGAAATGATATAAAACATTAAGTGAGCAGTTCGTAACAGCAAAGGTAATATCACGGAAGGGAACTACAGTAAAAATAATTTACGTGGGATTCAAACCGCTATCCTACTAAAGGAAACCCAAAGAAACGCCTTAATTGGTGAAATCTGAAATCCGATTCGAAACTCGAACCCAGAACCTTCAATTAACAACCCGGCGCTCCACCGATAGACTACTCTGGTGGGTTTATTTCTTAATATCTTTTGACTCGATTTCACTGCGGGGATATTTTTTTTTGCCGGCTCGCCTTTCTTGACAGACAGAGTTCGAGGCGTTATTGGGGGGACCTTTTGAAACGCAAAACTTGTCACCGACGAGACGAGAAATTTTTCTCGAATACATAAAGTTGTCGACCTTTTGCACCTGTACTAATAAACGCGACGAAACATAAAATAATCTAATCTAACTAAACTTAATCTAACCTTACGTAACCCAACACAATATAACCTAACTTAACTATGCCTTATATTTTCACTTACAAAGACAATAATTAAAAGTTTGTAGGACGATAAAAATCGAATATTTTTCGACACCACTTCGAGAAAAATTCTAGTCTCGGTTTTTATTCTGTTGTTTGAAGCGTAATCTCCCGAGTTCGAGGTATAAATATCTCCAATATGATTATTAAAGACTGTAAAACTCGTTAATCACCTCTCGACACAAGGAAATAAAAATAAGGTTGAATTCCAGGGGAAAATAACGGCATTAAATTACAAAATGATTTTGGCTTTGAAGTTGAAGAACCTCCTCAAAGAAGAGGCAAACACGCGATACAGATACGAGTTGCAGCGAAGGTATATATATATATATATATATATATATAATATATATATATATATATATATACATTAAACGCGTGAATTTCTTTAGTTTAAAATAACTTGGAGAGTTTATTTCGAGTTTACTAGTTTCCCTGAACAGGCATCGTAATAAACACAAAACTTATTATTGGGGTTTTGGTTCCACATATACAGTACCTATATACATATACCTATACATTTCTAATGGCTGAACCCTCAAACAGTGACGCCGAGTTTGCAGTTGGAACAGAAAATCAAGATCGTGACATGTGACAAATTCTGTAACGCAGGTGCAGAGCAACTTTTGCAGAAAATATTGATGCGGAGATCCACCCGACAGAAAGACAATATCACGAATTGTTAAAAATTTTGAAACAAAAGGAAATGTAGGCAATCAACGTAAGGGTATTAGTGGTATTCGACGATCCATAAGAACTGTGCAACACATAAGTATGGGTAGGCTGACCATATTTCCTTGAGACAAAAACGGGACATTGGGATGGCAAAAAATGGACGGGGGTTATGTAATATTCTGTATTCATGAAAAAGTAAGTACATAAACCGGGACAAAATTGACATTTTTATTAAAACGACGGGACGGCCAGGAAATATAAAACAAACGGTACTGTCCCGTTCAAAACGGTACGTATGGTCAGCCTAAGTATGGGTCATGAAATTATTGTGCGCAGTCCGCAGAAGTCAATTCAACGTTTGTCAGCAGAACTTCTGCTGACAAACCTGGCCTGGTGGATGTTTTTTTCTGCATGCTTACTAAAATTTTAAACTACCAATTTTCTCATAATCTCGGTATAAATTTTGTAATAAAATAGCAATACGCACTATAATTATGTGTACGGTAGTGAAGGTATATATATCAGTGGCGGCTGGTGGTCAGGGAGAGTAGAGGGGCCCAAAATTGTCTATAATACAGTATATGCTATATAAATAGAATAGATTACAAAGTGTTAGATGCCCTACTTTATTCTCTTTTTTTTATGCATGAAGGAGGGGCCAAGGGCAAATGCCCGCAAAAGCGCCCCTCCCATAGAAGAAGAGAGCCAAAATCAAGGTCCACGGTTTTCGAGATACCTAGACACTCTGCGTTTGAAAGACCGGAGGTCATAGACAGGAGGAAAGATGGATTGAGGAAGATTGTTCCAGAGTTCACCGGTTGAGTAGATGAAAGACTGAAAATACCGATTAACCCTTGCATTCGATAGTTGGACAGAAAAGGAATGAGAAAGTGTAGAAAGTTTGGTACTGCGTGCTCTCCTTAAAGGAGGAGGCATGCAGTTAGAGAGTTCAGAAGAGAAATGTCAGTTATGATAGCGATAGTAAAGAGAGAGTGAGGCAACATTGCGGCGAAGAGAGAGAGATTGAAGACAATCAGTAAGAGGCGGAGAATTGATGAGACGAAAAGCCTTTGATTCCACCCGGTCAAGTACGGCTGTGTGGGTTGAACCACCCCACACATGAGAAGCATACTCCATATAGGGGCGAACAAGACCCCAGTACAGAAACAGCAACTGAGTGGGGGTGAAGAAACCGCGGAGGCGGTACAGCACACCTAACTTCTTAGAAGCTGTTTTAGAAAGAGAGTATATGTTCTTTCCAGGAAAGATCACGAGAAAAGGAAACGCCAAGAATGTTAAGAGAAGAGGAAGGATTGAGTTCTGTGTTGTTTAAGGTAAGGGGGATAGTCGTGTGGAAGATTGTGACGTGTACACAGATGGAGGAACTGAGTTTTTGAGGCATTGAAAGCCACAAGGTTTTCTCTGCCCCAATCAGATATAGCAGAAAGATCAGAGGTCAGGTGTCCCATAGCCGTCCTACGCGAATCATGAAGCGACTGCTGTGAGGGATGCTTTGGGAGGCAGGTGGAGAAGTGAAGAGTGGAATCATTGGCATAGGAATGAATAGGACAGGAAGTGCAAATTAAAAGATCATTAATAAATAAAAGGAAAAGAGTGAGTGACAGGAGAGAACGATCGTATGTCACGATCGTATAGAATTAATACTATCAATAAAATCCTCTTTCATAGTTTATAGTGATACAAATAGAGGAGTTCGGCCTCCCATCACGGTGGGAGGCATATTCACAACCATAGGGTAACATATAAAATAAATAAAAAGGTATTGAGTTAATTTTTTACTGCAATATATTATCAATTTATCATATTACTGACATCTAGGGTCAAGATTCGTCGATATTCGATTTGATTTCGAATCGGGAGAGAGAATTCGATTTGATTCGTTAGCTTGGGCTCCGATTCGATGTTTTCGAATCTCCATTAAGTCGGTAAACAACATCAGTGATGTTGTTTTGAAGAACACTTTCGTAAATAAACACTTTTCTTTTTACTTAGATTATAATTCAATCTATATACTGAGACCAATCTCTTGTGCAATAACACTTTTATCATACTTTAATACCATTGTTCCTCCTCATGATCAAATACTTAATACATTTATTTTAGAAGGAGAAGGATTTACTTTGTCCTTTGTTCTCAAGAAGATTTAATTAACGTTATGTTTATTACTAATTGTGTGTGGAAACACTCTAATCTATATGTGTACAGTTGATTCGATTCAATTTGAATTGTTTGGGATGGTTTGATTCGAGATTCGATTCGAAAAAAAATTGTGATCAGGGCCCTAATCTAGGGGCCAAGGGGGGACCCGCGAAGAAAGCTTGCCCGAGGGCCCGGGAGAACCACGCTCCGCCACTGAGCAGAAGTAGGTATTTCACGAACATCTGTGCATCGTATACTTCGTACCTAATTAAACCTTTTTCCCTACAAAACTTATTTCCAAGTTTCACTGACTAATGTTCAAAAATGAAAACGAATGGAGTTCGCAACACGGATGTTAGCAAAGCTAGAAGAAGATCCTGAGTTTTTGAAACTCATCCACTTCACTGACGAGTGTTGTGTACGTCTGTCAAGGAGCTTAATAAGCAAAACTTTCATTACTAGGGAAGTCATGCTGGCACTCCAATAGAGCTTACACGCAGTGTTGCTAAACTCAACATTTGGGTCGGTGTTGTTGTTGTTGGTTAGCCGATCAGCCCACCCTGATCGAGCAAGCCGGCAGCACACAGGTAACCGATAACTGGGTAACTGGCCAGGGTAACAGGGTAACAGGGTAACAGGATAACTGACCCTCTCCGAAGTGGACCAGAGGTTCAGCGCATTAGTGATGTTGTGTTGTGTTCTGTGTTGTGCTAGAGCGGTACAGTCTGTCATAATGTGTTCAATTGTTTGTGGTGTGTCCTGGCACAGGTGGCAGGTGTCGTCTGTGGAGTTGTCTAGTCTGTGTTTATATGTATGTAAGTTGGGGTGATGTCCACATCGGAATCGTGCTAAGTTAACTTGATCCGATCTGCTCAGGCTGGTCTCTGACCTGTTAATGGATGGCGGCTTCGCACCTCGGACCGCATTCAGACCGAGTCGTGTCACTGCTTTGCGGGTTAGGTGTGTGTGTGTGTGTATGTGTTTTCTGTACTGTGTGATGTCTGTGGGGTGTGGTATGGAATGGAGTATTTGGTTATAATATGTCTCTGGTGTTATCTTAATGGTGCGAGGTGTTGGTGCATGATTGTACATGTAGTGGCAAGGGTGTTGTGGGTTACTTGTCGCTGCTGCCATGAATTTTGTTCCCCTTATGTTTAAATGTTCCCTAATTTTCAGTATTTTTGTTTCTGTGTGCAGGTGTTCTATTTGTGTTGTTTGAGTACATCCTGTAATGATACGAAGTGCGTTGTTTTGTATTGTCTGTAAGGTGTTTATGTGTGTGTTTGAGATAATGGGTGCCCAGTATGGGCTCGCATACTCCATAACTGAGCGAATATATTGTTTGTACATGAGTGATGTTGTTTCCTGCTGGTGTCCAAAGTTTGTACCTGTTAATACCCTAAGCGTGTTAAGTCTTGACGTACATTTATTTTTAATGTCCTGAATGTGGTTTGCAAAAGATAATGATATGTTGTATGTGACCCCAAGTATTTTGGTCCTGTGAATGTGTGGAATGTTGGTGTTGTTTAGTTTAAGCTGTGGAGTTATCTGGTGTTCTTTTGTGCTGCTTGTTAGCAAGGTGATGGTTGATTTTGTGGGCGCTACTTTGAGTCTATTGTGCGTGAGCCAGTCTTGTATACTGTTTATGTATGTATGTATGTTTGTAGGTTATTTGTAGCGTTGTCGATGTTGTTGTGGGTGGATGTTAGAGTGATGTCATCTGCATATGATGATAAGGTAAGTTTGTTATCTATGGGTGTTGGAATGTCATGCATGTATAAGTTGAACAGCGTTGGTGAGAGAACAGAGCCTTGAGGGACCCCGTTCGGAAAAAGCTTGTTTTTGGATGACTTGCCATTAAATGTGACATGTGAGTATCTTCCTGAAAGATAGTTGCTCAGCCACCTTTTGGTGTTATTGTGCATGTTTGTGTTGAGTATTTTGTTTATGAGAGGGAAGCGTGGAATAGCATCAAATGCTTTACTAATGTCTATTGTTGCTAATAGTGTACGTTGAGCTGGTCGTCTGGAGTTGATGCCATCCATGATGTGCTGCGTGAGGTTAGTGAGCAATGTCGTGGTTGAGTGGTGAGGTCTGAATTCATGTTGAGTAGGCGATAGTGGTATGTGTGGGTTGGTGATTTGTAAGATTAGTCTTTCTGTTACTTTGGAAGATGTGCATAGTAAAGTAATGGGTATATAGGAAGTTGGTTCTGTTGGATTTTTGTTTGGTTTGAGTAGTGTAATAATTTTACCTTGTTTCCATGTTTCCATATGTTAGGAATAATACAGTGTTGGTATGAATATGTGCTGATGTTTGTGAGAGTTGTGAGAGCTAGTATTCCCTGTGGGCCCAAGTGTTTAAGGTATATGTTAGGTATGTTGTCTGGTCCAGTAGCCTTCGAATTCTTAATGTTTTTGATGATCTTGGTGGTCTGGTCTGTATTGAAGGGTGTAATGGTCGTGTCGAGTCTGTAGGTTTTCTTGTGTCTGGCTGTTTGTCTGTCTGCGTGTTTCTGGTTGTTGTCTCTGTTTAAGTGACTTATCTTTGCATAGTGATTAACTAGAATGTTAGTTTGTTTTGTATATGTTGGGATATTATTTTGGCTGCGACAGATAGCCGCGTGTGAGGTGTGAATGCCGCTGTTAGAGTGGGTAATGCTGTTTATAGTCTTGTATAGCCTGGATGTATCTGTGGAGTGGTTTAGTGTTGTTATAAATTTCATATACGGTGTTGGGAGGTATGGTGTAGTAGGTCCCTACTACTTCGAGAATGAAATTGGAAAAGCAATAACGGTAACGCAAAATTCATATCGTCATATGCTACAGGATTCCTACTTGCCACAACTAATTAGTTTGTCCCGTTAAATAAATAACTGCATTTCCACAGATTCACAAAGGTTTCAGCAGGATGGAGCACCTCCACATACTGCTTGTGAAACTCGCAACTTTTTGAGGAAGCATTTTTCCGGGGACTAATCTCCCTTCATGAGCCAGTGAAATGGCTCCCATAATCAACTGACCTGACACCACCTGACTTTTTTTTTGTGGGATTACATAAAAGACAGGATCTATTCTACCGAGCCTAATACACTTGAAGATTAAAGACCAAAGTCTATGAGGCACTGGCGTAGATTTGTTGTGATTGAAGGGAGGGGAGATGACTTCTGAGATTTATAAATTTGAAAAGGAATAAGAAAAAAATTGGAATATGAAAATTTTTGCAACTGTAAAGTATATTTCTATAACTATAAAGTATAAAAGTATATTTCTGTAACTATACACTGACTTAGGGTGATACCAAAAAAAATTTTCTTTTTTTAAATGACAGTGGGCTCAGCCTTTATATGGTGCCTTTTGCTGAAAAATTAAACCACGCAAAATTATAGTCCTTAAAAATAATATTTAGAGGTTGCTCAATGACTAAGTTTACCCTTTTTAGTATAAATTTTATGTTCTTTGCAGAAGTTACAAAAAAATTCTAATGTTATATACATATTGTACCAAGCATATTCACCACATATTGCACACTTCCTCGAAGTCACGCAAGATCTGGGTAACTGAGGACTTGTGATGTATGGGCTCTGGAGATTCTCCTGATGTTGCCATGATGAAACTGCTTTTAAGCCAATCACGGCTTACCTATGATCGGTAAAGGCAACATGACACCTCAAACAATTACAGGGGATTAAACTGGTGATGTCATCAATAAAACACATGTCAGGAGAAAACAGTGGGCTGATCGTCGTAGAAGTTGTTGAGCACCCTCTAAAAATTATTTTTAATGGCTGTGATTTTACTGTACATGGTTTAAATTTTCAGCAAAAGGCACCAAAGAAAGGCTGAGCCCACTGGCATTTCAAAAAAATTTTTTCTTTGCATCACCTTACTATACATGTATTGGTATACAAACAACTCTTTCACCATGATTAGCAAAACCAATTCAATTAAAGATCATCCTAATCATCATCGTTGTATATAAAGTATTCAGTGGGCCTAATCTCTTTGTTTTATAAAGAGCAATTAACCCCTGTCCAGTTCCATTTAATAATAGGGCAATAAAAGGGGGAGGAGGATATTTTATTACAACAATTCACATATTTCCAAAAATTGTGTGAAACGTTTGTGTAAGGTCGAATATTGTATAAAAAGAATGGCGATTTACACTGAACATGTTTAGTTAAGGTCAATGCGAGTAAACACCTATGTTTTAA
>JAJOZX010004155.1:35000-433234 GCA_023014485.1 Bathynomus jamesi
AGGTCTTTACAATTTTGTTTTTCGTTTCAGTAGGCACTTCATCATCATAAAAGGCCAAGGCTACCAGTTCTTCTGATAGGTACCAGAGGTGACCTAACAGTTTTTTAATAGCAACAAATGCAATTGTGTCATTTATTTGTTTGTAGACTACAAGATTCTGTAATAATTCCAGATCAAGACGAGGAGCGCAAGATGGCACAGGAGCTGTAAACCATGCCTTTACATATAACCGAGTAGCAAATAGACAGATGTCTTTTAGTCCTTTTTTGTCTTTTACTGAAATTTTGAACTGAGATTTGAACATAAAAATTTTTAATGAATATGTAATTTTGGCCATCCACCTAGCCCGATGAAGTCCCGCTGGATGTTTAAATTTGATTCCACCTTTTGGTTCACCTCCCAAAAAAATAATTGTTAACTGCAATAGTTCTAGGTAATCGTCTCTTGGTTGGAATGTATCTAGTTGATTTGTTGCAAATATAATTATGTCATCTTTGATGTCATGAATATTTTCATAGATATCTGGATCTGATAATGCTGTTTCGTAGTCCTCCTTATTAATGCTTGACCATTTTTCTCTGAACTTCTTAAAAAGGACTATATCTGGGCCAGAAGATGGTGATAAAGACTTTGAAACAACAGCTTCCCATAATTTCAAATATATGGTGTCGACATGCCAGCCACAATAAATCGTTGTCGAATTTTTGTTCTAGAAGAATAGCTGCACCATTTCTAGGACCAGTATTGGCTGCCGTTGTATTGAAACACATGCATTTTATTTGTTCGCAGATGTCCCATTCAAGCGATGTCTGATTGTTGCATTAAAAAGAGACGCATTTCTGTCACTCAATTTTGCAACATCAAGACTTCCTAATAATTTATCATCAAACAATTTTCTACGTTTGCCAACCTTACTTTTCCATGTTGAAGGTTGTGCAGCACAGAAACCAGATTCATCACTTTTACTCTCCTCTGATTCTGATTCTGATGATGTACTGGTGAGTATGACAGCCTCTTCATTTTCTTTCTTTTGATCTCTTCTTCTGCTTTCCTCTTTTCATAACGTTGTTGCTTTTCTGCTGCTCTTTGCTCGTTTTTAGCAACAGCCTTATCAATGGTACCCATTTTTCCATGACGTCCTTTCTCACGTTGCATTTTCAAGAATTTCTTATCATCTTCTATTTTTTAAGCTGCATAGCATTCTCATGAGCAATGTCAAATAAGTTTTCCAGTTTATCTTTCCATTTTTCTTCTTTATTATTTAAATTTTGTGATCTTTTCAATTTGTTTGCTTTGTTTTTCTTAAGCAGCTGTCATTCCTTCAGTATTCCTTGAATTTTATCTACTACATGTATTCTTTGTTTTGCTGGTATTCCTGCTTTTTTCCAAACTGCTAGCACATCATCCGCAGTAGAGCAGCATGATTCTCTAATGTCTTGCTTTTTAATATTTCTGTAGTGCATGAAGAGGGCCATCATTTCCTTCTCTGATGGTAATACGGATGTTTCTAGTACTGCAGAGGGCTGCCCAATTAGCCATACTTCAGTTTCTTTTCTTGCAGAACTTCTCCCAAATGAGCAATTGGGTGATGGTGAGTTAGGCCTAGCTTCTATAATCGATTAATTGGTATCAAAATTACGAGTTCCAAGCAACAATTAAAAGCAAGCTAGTATATAAACCATTAATTAAAAATTCTGAAATATAAGCAATTAAACATAAAATCATAAGTTGTAAAAACAAACAAATTGAAAAAGAGGGAAACTTTGACGCCTGGTAGCACATAGTAAATTTTATTTAAAATTCACCAAATTTGGCATACACTACTTTTTTGTCATAGGGAACAAAAATACAGGTTGAACAATTAAAAAAAAAACTTTGATTTTTTTGAATCACCCTATAATATATATATATATATATATATATATATATATATATATCCCCGCAAGGGGTTCTAAGCTCGTGCTTTTGAGTGCTTTGTGCTCGTTTGTACGTGCTTGTTCCTGGAGGTTTCACGTGCGCCCTCCCGGCCCTAGCACCCAAGGATGATGGGGCTCGACCCTGCAGTCTTTCTCATCCTTGGTCTTTTTCCACTTCGACTGTCCCCTCCACCCTTTCTTTTTCCTCTGTCTTTCCTCTCACTTTTTCTTTGTTTTTCCGCTGAGATATGCCCTTTTAAATAGAGGCGAATCGGTTCTTCCCGAACTTAAAAAAAAAAAAATATATATTATATATATACTGCAGCCCACAAGGAAAAAAAAAACGATTCCAAGGCCTTTCGTGTATTCAGAGCTACACCTCGTCAGGGAATGAAGAGACAAGGCAAGATGCCATAAGTATAAGTATATATAAGTATATATTTATGGGCATCTTGCCTTCTCTCTTCATTCCATGACGAGGTGTAGCTCTGAATACACGAAAGGCCTTGGAATCGTTTTTTCTTTTTCCTTGTGGGTTTGCAGCATTCATTCATTCACGTGTTTAATTGTGAAATTCATCCCATATATATATATATATTTATTTATTGTGTATGTATGTACGTATGAGTGTGTATGTCTGTGTAAAATAGTTCGTTATTTTGTGTGTGCTTTTCTTTGAAGGGGTAATACGGACGGAGGAAATCAAGAGTTTGGGTAACGAAAGAGAAACATTTGGGAACAATTGCTCTATCCCGTGGGTGAGTCAGGGAAGATTGTGGACCTGTACGTATGGTCAAACTCAATCAAATATTGTTATTGGTTCAAAAGTTATGGCATTTTGCAAGTTGACAAACTTTAACTGCATTTTTCTCCATTTTTTAATTTTGGCGCTTGGCAGCTTGTGGTCCGGAGCATTTCATATGAGCTCTGCAATGACGCCATGCACACACAGATCGAACACTAAACTAGTTTAGTTTTCATTAAAGCGGCCAAGCTTTCATATATATATATATATATATATAAAACCTTTGGTTAGCTTCCACCGAATTGTTCATTCTGACGAAGGTCAAGCTTTTCACTCCACCTTAGACTAACAGTTTAACGTGGAATCCGAACCACGCCCCACCAGCAGCCCAGCGTCTAGGCCACCCAGGGTACCCATTTATCTACCAACCACTTTCTTTATTGTGTGGAAGGTTGAACAGCTGGGTTTTCCTGCGCTGGCTGCAGTCACCGGGTCTCGAACCGGGGCCGATGGATTTGTAGTCAGCGACCCTAACCACTACACCACCGAGGCGCTCTATATATATATATATATATATAATATATATATATATATAAACAGGGTTTTACCAAATTATGTTTCAGAAATTAGTATATATATTCAGGACGTCAAAGTGAACCAAAAAGTTTCTATGAACATAAATCCGCAATCGCTTCGTTTCCGAGATTCATTGCTTTTTCGCCGAGGACGATCCAATTAAAACGAAAGTCATTAAAGCTTATCAAAGTTTATTTACAGCAAGTGCTCAAAATGGTTTCCCTGCATCAGAGTACACGCTTCAACGCGTAATTTTGCCGCATGCATTCGAAAACACGTACATGGTTGCGTACTGTTTCTGAACATACTTGAACACATTGCCACAATTCATCTATGTTATTAACTTCTGTTGCATAAACAAGATTTTCAAATAACCCCACAAGAAAAAGTCAATTGTATTTAGGTCCGGAGACCTTGGTGGCCAAGCGACGGGACCATGCCGCCCATGTATGTACTCTGATGCAGGGAAACTATTTTGAGCACTTGCTGTAAATAAACTTTGATAAATTTTGATGACTTTCGTTTTAATTGGATCGTCCTCGGCGAAAAAGCAATGAATCTCGGAAACGAAGCGATTGCGGATTTATGTTCATAGGAACTCTTTTGTTCACTTTGACGTCCTGATATGTATACTAATTTATTAAACATAATTTGATAACACCCTGTATATACGAAGGTTGGTACGGAAGTAATGCCTCTTATTTTTCAGTTTATATTTACTTTATTTATATATATACTGTATTCTGTACTTTATATTTGCCACGTATGTATGCATATTCTCTGTAATTTTTATTGTAATTGGAGTTATATATAGTAAGAAATAAAATAAGAGGTATTACTTTCTTACCGCCCCTCGTATATATATATTAGGGTGCTCCTTATTTTCTAAAGTTGGGAATTGTATGCTCCTATCCTCTAGAATCGTTCCTTTTGATGAAAAAACCAATGTATGTGAAATATTTTACAAATCGAGTAAGATTTAGAGGTCGGAACATAGGCTCACCAAACAACGTGGGCCACCAAGGAACATAGGCTCACCAAACAACGTGGGCCCACCAATGAACATAGGAACTGTATCAAGTTACTCGTAACTTGATACAAAAATATGCTTTCTTTGTTGAATATACTGGCCTATGCGCCTCGGTGGTGTAGTGGTTAGCGTCGCTGACTACGAATCTATCGGCCCCGGGTTCGAGACCCGACGGCAGCCGGCGCGCAGCAAAACCCAGCTGTTCATCCTTCCACACAATAAAGAAAGTGGTTGGTAGATAAATGGGTACCCTAGGTGGCCTAGTGGTTAAGACGCTGGGCTGTTGATGGGGCGTGGTTCGGATTCCACGTTAAACTGTAGGTCTAAGGTGGAGTGAAAAACTTGACCTTCGTCAGAATAAACAATTCGGGCGGAAGCTAACCAAAGGTTATGTTTTCATACTCAGGGTCAGAATCATATATGTAACGGAATGAACATGAACAAACATAACCATAGGCCCATTTGGATCAATCAGCCCCAGGCCTAGCAGGCCATTAATCCGTCATTGGTTTTAACCCCCATCTCACCCCATCCCTAGTATACAGAAGACTAAACTAAACGAAGGAAATAAAAAAAAATTATAAATCATTCGAACTGATGGAGATATGTAAAAGTGAACGACGAAGAAATCAGCTACAACTGGAACAATTCCATATGATGCGGTAAGCAGTAGCTAAAATTTCAGTGCTTTTAAGCGACCTCTAAATATTAATCAGTTTAAAAGAAAATTGACAATCATAGTTTTTCCATCACATGGAACAATTTTGGGGGTTAAGACGTTTAAATTTAAAAAAACTTTCGCCCCTATAGCCAACAAGCACCCTAATACATACATACATATATATATATATATATATATATAGAGAGAGAGAGAGAGAGAGAGAGAGAGAGAGAGAGAGAGAGAGAGTAAGGAATAAGAGGACGAGAAGCTGGTACATGTTGACAAACTTTAACTGCATTTTTCTCTATTTTTTTAATTTTGGCACTTGGCAGCTTGTGGTCCGGAGTGCCTCATATAAGCTCTGCAATGACGCCATGCACACACAGCTCGAACACTATATTTGTACAGTCTTATGATAATAATTTAAAGTTAAAAAAAATAAAATTTCTTTATGGTTGAGATACGCTTTAATGCTATTAATATTGGTGAATACAAATTGAAGGTTAATTTGAGGGTAAAGAGGGGTGAGTACGTGGCGAAGTTCTGATCGTATTTTGTAACTAATATAGTCGTAGTAGGCAAAAGAAAAGCATTGTATATCGCTGCAAAGCGAGTTATATTGGCAGCACCATTCGCCAATATCAAACAAGAGTGGACGAACATCGCGGCATTTCTACCAGAACCTCACAACCTTTAAATAAACCGTCGAAATCAGCAATAAGAGATCATTGCCACATCCACAATCACCCACTGCTCCCCACCAATTTCAAAATTATTAATTCAGCATACCAACCAACCGACCGCCGCATCCTCGAATCCCAATACAATATACATCCTTAGTACAAAACCAACACTCAACGACTACATTTCTGCCTTCAACTTAAACATAGCTAAATAATTCTTCTGAACCATTATTGCGTCACCACTCTTCGACTTCTAACATGGCCACTTCAACAGTCAACCATTCCCAACCTTTATACAATTAGTTTACCCCCCCCCCCCCCCCCCCACCTCGTACAATAACCCGGTAAGTTTTTTTTCAGTTTTCGTTTCACTCGATACATTTATATATCTTATTTTTCTACATTTTATGTAATTTTTATTTTTATTTTTTATTTTTTGTTACTTTAAATTATTATCATAAGACTGTACAAATATATTGTATCAAATCGGTACTTTCCTGTTATCCCGGACCCCAGACTTTTTGCCAGATTCGGACGTCACTTACCAGATTGCCAAATTCATTGCCAAATTTTTTTAAATGTGTAACTAACCTAACCTAACCTAACCCAACCCCTGGTTAGTTAGGTTAGGTTTGGTTGGGTACTTAACATTTAAAAAAAAAAATTTTTGGCAGGCAATGTGGTAAGTGGCGTACGAATCTGGCAAAAAGTCTGGGGTCCGGGATAACAGGAAAGTACCATAAAATCTTTTTACTATATTTGTTCACTTTTTTATTTTTATTTCTTTGCACCGATGATGGAAATTGAATTTCAGAAACGTCTGACTAATAAACATGTACCACCTTCTCGTCCTCTTATTCCTTACTAAGTTGGGGTTCCCCAAGAACAAACCCTTCAATCAAGTATATATATATATATTAGTGATGGGACGATGCATCGCAATCGCAATCGCGATACAATCGCACATTTTTTACAATCGCAATCGCAATTGCAATCGCATTTAATGAGTGCGATTGTTGCGATTGTGAACAAAAGATTTAAATCTCTACAAAAGTTGCTATGAAAGCTGCTCTTTCATGCGTACTTAAAGGAAAGTTTAGCTAACAACAAATACGGAATAATAAATAAAAATAAATAAGTCAAAAACAGAAATGAAAACGGGTTGCGAATTAGTTGAAAACAGAATAAAAAATTGGTTTAATAATAACAATAAGTACACCTCTTTATTTGCTCTATGTAAAATTGGAATGTTAAAAAATCAAGCTAACCCTATGGTAGGTAACGCGTTTAGGTATATTTAAAGCATAAATGAGCGTTATGTGAGGCTAAAGCTAAAACATCGCAATCGCAATCGCGCGATTTTCAAATTCTGACAATCGCAATCGCAACAGCGATTGTATGAAATATGACAATCGTCCCATCACTAATATATATATATATATATATATATATATATCAACGTAAAGAACGACGCTTGTATAGGAGAACATTCCGCGCAAGATGAGGAGGGAGAACGAACAGATGAAAAAATGAGGTAACCACCAGGAATCGAACCCGGGATCTTCCGATTGCCGGTCAGATATGATAACCACTACACACCCATGGTCCTCACTCGATCAGAAGTCGTAATTATCCTACATACGCGCAGAAACCAATGCCCAATGCGCGTATGTAGGATAATTACGACTTCTGATCGAGTGAGGACCATGGTGTAGTGGTTATCATATCTGACCGGCAATCGGAAGATCCCGGGTTCGATTCCTGGGTGGTTACCTCATTTTTTCATCTGTTCGTTCTCCCTCCTCATCTTGCGCGGAATGTTCTCCTATACAAGCGTCGTTCTTTACGTTAATTATACTGCGTGTTCTTTGCACTTGAAATGTGTGTGTATGTATATATATATATATGAGAGAGAGAGAGAAAATACCTTTGTAAACAACATTTGTACAAACAAGTATTAATTCACACAAATTGCTAAATCTTCAAATCTTCAATGAAAGTTTCCTCTCTCTCTCTCTCTCTCTCTCTTGTATACACACACACACACACACACGAGTATATATAAGAAAGCTTGGCTGTTTTAATGAAAACTAAATATTGATACGAAAGTCCGAAGCATACCAATTTTTAAATTAGGAATAGAATTATTAATATTTAAGAGCGGATACTCAGGTAGATAATTTTACGCCAATTACGCAAGATTTTTATACCTGAAATGGCATGGACTAATAAATGAGAGTAGAAAGAATTGTTGAATTTCTGGAATTATGAACTCTTTGAATCAATATATCCCTTGCTGGTGATTACCTGTAAGCTCAAGTACAGTTTCCGTGAAGAATTTCGCCTGGAAACGTAAAATTTCTAAAATGCATAAAAAAATTACTAATTAGTAATTATTAGTATTTATTTTATTATTATCACCTTGTAGAAGGAATAAAATGCCTAAGGGAAAAAGACTATTACCAGTTAGTAATTTTTTATGATTTTTATAAATTCTCTTTGAAGGTGAACTTTCTTTCCGAAATTGTACATCATTCAGTATGTAAAGATTGAAAATTGTTTTACATTTGTAAAATAAATTTAAATCTAAATCAGTCATGGTTAGTTTTGACATTAATCCCTCTTTAATACTCCATTAAAAGAAAGCGATGATATCTTTGCGATGAACACTATTTGTAAGAGTCCCAATCCACGTGAATAAAGCAAATCTCAAATGAAAAGTATTATTAACTGTTGAGGGTAATGTATTTTTATTTTGACAAATGCTTTCCTCCATGAAACGAATATCCACGAGAAATTCCCCACAGACCCGCTAATTGAGATAATCTTTTAATTTCCTTGACGCATCGTGAAGTACATTGGTGAATGATGATGCCATTCGCAATTTAAACCTTATATTTTACAGTCTACCGCGTATAGTGACCATACCTTTCTGATATTCAAATGTAGAGATCACGTATAGTTCTTTTTTAAGTTATTTGATTAGAAGCATCCGAGTGAATTTATGTGTTGTGAAAGAGAAAACAAAATCATATTGTTACTGAATATTTTGAAAGGAAGCTTTTAGTTTTCTGGATGGTGTAGTGGTAAGAGACGCGCTCAGGACGCGTCCCAGCGACGCGAGAACGAAACCTCCAGTGTGCCGCACATTTTACTTCAGTCTCGGTATTACTGTATCCCTCGGTAATAACTTATATTTCTTTTGATACTTATTTTATATACTGATAGGAAATAATACACTTTTAGGGGGATTGTAATTCATTTATTTTATTAAAAAATAAGTGGAACCTAACAGGCACACTGACATACGCGGGTTAGGAAATTTTTCAAATTAGTTTTCATTTGCATGCGCAGTTCAGCTTTGTAGGAACCATCCTCCAACGTATTGCATTCGCTAAAAAATGTTGTCTGTTACCACCCTGGGACAATCGCACTATAAACTCACCGCAGTTCCAATTAAAAAAGTCTGAGGATATTTTACTTCCCAGTACCATATACACGTACGTACATTCAGATCCTTCAGACGTACATTTGCGAAACGCATTCCAAAAGCTTGCGAAGGAGTTTTACCCTCAAATTTCAGTCAGAATAATATTTAAGACGAAAAATGCTATCTAAAAATGCTATGCTATTTCAAGTTCAGAAGTAAAGTCGCACTTCTACAATCTTCAGTAGCATATCAATACGCGTGCGCGTGCATTAGCGACTCATATACTGAAAATTTTTAAAAAGTGTTGAGAGACCCGAATATCAAAACATGGTAAATATACTCTGTTAAGATTAACCATTCAATCTGAAAACCATTCCCTTTCCTCATAAGAGATCGTTCACACACGCAGCAACACCCATCCAATAAAATCCTCCTCCCATAAAATACAGACTTCAGTACAGTATGCTGAAGTTCATGAATATAATAAATATATAATTTATTGACTAAAAAATAACGAATTATGAAGAAAACTTTTGTTTTTCGTATCTTATTTTCGTAAGAAAACTTTTTTTTGTTTTTTTTTAAATTTTCTATATTGATTGCTCACTTCATTTTAATGAAATAATACTGCATGTCATTGTAATATTTTGTGTACTGTTCATATTCGGCCCTTTATCAATTAATTATTTTATTATCTCGTAAAATTTTACCTCTTTGCAATTTTAACTTCATAAAAATTCTATCTTTTCACAAGGTATTCTTTTTCAATATGAAAATGCTGTGAAGTATTGTATATTGGGAAGTATCTCTACTTTTGTTGACTTTAGGACACTGAAATTGAGAGAACAATTACGTTTGTCAGAATTAAAATGTTTTTCATAGGCCTGTCCCTATATATATATATATACTGTATATATGATGCAAACCCACAAGGAAAAAGAAAAAATGATTCCAAGGCCTTTTGTGTGTTCAGAAGTACACCTCGTCAGGAATGAAGGGAGAAGGCGAGATTACAAAAATATATACCTATGTACAACGGGACAGAAAAATAAAAAGATTAGCACATGATTAACAAGAGTTGATTAGAGGCAAAAGGTATTTTAATAGGACATTGTCAATTTTATACATTCCCCGCACTGTTATTGAAATTATTTTTAAAATGGATAAATGCACATTCTAGATTCTATAATATTCCTTTCAATTATATCTGTGTTTTTAACGAGCGCTTTAGAACTACCCCACTTGAGACTATGATTACATCTATGTCAAGAAGATACTCTTCTTGACTAGGATTACTCCTTATAAAATTAAAATACTACACCCACATTGACCCTTTCTAAACGATCAGAATGTGTTCATACGTTCGTTTCCTAAAAAGCGATGTGATTTGTATGACAAGTCGTCTCTAACCTCACTTCTGTTAGATATGTTGGTGCCAATAATCCAGCAGGGTTGCAGCACCTTAAACAGAAAAAAAAAAAAAATAAATAAAAAAAAAAATAATCTGTTAGATATACATTACCTCTTGGTGAGTACAGTCCGACTTGTCTTTTAACTTTTATTTTTTATATTGTTTAGAAGTTGTTTCAATATTTGTATTCTTTTTTTAATTATGTAATATTAGTGTCTTTAATTTTAGTATATATCCTGTATTCATAATTCATATTTTTAAAGGTTTTTCCTGAATGCTGGTACTCTTCGATACCACATCGGCGAAGATATAAAAACGTTTTGTCAATTCCTTAAGAGACACTTGGAGGTTGTTGGATACATCTCGGCATCCACCAGATTCCTAACGAACAATAAGCTATCCTGCCCATAGTTATATATCATTTATCTTGTCATTTATTTGTCCATTTCATTTAGTCACTTTAACCCTTCATTTAAGTTAATGTCCTTATAGTATAATTATTAGGGTGGATCGATTTTACATTTTTTCGATTTCCATATTCTAATAGAGACAAAAACTTGCGCATGCATGAGAAAATAGCCTCTGCAAAATCTTAGCTTAATAGGTAATCATCTTCTGCCCCCCGGCAGAGCGCTGAAAATCATATTGTAGTAGTCAAAAACGTATTTTTAAACCCTAGCCTAGTCATAAAATTTTGCGTGTGTGTTATTTCATGCCTAAGCAAAGATATAAATGCTATGGGAAATATATAAATGCATTATTTAAGACAAAGAGCCGATCTGAAAATATGTATATTATACATATTTTCAGATCGGCTCTGTCTTAAATAATGCATTATATATTCCCCCCCCCCCGCAAGGGGGTTCTAAGCTCGTGCTCTTGAGTGCTCTTTGTGCTCGTTTGTACGTGCTTGTTCCTGGAGGTTTCACGTGCGCCCTCCCGGCCCTAGCACCCAAGGATGATGGGGCTCGACCCTGCAGTCTTTCTCATCCTTGGTCTTTTTCCACTTCGACTGTCCCCTCCACCCTTTCTTTTTCCTCTGTCTTTCCTCTCACTTTTTCTTTTTTTTCCGCTGAGATATGCCCTTTTAAATAGAGGCGAATCGGTTCTTCCCGAACTTAAAAAAATAAAATAAAAAAAATATATTTCCCATAGCATTTATATCGTTGCTTAGGCATGAAATAACACACACGCAAAATTTTATGACTCTAGGCTAGGGTTTAAAATACGTTTTTGACTACTAAAATATGATTTTCATCGCTCTGCCGGGGGCAGAAGATGATTACCTATTAAGCTAAGATTTTGCAGAGGCTATTTTCTCATGCATGCGCAAGTTTTTGTCTATTAGAATATGGAAATCGAAAAAAATGTAAAATCGATCCACCCTAATAATTATATATCTGATACCCATTTAATTAACTTAGTTTTCATTATAAATATAATTTAAATTTCTTTTTGTATATTTTCTTCATCCTAATCACCGAGTGTAATTTTTAAATTCCAATCATAAATTAAGAACTTGATCTTTTTGACATCTATACATATGGTTAAACACACTAGAAATATTTGCTGTTCTACACGCGCATTTATGCTGGTTTACCCTAATGTCTAACGTTTTTATCCGTTTGGATTATATATACTGAGTTACATTGTGTACATCTGATCGAATACACACAACCAACCGCATTATCAGGGCTATTCTTTATTTGGCGTAATTTAACAGTATTATACTTAAAGACTACAACTGATAACAATTGCTTTAAGTAAAGTCGGAAGATATTGATAATTAACATGGTAAGGTAGGCTAAGGATATTTTTAAGCTCAAATTCCTTTACAGTTACACTATTATAATACCTATTCTTGGCTTTCCTAAGGCAGTTATCTAGAAAACTCAGGACTGACAACTCTCAATGCTCTAAGAAACATACCAGAGAAAATAGATTTAATCGAGGGATGATGGTCAGAATAAAAATGCACAAGTTATTAGTAGGCTTACGATAAACTTCAAATTTGAACCGATTCAAGCATCTCCGAATTTTTAGATCCAGAAAAGATAGGCTTCCATTACTTTCTTTTTCAACCGTGAACTTAATAGATGGGACTAAATTGTTGAGCCTACCAAGAAATAAGTCCACATCCAAATTTAGGCCAAAGGCATGAAATATCATGTATATACCTGCACCAAACAAGATTAAAATTAACAATAGTAGGCAAAATTCTACTCAATCATTTCTTTTTCCTTGTGGGTTTGCATCATTCATTCATTTCGCGTGTTTAATTGTGAAATTCATCCCATATATATATATATATATATATAATATACATATATATATATATATATATATATATATAATATAGTATATAGGCATTTCACATAATGCCTATATAAAGTTTTAAGCATTACGCATTACTAACGTAACCTAAACTAACCGACCTTTTAGTTTTCTTAACTCGCCTTTTATATTCGTTATTAATTAATATTCTTTAAACGTTTTTTGAATTTTCTGATTTCTACACAGATTTCCATTTGTTCATAAGTACCAGAAAGAGAGCGAGAAAGATGTGTTTTGCACATGATACTGAAACAGTAATTTGAGATTACGTATTCTGAAAATTCTCTGCTTGTTGCTTATGTGTAAGTTGTTGTAAAGTCCTTGGGGAAGGGTTACGATTTAATAACTTTTTACCTATTTGAGATAATCATTGAGGAAGGACAGAAACTGGCACAGCGCTCACGCCAAACTGCGCCAACTCCCGGATTATTACCAGCAGCATCGGTAGTCAAACCCCCCCGATCTCAGTGTCTTTATTTCGGCTATAGGGAAACTAGGTTATGCACTGAGTTAGGGGCATTGGCCCTAGTTGCGACAAAACACAATAGTGGATGGCATTATGAAAATCATTTATAAGCAAATTTTTTGCGGGGGCTAGGCTAGATTATTCACTGGAGGCACTGGTACAGATGGACCAAGCTAGACTATAAACCAAAATGGCGACAGATTGGGAAAAAAAAGTAAGTGGTGCTTCGTGGGTGGCCGAATTTAAATCGGCTACAAAAGTAAGGTGAAAGTTTGAAGCCGGTTACAAGAAACATTGTGAAGCTTCATTTAGAAACGATGAAGAAATTGAAAGCGAAAAGGGTCAGTGAATGATAAGAAACGTTCCGATAAACCAACATTTAGTGAAGAAATTGTAGCAACTGCTTGTAATGCATCTTGAAGAAAAACATTCACCCGTGTTACAAAGGACATGCACATTCCAGTACAATTTTGAATGTGAAATTGTGTAAGTATGCATGTAAAATTCAAGTTGCCAGAGACTTAATGGAAGAAATTGTCGCTAGACTCGACTTCTGATTTCTACCGATAATCAGAGAAGATCCTCTCCTTTTTAGAGCAATTAACATTTAACATAACCATAATTTTCCAAGAGCCAAGATGAGACCTAATCCTTCATAAGACCAATGGAACTTACGTGCGTTTTGTGGCAAGGTTCAGCATTTAGGGAATTCGTCCAAGTACCTTTGAGTTCATTGCAACTCTTCATATATGGATGGATGGATATTGTAGACATCAATCGATCAGGGAAGTACTCGGGGGCATGAGGCACAAGACATGGAGTGCTGGAACTCCCGTTTTTCCTGTTACTGTCCTCCTGAGCTGATCTTTTTCTCTTCTACCCTGTGAACAGTCCAGCATGCTCTTAAACACATTTCTCGTTCTATTTCTCACCACACATCCATACATCTTACACACTACACAATCTTTTCAAAATTAAAACAAAATAAAATGGCATCATTCTGGCTCTTGATTTCAGCTCTCCTTTCTTAATGAGCATTCGCCCTTGGCCCGCTCATTCCTGCATAGACAAAAATATCTGTCTTCTTCCGCAACCTTATTAGCCCACTTCTATGTGAGGTCACTGTTGCAGATCCTTCTTCTCCATTCACTTCTGTCTTGAGCCACCTCTTCCTCCAGTCCCTTTTCACTCATATCTTTCAGTCAATCCCGCCACCTCATATTGGGTCTACCTCTTTTCCTCGTGCCTGGAATTTCCATCCTCAGCATCCGTCGTCCCACATACTCCTCCTCCCTCCTCTGGACGCCCAGTAGCATGGGCGCAAAAGGAGAGAGTACAATGCAATTGCAAATGTCATCAATGTTGCATAAGTTATGCAACAAAGGGGAGGGGGATGTTACAAGAGCAACAAGGGTTATGCAACTTGGAGGCGGATTTATCTCGAAAGAGAGAGGAAGAGGTGTTCGCTTGGCAAGAACCAAGCGCATATTAAGACTTCAGCTGAGCGGCCGTTGTCTTAATATGTTCCTAATCAGCCAGTTGGCTTATCTGGCTGAGCTGCCAGATTGCGCTATTTATTTAATTAAAGCATATATTCTGGCTTAAACACCCAGTTGACTTAGAAGGCGTAAATGGCTTGTTCAGGTGTACGTTGAGTTCCCAGATTGCGCTATTTATTTAATTAAAGCATATATTCAGGCTCTCCGGCAGTTCGCATAATCCGTCAGTGGGCTTAATCCGCCAGTTGGCTTAACCCGCCAGTTGACTTAGAAGGCCTAATCAGCCATTTGGTATAATTAAATAATAATAACGTTTATATATACAACCAAAAGAATTAAATAAAGACCATCACATCACACTGTTTGTTTAGACGAATTATTGGATTGGCATAATCCTAGTCGGAGGTGTACGTGCATTTGTGTGCGTTTGTCCCCGTCAGCTGGCTTAAATCGCCAGTTGGCATAACCCGCCAGTTGACTTAGAAGGCCTAACCAGCCATTTGGTATAATTAAATAATAATAATAATAACGTTTATATATACATCCAAAAGAATTAAATAAAACCATCACATCACTGTTTATTTAAATGAATTATTGGATTGGCATAATCCGTCAGCTGGCTTAACCCGCCAGTTGACATAGAAGGCCTAACCAGCCATTTGGTATAACTAAATAATAATAATAACGTTTATATATACATCCAAAAGAATTAAATAAAACACCAGCACATCACTGTTTATTTAGACAAATTATTGGATCCAATTTCACGAAATATATTGAAAATAAATATACATTCCTATACAAGCAAAGGAATATATACAATCGAAAATAATAATAGCATTAGAATTACGAACGAGGAGTATATATATAATAAAAAATATAATAATATACAAACCCGGACCTATCCAAATTGTTCATTCTAACGAAGGCCAAACTTTTCACACCACCCTAAACCTACAGTTTAACGGAGAATCTGGACCTACCCGAATAAATCCCCTATTACACACACATACATACATACATATATACAGACATATATATAATCAGATGCATGCAAAGACCCAATAGCAAAATATATACGAACACAATTCGAAATCAGCCGGTTGACCTAATCCACCACGACCTACAGTTTAACGGGAAATCCGAACCTATCCGAATTGTTCATTTTGACAAAGGTCAAATTTTTCACCCCACCCTAGACCTACAGTTTAACGGAGAATCCGGACCTACCCGAATTGTTCATTCTGACGAAAGTAAAACTTTTCACCCCACCAGGCCTAAATCTAACATGTTAACTGGGTGAGTGATCGCCCACCCAGTAAAGGATTTCACGCACCCACTAAATAGATTTCACCCACCCAGTTAAAAAAACAAAATAATACTGTATTCAATCATCTAAAAAAACTCGGTCGAATCCATGGATAAAGCAGCCAAAAGAATACAGCCAAAGTCGCCAACTTGGCTATATATCTAATCGGTAGTTTGACATTTGCCATAAAATCCGTTGTAAACAAGACCCATGCTGGTCCTAATACTAAAGCAATGAGTGAAATAGCCAGCTTGATCTGTTCAATTCTGTTGCTTTTAATTTAAGTGCTTTTAAAGGGGATAGAGGTAAATAAATAACTTTGTTTTCTATAAGTTCTATTACATAGTTTAATTTTACTCATATTATATTGCAGTATTAAGATATTGATTTGCTAATGCTGCCTTGGTATATAATTGTAATGTGATGGAATCATGGATGGCGGCCTAACTTTGACTATTGAAGTAAATATGAAACAACCTATTTCCTATGTTTGTGATTGAAATTATTTATTCTAATGCAATTATGCATTTATGTATTCATTTGAATGACTCTATTACATAATGGTTGATATGCAGGTAGCAGGGAGGCATAGCTACAGCTACAGGGCCTAATTATGCCAATCTTGAGCAAGTGACACATGAATGCGTGTTTCGATCTTTTACAGTGGCAATTTTTTATATTGCATAATTGTATATTTGCATACTGTTTATCCTATTTTATTCTATTTACCTAGTTCAAAATATAATAATTGGTTGTTTTATTATCCATAACATTTATCACAATATTTTTATTTTCATACATAATGAGACTATATATAAACAATATTACATGGTATTACCTACAAATGTATATTATTTTTTCGTTAAAAATTGTTGAATACTTTATTTACGCTTCTTGTAGGTTCTTCTTCTTGTAGGTTATCTCCCCCCCCCCCACTATTAATATTTGTTATTAATAGTGGGTCGGGGAGATAACCTACAAGACTAATATTTACTACTAATACACTATTAATAATACACTATTAATAATACACTATTAATAATACACAATTACTAATACACAAGACTAATACACTATTAATATTTGTTATTAAATAATAGTGGGGGTTTATATAGGTTATATTTATAGTTTATATAGTTATATAGGTTATATTTATAGTTTATATAGGCATATCAGATTATTGAAACCAATCAGATTTTTTATTGATATTCATTGCTCTTTCAATTAGCTATAAATTTAATGTTTATTTTATTTCTACTAAAAATATTTTTACTATGTTTTAGTAACCAATTCACTTTATTATGCTAAATTAAATTCATACATCAATAATATTGGTTGTCTATTACCGATTGTATTTGAATACTAAAATGTCTAGTCGTAAAAAATTAAAAAAAGATGATTCTGTTGGTTCAATGGACATATCTAGTTTTTTGAAGTCGAATAATAAAACACATAGTAAAGAACCTCAGTCTGTTGGAATTACAGCTAATGAACGACCATTGACATCTACAACGGCCAGTGATACAGGGTTGACAGGTTCTTCAATTATGCCATATGACTGTTCAAATACAGCCTCTTCTCAATGTCCATACCCAGAGACCTCAGCTTCAAGTATTGGTCAAGATGCGGATGTGGCCAATTCATGTTCCACATCGTACTATATGGGCTTACCTCTTAATATTAACAGATTGTTGAACATGTATTCATCGGATTCGGTTCTTACAAGAATTCAAATCAAGGATAAAAGACAAACTCGATTGTTTAAGTGTAATGTTTGTTGCAGTTTCATAGATGATGCTGAGAAGGTTTCATTGAACAGAAGTGTACCTTATGCATCCAGTACGGGAGCACGAACAGAAGGTAAGCTTGGAGCACAGCGCTCAATTGAGCATCTTCAGGGTAAACCACATGCAGCTGCACTAGAGGCAAGCAAATTACATGATCAGTTTCAAAAGCAAAGCGACAAACATCCTTGGCTGAATCTCTTCAAGAGATATAGAATCCAGGAAGTTTCACAACTACTTCGCCTGGCAATGGACTGCTACAGTGACACTCAGTGTGAAACCATATCAGGATATTCCTGGCCATCAAGGAGTCTCACCAATATCTTTTCCGACCAACTTGTACAGAAATTTTCCCAAGACTGGGACTGCAACATAGAACCATTTAGACCCACAGGTTCAGATATGCACTATCGCACGACAAATATTTACTATGAAATGTTGTCATGTATTGGTGATGTATTTAAGGAGAATTTCATTGAAGAAATAAATCAATGCGATGCTTTAGGAATACAAATTGATGGATCATGTGATCGTCAACAACTAGGCATTAAGTTTGTGACTGCAAGATTGGTGAAAGATGGCGTTATTACTACACGTTTTCTTGCAGCTGTGGAGCCTGTTGAAGGAGGAGCTAATGGCTTACTGGAGGCTCTCGGTAGAAGCTTAGAGAGGCCTGGCGATGTATCATTTCAGTATAATAATCTAGCGCCACAAACATCAACCTATAAAAACAATCCCGCTGTAAAAAGGTTTTTCCGTAGTAATGGCGAAATATCTAATTGAGCTCACATACTAGGGAGCTCTCGCGTAACACAAGCACTCTTGAAAACCACCGTGTAACTTAAAATCGTATTAAACGAGGCAAGAAAATTAGGAATATGTTTCTCTTTACTGAAAGATTGTCTTGTAAAATTTACCGCTAATGATTACACTATCTCGTTTTTTTTTCTGAAATTGTGAAATATGAATTCGCGTTAAGCAATAGCTAACTATAATAATTACTGACAGATGATAAATTAATGATGTATTACATACGTTATGTGCATCTATGTAATGAATAATTTCGCAATTTTTGTATTTTTGTGCTTATTTTTAACTACCATTATTTTTCATTGAATGACTTATTATTCACTTGTCACTGTGGAGGCAATATGAATATAATTATAAATGAAAATGTAGGTATATATGTTGAAAAAACTTCCTTAGTCTTACAAACACAGTTTACTAATTGATTGCATTTTCTTATACGATACCCATTGTTTTACTGAACAGCTGTGTTTTAATTTTGCAGATATTGCTTTCATCAATATGTAATATGTATTTCACTTCTCAAAATTTACATGCAGTCTGATGATGTCAAGAAGACAAGATTTTAAAATTGTTTCAAATTAAATGCTGAGCCGATTCTGCAATCACCTACTGGGAGTGCTGTTACTGATTACAAAGATATTCAGGACCGACGTTTGTACCTATGTGGATACTTGTGTAGTCTTAAAATTTTGGACTATAAACTTGTTAGGTTGGAAAGTTTTCTGTATTGTACAAACAATACAGAAAAGGTGTATTTTAATGCAACATCACAATGACGAGTTTGTGAAATCACCCATCCACTAAAAAATCCTTAGGTTTAGCACTGCACCCCACCCTAGACCTACAGTTTAACGGAGAATCCAAACCTACCCGAATTGTTCATTCTAAAGAAGGCCAAACTCTTCACCCCACCCTAGACCTACAGTTTAACGGAGAATCTGGACCTACCAGAATTGTTCATCCTGGCGAAGGTCAAACTTTTCATCCCGCCTAGACCTACGGTTTAACGGGGAATCTAGCAACCAGCATTTTCTCATTCATCTCTTATAGAAAATGTCTTCAAAACAACATTTCTTTTTATTCCAAGAAAGACAAAAATACCCGAAATGCTCATTCTGTCGAAGGTCAAGCTTTTCACCCCGTCCTAGACCTACAGTTTAACGGGGAATACTACTACAATAGATCTGTTGGCCTGTGAAGTAGTGAGTTGACTTCTTTTACTCTCCATTTCACAGGTACACCCGGATCATCGGGATCTTATTTTCTCTTCCATGGAATTTTAGATCCTCCCCTTTTCCGTACCGTAACAGTTGAATTTTATCAGTGTTAAACTTCATATAAAAACCATGCAACATCTCCTAAAAGTTACTACATCATTACCCCTAGCCCATCCTTCATGCATTAAAAAAGTTCTACTTTATCGGTAACCTTTGTTTAGCATCCACCCTGATTGTTCATCTTGGCGAAGGTCAAGCGTGTCACTCGACCTTAGACCTACAGTTTAACGTTGAATCCGAACCACGTCTAAAATAAAATGTTAAAACACTCCTTAGCACAATAAAATCTAATTTCAGAATAAAAAAAAATTTAAACAGCCTAACCATACAAAATATCACTCGGAATTGTCCTGAAAATGAAAAAAAATAAATAAATAAACAACAATCAGCCCACCTATAAAAATTGATATATATATATATACCGGGTGTCCGAGAATTATCTGTACAATTTTTGGCTGTTATTAAAAGTCAACCATGAAGTGTAGAAATTCCAGTTTGTCCCATTTACAGAGAATCTCATTAAGTTTTTTCTGATACCACGTTTTGACAAGTTGTTTTAGAAATGTACGCGGGTGACAGACATTGATGATTTAAAAGCAAGAATCACAGCTGCTATTGAGCGAATTGATGTGGATATGCTGCAGCGTACATGGCAACATTTGGAGTATCGATTGGATGTTTTGCGAATCACTAATGGTGCACATATCGAATGTTTGTAACAACGTTACTTTAATAAAATAAACTTTTGAAAATACAGATTCTAAATAATCTTGTTTAAGAATTTTACGTGTGTTATCAAGAATTTTATTAAAAGATGAAATTGTACAGATAATGTTCGGACACACTGGAATTTCTAAAAAACTTGTCAAAACTTGGTATCAGAAAAAACTTAATGAGATTCTCTGTAAAATGGGACAACACTGGAATTTCTACACTTCATGGTTGACTTTTAATAACAGCCAAAAATTGTACAGATAATTCTCGGACACCCTGTATATCAAAGTAAAAAAAACATTAATTTATCAAAAGAATTTACGAAAACAATTTCTCTAATTCAATTAAACAAATTTTTATCTTTTTATAACATTTTGCTTATTTTGAAGTCTCTCACAATTTATATACGGCAAGCATAATAAACTTAAACAGTCCGAATTTGACCCAGTATAAATTAGTTGTCTTTAACGATTATTTTTCGACTTTAAACCTTAAAATTAACTTAAAATTATAAAGCGACTAAAACTACAAAACGATGCCTGTAAATCCGTTATTTACATCCAGTCAAAAAATAATCTTAACTCGACTGCATTCTGGAAAATTTTGCTCCTTCTTTATTGAATCTCTTAGAATTATATATATATATAATATATATATATATATATATATATATATATATATATTTATTATTACCTAAAAATGCGTCACCATACGCTCAAACATTTTAAACCTTACCGTATAAAAATGCAGGTCAATCTATTTAACCAACTAAAATAATTTGATTCATATGTAAAATTTATTTACTAATCATTATTATTATTATCATCACAATCTAATATACTATTTCAGAAATGAAGCCTTATATATATATATATATATATATATATATGTAAGTTTTTTGCACACACCTACAGGTCGCTACAATTGGTGTAGAACAATGCGGTTTTCACCATTCGATGCGTCTTTTTATTGTGCAGTGCCCATGTTAAAAAAATTCCCTAACATAATTCCTTCCCCCCTTTTAGGGGTACAGTTCTTCCCATGCCTGTACACGCATTATTTTAATTTTTCATTTTCAATCATAATTTTGGCACAAAATAAGTCAATATTTACTAAACATTTAATATCATTCGATTCACAAAAGATTTTTCGATTCACAAAAGATTTCTTTATCGATTCAATACAAAAAATTACATAATTAAAACGGGCAATTTAAACAAACACGAGTTTAAAGTTAAACGAGCCACACTCGAAATTATTTACCGTGACTTTTGTGCGTTTTATTACTGTGGCTTTTGTACAAATAATTTTACGTATACACAAACAATTTGATAGGATATTGATTTATCATTCTATTTTTTAATTGTCATAGAAATACGTTAATTAAGTTATCTGATTAGATGCGCTTTTTTAGTTGAAGATCATTTTTAGAAAATTATTTATTTTCCCCACTTTAAAATATTACAAAATTTCTATTAGGTATCCTAATATCATTATGCCTGTCGCTGTAAGTAAGAAAATAGCAATTATTTTCCATTTTATGAAAATTTCGGACCCCCTAGGCCTACAAAACCAATTTTCCCCTTTTTCTTTATCAAAATTGTTGATTTCGGAAGTCTTTCGGTTATAAATTTGTACCAGTCTATTGTTTATCTATAATAATAATAATAAAAGACGTGTGTGTGTGTGTGTTCCAGCCATCAGCCATAACTCCAAAATGGAAGCAGTTACAAACATGAAACTTCACACACATATTGATTAGGTCCCGAGGTTGTGCACGTGGGTGTTAATAAATTAAATAATTAATTTTAAAACATTAAATGACGCCATCAAGATCATTACGAAACCTATGGTAAAATTATTGAATACCCGGTTAGGTTCATTGAATGCCAGGTTAGGTCATCTGTACGCCCTTGATGATTGGTTAGGTTAAGTCGTGATATTTTCGTTGGCTTTAACGAAAATATCATGACTTAACCTAACCAATCGTCAAGGGTGTACAATTAACCTAACCGGGCATTCAATTAACGTACCCGGGCATTCAATTAATCTAATCGGGCATTCAGTTGACCTAACCGGCCATTTAGTTAACCTAATCGGGCATTCAGTTGACCTAACTGGGCATTCAATTAACCTAACCAGGCATATATATATATATATAGCGTTCAACATCCACCCCGGCAACGCCGGGTCGCTCCGCTAGTTATTACTAATTCCGGAAATGTAAACACAAAAACTTTAAACACAAAATAGGTAGGCTTTTGACAGGCGTAATAAAAGTCGAAGGAAAAAAAAAGGAAACGTGACATCGGACGACCAATACCAATTTATATATATATATACTGTATATATATATATATATATATATATTAACCTTACCTTACCTTACAACCTTACAAAGGTTTCGCGCGATGATTTCTCATTTCGCGAAGGTCAAGCTTGTCGCCCCTCCTCTCGAGTTGGCCTGGTGAAGTAGTGAGTTGGATTCTTGCGTTCTCCACCTCACATAGCCAGGTACGCCCGGCTCATCGGGGATTGTTCTGAACCAGGCATCTAGGCTTCTTTTGAAGATTTCCACTGCAACTCCCTTCGTGTTTCTTAGGTCTTTGGGCAACTGATTAAACAGGTTGGTCCTCTCACTACAAAACTATTTTCTTTCAGGGTTAAGGATGTTCCCTGTCTCGCCTTCAATTTGGGAATACGACATAGTCTACCGCTTCTACTTTCCACCGTTGTTTGGGGAGTTATGGGATTCAGAGTAAGATTAGGGACTAGTTTCTCCATTATTTTCCAAGTGTAAATAATGGTGTATCTCTCTCTTCTCCTTCCAGTGAATATAGGTCTAGTTCTCGTAACCTTTCCCAGTAATCTAGTTCTTTGTACCCATTGATCTTGGCTGTGAAGCTTCTTTGGATCCCTCCAGCTGTCTAATGTCTTCTTTTTTATATGGGGATGTTAGGACAGAGCAGTATTCCAATTTGGGTATTATCAGGGTTTTCAGTAGAGGAATCATTACATTCCTATCCCTTAGTTTAAACGTTCTCAATATCGACCCGTTATTCTCTTTGCTCTGTTTACTGCTATCTTATTTTGTGTTTCAAATTTCGCATCATCTGTCATTACAACCCCTAAATCTTTTGCTCTGGAATTTCTCTGAATTTTCTGTCCATTTGGGGTATAATATTCCAAGGACTTTAGGTCTTCTCTTTTTCCATACCGTAATAGCTGAAATTTCTCGGTGTTAAACTTCATATTGTTGTCTTCCGTCCACTTGTAGATTTGTTTATGTCGGTTTGTAGAGATCCTATGTCTTCTGGGTTTCTTATTTTTCTACTGATCTTTGTGTCATCCGCAAAGGATGTTACTGTGCTGTCTCTGGTAACGTCCTCATCTATGTCAGTTAGCATGATTATGAAGAGTAGTGGAGCTAATACTGTTCCTTGTGGTACCGAGCTGAGGACCTCTGATTCTGATAAAGATACTCCTTGTACTGTAACGACTTGCCTCCGCTCACTAAGGAAATTATATATCCATTTCCCTACTTTTCCTGTTATTCCCATATATTTCAGTTTATGTATTATGATTCCGTGGTCACACTTGTCGAACGCTTTAGCAAAGTCTGTGTATAGTACATCATAGTTTTCATTACTTTCAAGTGAATCAATAATGGTGTTGTAGTGTTCCATTAGTTGTGATAGGCATGATCTGCCTGATCGAAACCCGTGTTGGTTATCATTGAATTTTTTCTGAGTTTCCAAAAAGTCAGATTTTCTGTCTAACTATTCTTTCAAATATTTTAGTGAGATGAGATGTAAGCGACATTGGCCTATAGTTTTTGGCCTCGAATCGATCTCCTCTTTTATATATTGGGACTATGTTCGCGCTCTTCAGGATGCCCGGTATTTTTCCCGTGTCTAATGATCGTCTCCATATCCAGTATAGGGGCTCAGCGATTGAATTCTTGCAGTTTTTGATCAGTGTGGCATTCCATTTATCCGGTCCTGCCGCTGAGTGTGTTTTTAGTTTCCCTATAGCTTGTGTAATATCATCCGTCGTAAAGTCGAAATCCGTTATACTTTCCCCTTGTGGTTCTTCTTCAAAGAACGCGTTTCTATCGCATATCAATTTGTCAGTTTTTGGGATACTGAAAGATGATTCATACTGAGCTTTTAATATTTCAGATACTTCTGTTAGATCATCAGATAAATCACTATTCTCATTTTTTAAAGGTCCGATAGTCGCTTCGTTTTTCGACTTTCTTTTTGCGAAATTATAGAAGTACTTTGAGTTAGCCTTTATCGCTTCTATCGCGTCATCTTCTTTTCTGTATGCTTCTCGATTTGTTCCTGTATGACGACATCGATACTTTGTAGTTTATCATTTATATATATATATATATATATATTATATATTATATATATATATATATAATATATATTATAATATATATATATAATATATATATATATATACAGGGTGTTTGAAAACTTTCTGTACAAATTGTAATGGGGGATAGGCAACACCAAGACAAACCCTTTTCGTCTATAAGTGTATGTCCGCTGACGTCACCATTCGGCGCGAGAGGGCGCCGCTGCAATTGGCTAAAAGGTGAAGTGGGCTAGACTCGCGCTTGCCGCGGGCATTCTTAAATCGGACGTAGTACGCGTAACATGGAGTGCTTCACGACTGCTGAGATGGCTGACATGCATATGGTGTATGGGGCTGCCAATGGAAACGGAAGAGCTGCTGTGAGGTTGTACCGACAGCGCTTCCCAAACAGACGTGTGCCAAACCACCAAACGTTTGCGCATTTGCATCGGCGACTGCGAGAAACTGGAACATTCCATGCAAACATGCATGACACTGGTCGGGAGAGAAACGTGCGCACTCCTGACATGGAAGAAGAAATCCTACGGCGATTTGAGGACAATCCAAGCGCAAGCACGCGAGGTGTTGCACGTATCCTCGGTGTGAACCACGACCTGGTCTGGAGAGTGTTGCACGAGCAGCAGTTACATCCGTTTCATCGTCAGAGAGTCCAGGCATTACAACCTCGGGATTACCCTCTTCGTGTGGAATTCGCACGCTGGTTTCTGCAGCAGACAGCGGTGCAGCCTAATTTTCCGGCTTATGTGCTGTTCTCAGATGAGGCCTGTTTCACACGTGAGGGTGTGTTTAACATGCACAATTCTCACGTGTGGGCGCACGCAAATCCACATGCTACACGGGTGCATGCTCATCAAGAACGGTTCGCCGTCAATGTTTGGGCGGGTATCGTCCATGGCAAGTTGATTGGGCCGTACCTGCTGCCTGCCCGACTCGACGGGCGGGTTTATCGGATATTTCTTGAAGAAACGTTGCCGGAACTGCTGGAAGATGTTCCCTTGGTTATTCGTAGACGAATGTGGTTTCAACACGACGGGGTCCCAGCACACTCCAGCAACGATGTGCGGGATTATCTGAACGCCACTTTTGGGGACCGATGGATAGGCCGGGGTGGGCCCGTAGCCTGGCCACCAAGATCGCCCGATTTAACATGGCTCGATTTCTTCCTGTGGGGACACATGAAGAACCTCGTGTACGAGACTCCCATTTACTCAGAAGAAGACCTCGTAGCAAGAATCGCTGTCGCCGCTGGAATTGTTCCGAAATGCCGGGAATCTTTCGACGTGTACGTCGGTCAATGCTTCGACGCTGTCGGGCATGCATTGATGCTACCGGTCGCAACTTTCAGCACCTTCTTTAAATAAACATGCCTTCTTTAAATAAACATGTTACGCGTACTACGTCCGATTTAAGAATGCCCGCGGCAAGCGCGAGTCTAGCCCACTTCACCTTTTAGCCAATTGCAGCGGCGCCCTCTCGCGCCGAATGGTGACGTCAGCGGACATACACTTATAGACGAAAAGGGTTTGTCTTGGTGTTGCCTATCCCCCATTACAATTTGTACAGAAAGTTTTCAAACACCCTGTATATATATATATATATATATATATATATCAGTGGCGACTGGCGTATAGGAGCGATGGAGCGGTCGCTCCCCCTTGCTTGAAACGATAATATTAATTAACAGATAAAAAAATATTAATTTTAAGATATTAAAATAATATTCTTGAAATATATTTTAAAAATTCATGTGGCATATCATGATTCATGAGGCATTTTGAGTAAGCCTTCAACAGTACATAATATTCTAAACTTATAGCATAGCTTCAAATAGCGTACCGCTGTTTGAATACAAAATAATATTGCAGCCGAATGGAGCGATAGATTTTTCGCTCAAGTAAATATAAATTATATTTACTGTTGTAATGAAAATATAAGTACAATCGCGAATTTTTTTTTATAATAACTTTATTTTTACTAATAGTTACTTCAGTAATAATGATATAAGCCATTTATATGTATTTTATTAAAATTATTACTTATTTGTAATTAACTAGAATTGTACGTCTGACATAGCCGCATATGTTAATACAAGTACAGTACTCTTGTGAGCGGCAGTGGATTCGCAATTTTTTTATATTTTATTAAAATATTTTTTTAATACAAATTTATGGCTTCTTTGACATATAAGTACCGTACGGAAGCACCATGTGATTGTTTATGTACTACAATTCTAAAAATTATAAATTTTATGAAATCGCACCCCCATACATTTATACCACGAGTCGCCACTGTATATATATATATCGAAGCATTTCATTATTCTTTATTGTTGGATAGATCCCAATCTTCTACGTTTTTAAATGTTTTTGACATTACGCAGAATTAGATGGAGTGTGAATGAAAATGTGTTTAGCTCGTGAAAATGAATGTCTGGTTGGTTGGTAGATAAATAGATGCCCTAGATATCCTGGTACTTAAGATGCTGGGTGTTGATCGTAGGTTGAGAGGACGAATCCGGACGATGACATTGTAATTTCTGCCCCCCCCCCCCCGTGCTGTTGTGTAGTAGTGTCTAATTAAGAATTAAATGTTTGTTTATAAGGACTTAATAATCTTTGTTTAATAAAGATAATAATATTTAATGAAAATGTAATTACGTTAAATAATTGTTTGGCTATACTAGAGGTTGGGCAGAAATGCCCTTCAGTCATCGGACGGCCTTAGGCTAAAGAAGGTGTTTTTTATGTTACGATGTAGTTGTAAATTTAGAATAGTATTACGTCTCTCTCCGACTTAAAATTTTAACATTACTCCCCTCTCGCATTACCCCGTTTATCTAACAGCGTTTCGGCATAAATAAAAGTTAGTAAAGTGTAATTAGTGTATAATTAATTTCTCGGTCTCCTTTGCATTGTTCGAATCATAATGGCGCCTCAAACTCGGTCACGTGCTACCCGTATTTATAAAGCACAGCGAAACGAGTGTAAAGAGAACGATAAATGAAAGATAGAGAGAAAATGAATAGAAAGTAGAGTAAATAATGAATTATAATAATGAAGGAATGGGCCCTTAAAGAAATTAAACACGACATTTTGGTGGCTACGCGGTGTTCTCTTATATAAATATAAGGGCTTTCCCACGTCGCCTTATATTTCGGTCAAAATTGTTGCTACCCGTATTATAGCATTAATAAGTATTCTGTTTCGATTATTTAAATAGTAAATGCATTGTATTAACTCATTTGCAAGCAAATTTCGATTCTCATTCCTTAACAAACAAAATGTAACTGTTTTTCAAAATGGCGCCCATCATTTTCAAAATTTCTTCTCATAGCGATCATTTTCGTAATTTTCGCGGTCAAAAAAATTTTTTTCTCTCTTCTCGTTGGAGTCTAGATTTCCAAACCGCTCCGACTCAAAATTTCTCTGAGTCGTCTTGTCAAAGCCGTAATAATGTGGAGTCAAAAATTACAGGCGAAATTCGAGAGTTGTTTACTTCCTTTTTCTTCGCGTTGATTTCTTCCTCAGTCCATTTTCTTTAGATTTCGTTTCCTTCCGTCAGAGAGAGGGAGACGAAATTAAAAAAAAATTGGTATTGGTCGTCCGCTGTCTTGTTTCCTTTTTCTTTCCTCGACTTTTATTACTCCTGTCAAAAGCCTACCTATTTTGTGTTTAAAGTTTTTTTTTGTGTTTACATTTTCTGAATTAGTAATAATTGTGATGATAATAATAATAATAATGAGTAGTAAATAAATTTTACATATGAATTAAATTAGTTTAGTTGTTGAAATAGATTGTGACATGCATTTTATACGGTAAGGTTTAAAATGTTTGAGCGTATGGTGACGCATTTTCAGGTAATATATATATATATATATATATATATATATATATGAGTACAGCATTCTAAGAGATTCAGTAAAGAAGTAGCAAAATTTTCAAGAATCTAGTCGTTTTTAAGATTATTTTTTGACTGGATGTAAATAATGGATATACAGGTATCGCTTTGTAGTTTTAGGTCGCTTTATAATTTTAAGTTAATTTTAAGGTTTAAAGTCGAAAAATAATCGTTAAAGACGCTAATTTATACTGGGTCAAATTCAGACTAAGTTTATTATGCTTGCCGTGTATAAATTGTGTGAGACTTCAAAATAAGCAAAATTTGTTATAAAAAGATAAAAATTTGTTTAATTGAAATAGAGGGATTGTTTTCGTAAATTCTTTTAATAAATTAATTTGTTTTATTGCTTTATATATTATATATATAATATATATATATATATTCATCAATTTTTATATTTTTATAGGTGGGCTGATTGTTATTTTTTATTTTTTTTATTTTTCATTTTCAGGACAATTCCGAATGATATTTTGTATGGTTAGGCTGTTTAAATTTTTTTTATTCGAAAATTAGATTTTATTTGTTAAGGAGTGTTTTAACATTTTATTTTAGACGTGGTTCGGATTCAACGTTAAACTGTAGGTCTAAGGTGGGAGTGACACGCTTGACCTTCGCCGGGATGAACAATCAGGGGGGATGCTAAAACAAAGGTTGCCGATAAAGTAAACCTTTTTAATGCATGAAGGATGGGCTAGGGGTAATGATGTAGAAACTTTTAGATGTGCATGGTTTTTATATGAAGTTTAACACTGATAAAATTCAACTGTTACAGTACGGAAAAGGGGAGGATCTAAAATTTCATGAAATAGAAAAGAAAATCCCGATGATCCGGGTGTACCTGTGAAATAGAGAGTAAAAGAAGTCAACTCCTACTTCACCAGGCCAACTAGATCTATTGTAGTAGCATTCCCCGTTAAACTGTAGGTCTAGGACAGGGTGAAAAGCTTGACCTTCCACAGAATGAGCATTTTGGGTATTTTTGTCTTTCTTGGAATAAAAAGAAATGTTGTTTGAAAGCATTTTGTATAAGAGATGAATGAGAAATGGTGGTTACCTGGATTTCCCGCTAAACCGTAGGTCTAGGGCTGGGTGAAAAGTTTGACCTTCGTCAGAATGAACAATTCGGGTAAGTCCAATTCTCCGTTAAACTGTAGGTCTAGGGTGGGATGAAGAGTTTGGCCTTCGTTACAATTCGGGTGGGTTTGGATTCTCCGTTAAACTGTAGGTCTAGGGTGGGGTGAAAAGTCTGACTTTCATCAGAATGATCAATTCGTGTAGCTCCGGAATCTCCGTTAAACTGTAGGTCTAGGGTGGGGTGAAAAATTTGACCTTCGTCAGAATGAACAATTCGGATAGGTCCGGATTCCCCGTTAAACTGTAGGTCGTGGTGGATTAGGCCAACTGGCTGATTTCGAATTGTGTTCGTGTATATTTTGCTATTGGGTCATTGTATGCATCCGATTTTATATGTATATATATATATATATATATATATATATATATATGTGTGTGTGTGTGTATATATATGTGTGTGTGTATATATATATGTGTGTGTGAGTGTATGTGTGTGTGTAATAATAGGGGATTTATTCGGGTAGGTCCAGATTCTCCGTTAACTGTAGGTCTAGGGTGGGGTAAATAGTTCGACCTTCGACGGAATGAGCAAATCGGGTATGTTTTTGTCTTTCTTGGAATAAAAAGAAAAGTTGTTTTGAAGGCATTTTGTATAAGAGATGAATGAGAAAATGCTGGGGATGCTGGATTCCCCGTTAAACCGTAAGTCGAGTTGCGGGGTGAAAAGTTTGATCTTCGTCAGAATGAACAATTCGGGTAGATCCAGATTCTCCGTTAAACTGTAGGTCTAGAGTGGGGTGAAAAGTTTGGCCTTCGTTAGAATGAACAATTTGGATAGGTCCGGGTTTGTATATTATTATTTTTTATTATATATATATAGCCCTCGTTCGTAATTCTTGTTATTATTTTTTATTGCATATATTCCTTCGCTTGTATAGGAATGTATATTTATTTTCAGTATATTTCGTGAAATTGGATCCGATAATTCATCTAAATAAAGAGTGATGTGGTGTTGTTTTATTTAATTATTTTGGTTGTATATATATAAACGTTATTATTATTATTATTATACCAAATGGCTAGTTAGGCCTTCTAAGTCAACTGGCGGGTTAAGCCAGCTGACGGATTATGCCAATCCAATAATTCGTCTAAATAAACAGTGATGTGAAATTAGGGTTGCTAAGTCAACAGATCTTGAATAAAGGACACTTGCACGCTACCGTATATTCCATTGCTTATCATGATAAAAATTTACTTGTGCAATATTTTTTACAATTTCTTTATTATATTCACAGCTAAAATATGTCTAGAAAGTCGTACACTTGTAAAATCACACTACTGTATTGAAATGAAACATTTTTAAATTTCTTCATTATATTTTGTGAATTAAAGACAGGAAAATATTTAAAAATCATTATAATGAATGAAGCCTTTATTTATTTATAAAATTGTACCTATCTTGACTTCGACCAGCCTTCAGTAAAGCTGTATCATTTTTTATTTTGCCAGCAAAATCGGCACAATTGTCTTTTAAATTGAAATAAATCAAAAGTTCACTTTTTATTAATTCTACTGAACATCTTTTTCTGTCATCTCGCCACTTAGGTTATTAGAAAGGTTATTAGAAAAAAAAATTAGACACGAACAAGCCTTAACTTTCAGTAGCGCGACACGTAAAATAATGTTTTCTAACTTTCTAAGAGAGGGAAACCTAGTATATAATTAAGTATTCTTACCTAAGTATTCATCTGAAGATATTCTTCAACTCATAAAAAATAGAATCACGTCAAATACTCATGAAGCCAGTTTAATATGGCAATTTGGCAAAGCACAAAAAATATGTTAGCGGGCGATGCCTTCCTCGTTCCTCTCCAGCAAGGATGACAATGGCAACGGGCAATGGGGGCAGGATTGCCAACTCTGATTTACTAGAAATCACATCTGAATGTTGAATCTCACTTCTCCCGATTAACGAATTAATTAAGTTTGAAAACATCTCCGTCTCAAATTTTTAGTGATGAATAAAATTTTGAGTCAATTACTGAATTAAAGGGCATATGGCGTCCTTTCCTAGTTTATCAAAGGACAAGGACACATGAGCTGAAATAAAGAACTGTCCTTTGAAATAAAGGACACTTGGCAACCCTAGATGTGATGGTGTTTTATTTAATTCTTTTGGTTGTATATATAAACGTTATTATTATTTAATTATACCAAATGGCTTGTTAGGCCTTCTAAGTCAACTGGCGGGTTAAGCCAACTGGCGGATTAAGCCCGCTGACGGATTATGCCAACTGGCGGAGAGCCTGAATATATACTTTAATTAAATAAATAGCGCAATTTGGCAACTCAATACTGTACACCTGAACAAGCCATTTACGCCTTCTAAGTCAACTGGCTGTTTAAGCCAGAATATGCTTTAATTAAATAAATAGCGCAATCTGGCAGCTCAGCCAGATAAGCCAACTGGCTAATTAGGAACATATTAAGACAACGGCCGCTCGGCTGAAGTCTTAATATGCGCTTGGTTCCTGCCAGGCGAACATCTCTCTTCCTCTCTCTTCTCTCTTTCTCTTGGGGGATAACTCCATCTCCAAGTTGTAAAACCCTTGTTGCTCTTGCAACATTCCCCCCTCCCCATTTGTTGCATAACATCTTGTAATATTCCCCATTCCCCTTTGTTGCATAACTTGTGCAACATTGATCAACATTTGCAAGTGCATTGCACTCTCTCCTTTTGCGCCCATACTACTACGCCCATACCATCTCAATCTCCTTTCCCGTGCCTTCTTGGAGATTTCCGTTACTTTTGTTGCTCCTCTTATTAATTCATTCCTCACTCTATCCCTTCTAGTCACTCCACACATCCATCGGAGCATCTTCATTTCTGCCACTTCCATTTTCTTTTCCAGGCTTCTTTTCATCGGCCATGTTTCTGCCCCATATAGTAGTGCTGGTCTTACTACTGTCTTGAACAGTTTTCCCTTCATCCTCACATTCACCACCTTATCACACAATACTCCCGATACCTCTCTCCAATTTTTCCAGCCAGCTTGAATTATGTTGTTTACTTCTCCTTCCAAGTCTCCCTTCTCCTCAATGATTGATCCCAGATACTTGAAACTTTTAACTTTCTTTATAAAAAATAAATGTACAGTATATATTTCAGTCGTTTCGGAGCACTCAGGTTCCATCTTCAGTGACTAAAACATTAAAATATTGGAATTAAAATAATTTACACATTACAAACTTAAAACAAAGTTATAATTACTAATTGTAAAGTATAATAAAATAAAAATAAAAAGCGTACTTAAAACGCAATAAATCCGTTGAAGAGTTACAGTATAACTATTGAAAGTAGGTCTCTCCTTCTAAATACATATTAACGATTCCATTATGTTGAGGTTCGAGTCTGAAACGCCATTGTCGAGAACAGCAAAATTTGACTCCGAAAAGGGGTGGCAGTAGTGGTGTGTGTTCCCATATTGTGGAATAAGGTGTTGTTGCATTCTTTTTATTTTATTATATTACAATTAGTAATTATAACTTTGTTTTAAGTTTGTAATATGTAAATTATTTTACTGTAATTCCAATATTTTAATATTTTAGTCACTGAAGATGGACCCTGACTATTCCGAAACGTCTGAAATAAAACACAATTTTTGCAAGTGCGCTGGTGTTCCTTCTCCTAATTATTATTATTATATTATATATATATATATATATATATATATATATATATATATATATATATATATATATATATATATATATATATATGAGCTGCAGTGAACTTGAAGGTACTTGGAGAAATTTCCCAAATTCCCACGAAAAAACACATAAGTTGCACGGGTCTCATGAAAGATGAGAACTCATGTTGGCTCTTGGCGACAATAAGCCTTTGTATGAAGCACAATTAAAGTTTAATTAAAATTTGCCACAGGACTAGAGGACTTCATATTCGCAGCTGACGAGCTGGAATTTAAGGTGTTCTCAAACAGTTACTAGTGTTCAGGTCAGGTGTTGTTTGGGTATCCAGAGAAGAACCTACATTCCCTTTTGTCTGCCATTGATTGGTGCTTTTGGAGGTGTGACACGTGATCCAAAGCCAGGGCCAGATTAAGACCTTTAGAGGCCCTAAGCACTGAAAAGATTATGGTGCCCCCATATATATGTAATTCAAAATAAAAACAATACTAAACCATAAAATAAATTTTTATTTTTCGAAATAAAACAAAACTTTCATGTATGCTGAAATTAAAATAGCTTCTTTCTAGATTTTCTGATTGCAAAATCCTGGATAATTTCATCGAAGCTGACTCGACGAAGCATGTCCGCTTCTATACACAGTAGGGAAAGTGAATCGAGTCTGTCCTGACACATTGTTGTTCTCTGAGGGTTTTTTATTCTTTTCAGCTGAGAAAAAGAGGGTTCTGCGGAGCAGTTAGTAATCATCAATGTTAGAAAAATACGTAGTGCGATATCTACATTTGGAAATACACATTGTATCCTGTCTTTCACTAGGGTGTCAGGAAGATCAATGTGACTGAATTTAGTTTTTCCTGTTTCATTAAACTTTGAGCGCGTATAACAGTGGAACTGCCGTAGTTCTCCACAGAGATTCATGTTCAAGTCAACAGGGTATGAGTCAACTAGCTTTTGGGAACCTTGTGAATATTGTTCGTCAGATAAGTCGAAATCGTTTAGAAAAGAAAATCTACTTGATACTTCTTTGTACACTTCACCTCTCCTCTTCATATGAGCTTTAAGTGTATCAATTAAAGCGTAGTAAGTCGATATGCGAAATTTGTCTCCAGGATTCAATGCTGTTTCTGGTGCACTGCCATCATTTCCTTGTTTTGATTTTTCCCATGATGACTACTTCTATTCTTTCTTTGAAATATCAAATATCAAATTCTTTCAAAAAAAATTTCTCCTTTTTTTTTGGTGCCCCTGCCTTGCTGGTGCTCTAAGCACGTGCTTAGTCTGCCTATTGGGTAATCCAGGCTTGTCCAAAGCTCTTGCAACTGTAGAACAAAATAACCATGTGTGTCCATTCAACGAGAGCTGATTAAACTGAGACTCGACCGTAAAGAGGACAGACCTCCAGGATATCGTAGATCTATACATCATCTCTTTAGTCTATATTAACCTTCATTTTAATTTGGCGGTTGTATAAACATAAGATTTTTGTCGAAATACATTCCATTCCATTCCAGTAAAAGGTATCTTCCGAGTAGACCGAAAAGTCTTTGATGCTCCCTCGTCCTTGTAACACTCTCTCTCTCTCTCTCTCTCTCTCTCTCTCTCTCTCTCCCCGAGCCAGAAGTCAGGAACGACGGTACTCACCTGGTTAGTGTTCGGTGTACCGCGACCGACGTTGCCGATAGAATAGACAAATTGAACGCCCACTTGGCTACAGTCTTCAACAAATCGTTGGAGACGGGCCAGGTGCCTGGGGACTGGAGGGAACCCAACGTGATCCCTATCTTTAAGAAAGGGGATCACGAAAGTTCGTCCCATTAGTCTCACTTCGGTTGTAGGTAAATTATTAGAGGGGATAATACCGGATAGGATCGTTGACTATTTGGATGCCTACAAGCTGCTTGGGGACTCCCAACATGGGTTTAGACGGCATAGGTCGTGTCTCACCAACCTGCTCGAGTTTTTCCACGTCATGTGGAGTGAGTACGATAAAAGTAGAGTGATTGATATACTTTATCTCGACTTTCAGAAAGCATTTGATAAGGTACTTCACCGCTGGCTAATGACCAAAGTCCGCGCGGTGGATATCGATGGGAAAATAGGTAGCTGGATTAGAAACTGGCTGAAGAATAGGCGGCAGAGAGTTGTAATTAAAGGGGCTACCTCGGGTTGGGCCTCGGTCACTAGCAGGGTTCCTCAGGGTTCCGTTTTGGGGCCACTGTTGTTTATCATTTACATAAATGATATCGACGCTGACATCATCAGTAGGATCGCCAAATTCGCTGATGACACTAAGCTTGGGGTCAATGTTGGATGCCCGAAGCGATCGAGCAACTGCGTGCGGACCTATGTAGGATAGGAGAGTGGTCCGAAAAATGGCAAATGCCGTTTAACTTGGGTAAATGCAGGGTCATGCACATTGACTACGCCAATCCCAAGTCGGACTACTCGATGTTGGGGAACAATATCGAGGCGACTGATTTGGAAAAGGACTTGGGTGTGCTAATCAGCAGCGACCTTAAGTTTACCAAACAGTGCGTAGAGGTGGAAAAGAAAGCCCAGAAGCTGTTGGGTTATATCAGGAGGCAATTTCAGTTTCGGAACAAGGAGATTGTGCTCTCTCTGTACAATTCCCTGGTTCGGCCGCACCTGGAGTAATGCTGTGCAGTTCTGGTCGCACACCCTCAGGAAAGATATTGAGAGGCTGGAGCGAGTGCAGGTGAAGGCCACAAAGTTAATCCGTTCCGTTAGGCATATGGGCTACAATCGACAGTTACGCGCCCTGAACTTGTTTTCGCTGGAAACTCGGAGGCTGCGTGGTCAACTCATCGAGGTTTTCAAGTTCTTACACGGGTTCAACGATGTCGATTTTAGTAGCATGTTTAGTTTAAATGATAACCCAACTTGCAACAATGGTTGGAAGTTGGATTTGAAACGGTTTAGGACTAGTATGTGTGGGAATTACTTTACCTATAAGGTCTGTGACACGTGGAACAGGCTACCTTCAGAAGTTGTGAACAGTTCCTCTGTGGATCAGTTCAAGAAAAGGTTAGACCGAACCTTGCACTATTTGAGGGTGTAGGAAATTTCCCCTGGCACCCGTTGCCATTGGCACCTCCTCGGTATGGGCTGCAAGGCCTTTTGAGGTACTTCTTGTCCTTGTAACTCCTTGTAACTCACTCTCTCTCCTTTTGTATAGTTCAGTTGATACAAATAATGTTTATCTGTTTTGCGATAACTGAAGTCTTGTAGTGGATATTGGACCTCACCTAATGAACTAGGGCTCTCTGTATTTTTGTTTTTTTTGTGACCAGCGATGATTCGCCGCTTGGTGAGGACTCTTCTTTAATTTTCGTCCGAAAATTATTGATGTTATGAATTATTTTATATCTGCAAATTCAGGGCTACGTCGTAGCCAATGTCATAACACCGCTTCCCGTCGACCAACAAAATTAACCGACACTGGGTCTGGGTGGTAGTTGGATCGGGGACCCTCCTCTCTGCATCCAGGTTATGTAGCGACCCGTGGTTCGGATCCCACGTAAAGCTGTAGGTCCTCTCGGTCATATGACCTTAGATGTTGTGAAGGAAGTTAAAAACCCATCAAGTAAACAACTCCCAAGCTCGAGATTTTCATCTCAGTCTTTTCAAACTGATTGTCCAGTCAAGAGAACAGAGGTAAATGCCGAACAACAACGGCATGCCATCATCGTGACATTTTAATGACAAGTTTTTTTAGGTAGAGATTAAATTAGGTTAGGTTAAATGTTAGGTTACATTAGCATAGGTTAGGTTAAATGTTAGGTTACATTAGCATAGATTAGGTTAAATGCTAGGTTTCATTAGCTCAGGTTAGGTTACATTAGCATAGGTTAGGTTACATTAGCGTAGGTTAGGTTAAGTTACATTAACATAGGCTAAGTTAGGTTATTAGAGTGTGGATATAAAATTGCCCGTCAACAAAATATCAATAGTACTCCGTTAGGTCCTGTATGGTATATGCACGATCACCAATTAACGTCCATTTCACGATTTAGAAAGCTTGTTTCTATATAACTGAAACATTAGTCTTGCACATAAAAGTTTTGACTATTTCAAGCCTTTTTCAAGCCTTTTTCTAGGTATTTTTTTTTCTTGCTGCATCAGTCGTTGTTCTGGATCTAAGAACTTAGACACCAGCTTCACTGCAGCACTGTGGGATATGGGGTTACAGTCCAGATAATTACTCTTAAATCTATCAGCAACATCCCTTTTGCTTCCACTTCCATACCAGAGAGAGAGAGAGAGAGAGGAGAGAGAGAGAGAGAGAGAGAACCGTGATGATACGATACTCAGTTATGAATTTTTATCTTTAATTATATGATTTCTTCAATCTTTACGTTGTTTATAACAGCGAGAAAAAAAAAGAAGCGTAAATTAACATAGAGGTTTAAAATGCCGTGTTAATTTGTAATTTTTCTTTATACCTGTTTAAGGAAACTAAATTACAATACAGATAATTCTGAACAATGAGTCTGTGTAGCGTTTGTAGATCCACTAAATCATGAGCTTATTACAAGCTCGGCAGACACATACTATTATTTGTTTCAACTTTAATACTATTAAGCGATTTATAATTAGTGGTCTAGTCAAATCCTATTTCTGGGAGATACTTTATGGGCTCAGTTAGAATGGTTTTTGACCACTTGTTGCATTTTGACAGGATAAAAAATGGGAAACATAAAAAAAGTCTCTTGCGGAACAACAAACTAAAGCAGGATACAAAGCTTATATATATATATATATATATATATATATATATATATATATATATATATATATATATATATATATATATATTATATACTGATCTAAAAGGTGATTCTAAAAATATTTGTCACGGTTTTTTTTATTGGAACACCATTTTTGGATCAATCTGTATACTGTATATTGTATAGGATTTAAAGCAATTCACACGTCGTCTTATTTTTATTTGATAAATCACGTTTGCGCGCGCGCGCGGTGTGTGTGTGTGTGTGTGCGAGCGCGCGCGCGCGCGCGTGGTGTGTGTGTGTGTGTGTGTGCGAGCGCGCGTATATATAGCTGGTTCGTGCGCATATATCGGCGATGTGCGAAAGAAATTTAGGCCTAATGCCTCGCTTGGTTGTTCGTTCCCTTGTGCCCATTCAACAGGTTCCCCAATATAAATTCTCGCTCTTGTCGCTCCTATTGGCTTCTCATGCCAGGAGAACCTGTCCAAAAGGTCCAAATGGATATACCCATTTTTACGACTCGTATATAACAAATTAGGAGTTGGTATTCGATGGCCAATAGTTTCGTAATACATTTTTTTACTTTATTTGGATAATATTTGTGTAGTCATACTGTGGTTATATAAAATTTTATATAAAGTATATCAGTTAGGCCTAAGTAGCCTAGGAATTTCATTAAAGGACTTGAAGGTAACATAAATGAAAGAAACTGTCGAATGCCCTGTCTGTTCTCTCTCTCTCTCTCTCTCTCTCTCTATCTATCTATATAGATAGACATATGGTTTTTTTTTCAGTTGAGATGTATTTTCCATTTTCCCATTAGGGTTCAAAATTTGTAACCCTTTCGTGACAGCTAAGGTTTGTTTGTTTGATGGGTTATTAACTTCCTTTGCAGCATCTCAAGTCATATGACGGAGGGGACCTACAGCTTTATGTGATATTTGAACCACGGGTCGCTGCATCATCTGGACGCGGAGGATTGTGCCCCATCCAACTACAACCCGTACCCAATGTCGCTTAACTTCGCTGAACGACGGGAAGTGGTGTTACGACATTGGCCATGACGTAGCCCTCACGATTCTCATAATTCTAAAAAAAATTGAGGATAATTTTTAATTATAAACGTTTGTTTTTCACTTGGGTTCACTTCCTATTTGTGTTTTTGTCTTCTGGTTTCCAAATATTTTGACTACTGTATTGCCGAAACTCGTCATTAGTACATCATTTTGCATCTTTAGCCAGCGTCCGTAGCTCAGTGGGTAATGCGTTTCCCTGTAAGTGAAATGAAGACACTGAGGTCGGGGTTCGATCCCGACGATGCTGGTAATAACAATATGGTAGTTTGAGTAATAAGACCGTATTACTGTAATTAGTGTGAGCCCTGGTCCAATTTCTGGACTGATTATTATTATTAGTATCATGATGTTGAATTAAAAAATGTAAACGTCTCGTGTAAGATGTTTTCTTTGTTATTCATTGCATACTTAGGACAAAAATTTTGTTTTTAATTAAGCTGTAAGAAAATACCCTTGAAAATATATATTTACGCAAGATGATTTTGTTAATAGCTAAGACTGAAAAGCAATTTAATTTATTAAGTAACTGAAACAAGACGAATATGTACCTTAGATTTTCTATTTTTTTTTATTTGAGAAGCACATATCCTGCAATTTATCTATAAGTGTTCCTTTTTTCTAAACAACATATTTTTAAAGAGAAATCGTTTTTCTAGACTTTTGTTTATTTTAAGAAATTGCTTAACAGATTATAAATAATTTTAAAATAATGCAAAGTATTTATAAGGGAGCTCCAGTAAAGCATGTATAGTTTTAATTATTAAATTTGAATAATATATATATATAGGGATTATAGGCTATTAATGCCCAACATTAAAAAAATCATTATAATTATAGTGAATATTTAACATGTTATATCACAACCAATCACGCGCGCTCTTTTCATATAACTTCCTTTTTTAAACACGCCCACTGACGAATTAACCAATCGGAATAAGAACCTTCGCAATGAAGCATGCCAGACGTAAGATCAAAATTTTTATTTAAATTATTTTTAACAGTGATTGTATTATATTAAGCGAGTATATAACATAATTATATTTGTTTATATTGAACTAAAATTAGTTATTATATTTTTATTTATTGTATTGCATTCTATCTGTTATAATAAATAGTTGTTTTACAGCGGGAAGTTCATAAATTTTTACAACTTGTGTATTTCCCAATTTGTAGTTTCTTTCTCTGGGCAATAATTAAGATTCAGCATTCAGTATTGCTGATACATCGATGATGTACGTGAGACCGATGGTGGAAGTGTGAAGCAATATTTGTGTTGGTAACTGAATTTGCACAACGTTTTTAGTCCTTGTCAGCTGAGTAAATTTATGTGAGAAATGATGTTAACTGTTTAAAAAAACATGGATAATTTAGTATTGACTTAAAAAGTAAATGGAGTTTTTAATATAGGGCCTAAATTAGGCCTTTTAATGTTTTTTAACAATTTTTAAGAAAAAACATAGGTTTCTTAAACACTGCCACTTTATCCTTTTTATCTCTGAGTTTAATATTGTTACTTAGGGATACCTACCCGTTTTGATCAAAGTAGCCACGGAATAAACTGACTGCAGTAACAGATCTTGCCGATAAATCTAGGTGGTAACAGGTAACTTCAAATGTACACTAAATGTAAGTCCTTACAGAATTTTAAAACGTCACTCTTAACATTAGGCCTAACTGAATGACTCCAGACGCGTCATAAGTAATAATGAAAATATCATCCAGACATTATCAGTCCATTTAATAAGGAAAAATAATAACTGCTACAAAGAAGGAAAGTCGAAACCGACTTAATTGTTTAAGATTTTGCCCTATAATGTGAATTTAGAACCGCTGGGTTGGACGAATGCCTGGATCGTAGACCCATGCATGAAGGCATGAAGATTTCCTTGTCCCAATGTTTTGGTCTGCTTCTTGGGGGAGTAATATTTATTTATTTATTTTACGGAGATCATTCACACTATGTTAGGTGGTCGTTTGGGTTTAGTTATTTTCCAGGTGACCAATTTCGGCCAAGCAGGATCTTTGTAATAAATTTGGGTACTGTCATGTTATCTCCCCACCAATAAAGTTAATAAAAACACCTAACCCATCCTGTTATCTCCCAACCAAACAATAACCAATCCTAACAGGTTAGGTTAGATTTTTTAATCACTTTATGGTGGGGGAGATAACAGGATAGTACTTAACTTAGTTTCGATTTATCAAAAACACTGATCTCCGCGAAACACACACACACACGTACACACACGTGTATATATATATATATATATATATATATATATATATATATATAATATATATATATATATATATAGGTGCTGGTTAAGTATGCGGTCTACCTACGATTGGTTAGGTTTAATCATGATATTTTCGTTAAAACTAACGAAAATATCATGACTAAACCTAACCAATCGTCAAGGGCGATTGACAATGGGATGTAAACAAACAATTAGTAAACAAGATAAGAAGCTATAATTAAAAGGTAGACCGCCGAATCGTAGGTAGACCGCATACTTAACCAGCACACACACACACACACACACAACACACACAATATATATACTGAGAGGCCATTGGTCTTCGAATGAAGCTATGAACGCTCGTTGTAACCTATATATTAAAAACTGTGGGCTAATGGATTTGTATGGGCCTTCCACGAGACGGATAATTAGGGCATTTCCTTTCCTTTCCACTAATTGTGTGAAGCAGAATTGAAGATTCTCTCCATTCTCCTCAAAGATTAAACTTTGCTCTCTCTCTCTCTCTCTCTCTCTCTCTCTCTCTCTCTCTCGGGGTCAAGTATTTACTTATAATTGTACTTGGGGGGGGGGGGGGGGGGGGGAAGTATTTTCAAGTACATTTTCTTGCATTTTCAGCACAAATTTGAGATTCTGAATGCTAATGGATGGGCTTGTGAAGTGTTTTAATGTTTTTGCGTATTGCAATAAAATTATCAATGAAATATGGAAATAATTTTTTTATTAATTTCTTCTGCAAGAGTACTTGTACTTGACCCAAGCCTTATATATATATATATATATATATATATATATATATTAATATATATATTAGGACCTTTTCCGTTCTATGGGCACCATTGAAATGAGAGAAATTAATATTTTTTAAACTTATTAACTTTTTATTAGTAATTATTGAATACATTTTGAATAGGAGAAATTTAATTTATTTAATTTAACAGCTTTAATTAAATAAAAACAAAATATTTGTATTAAAAAATTTGACGATTTATTACATTATTGCTCATACCTAACCTGACATAGCTTAACCTGACATAGCTTAACCTGACATAGCTTAACCTGACATAGCTTAACCTGACATAGCTTAACCTGACATAGCTTAACCTGACCTAACTTAACCTGACGTAGCCTAACCTGATCTAACTTAACCTAGCTTGACGTAGCCTAACCTGATCTAACTTAACCTAGCTTGACGTAGCCTAACCTGATCTAACTTAACCTAGCTTGACGTAGCCTAACCTGATCTAACTTAACCTAGCTTGACGTAGCCTAACCTGATCTAACTTAACCTAGCTTGACGTAGCCTAACCTGATCTAACTTAACCTAGCTTGACGTAGCCTAACTTGATCTAACTTAACCTAGCTTGACGTAGCCTAACCTGATCTAACTTGACGTAGCCTAACCTGATCTAACTTGACGTAGCCTAACCTGATCTAACTTAACCTAGCTTGACGTAGCCTAACCTGATCTAACTTAACCTAGCTTGACGTAACCTAACCTCGTTGTTGCCCATAGGACGGAAAAACCCCATATAATATATTACTATCGCTATTATAACGGAGACTGCTCAATTCTAAGCTCTCTAACTGCATGGCTCCTCCTCTAAGGAGAGCACGCAGTACTAGACTTTCGACACGTTCTCGTTCCTTTTCTGTCACTCTCTAACACAAGGGTCATTCGTATTTTCAATCTTTCATCTACTCAATCGGTCAACTCTGGAACAATCTTCCACAATCCACCTCCCCCCCCCCCCCGTCTCTGACTTTCAATCTTTCAAACGCAGTGTCCAGGTATCACGAAAACCCTAGACCAGCGTTTCTGAACCTTTTTCTTATGTACCCCCTTGAAAGAGGGATTTTCTGGATTTTCGAGAGAGGATTTTTACTTTCTTTACGGCCGTGTGACTCGTGGCCGTTTGGTAATCGTATATAAAATTAAAAGGGTTATATTTTCAGGACCTCGTCGCGTAACCCCTAACATTCCCTCGCGTACCCCAGGTTCAGAACCACTGCCCTAGAGTCCTAGACCTTTATTTTGTCGCTCTTTTTCCTCAATCTGGGGGGTTGCGCGCATTCGCCCTTGGCCCCTCCCTGCATAAAGTTTCTTGGAGATCACTTTTTGGTAGTCGAAATTTGTTGCAAAGCATACTATGTTCGACTGTATGTAAGGTTAGTGCAAAAAGATCATCTTATCCATAACATTGTCTCATTGTGCGTGTAAATATAATAATTAAAAGGGAAATGAAGGACAGTATGAAAAATGTAAAAATACAGTGAACAGAACAACGTGCAAGAAAATTCTTTTAAAATATTAAAAAAAAATTGGTTAACGAATTTACTTTAAAAATATGCATATTTTTCATTAGAACATAATTGCATACGTCAGTTAAAAATAAAAAAAAAAATCTTGGGTATTCTTTTCTTAGAATTCGAAACCGCTACAAATTGAAGTGAAATGATGGTATTGCATTTTCAGAAAATAAAATCGGAAAATAATTTCAAATTATAGTGAAATCGTGATTATGGCATAAACAAAGATATATTTTATACTGAGGCAAAAAACTCGACTATTCTGTTTAATCCTTAATTTCGTGTCAATTAACCAAAAAATCCTTCCATAACAGCCTGAGCAGAAGATAAACTTAGTTGAATTTTAACTGGCATTGATACTTCTTATTTACTTATTGGCCACGATAAGGAGTAGACGTATTGTGTGTTGATAGCGATCCAAAGCGCCCTTCCATTCGTGTTTTCGTAGGCTGACGCGACACCTCATTTATCTTCTTTATTTGTAATGTTTTCGCTTCTTACGGACGGTATAAGTTTCGGGTATTACTGCCAGACATAAAATATGTAATCTCCCTTCCAGGGGTGGCTAAAGTCGCTTAGATTAGTTGTCTTCTTTTTTAGGAAATGTTAGCTGGGATTTTAATCGTATCAAAATTATATATATATATATATATATATATATATATATATATATATATATATATATTTGTGTGTGTGTGTGTGTGTGTGTGTATGTTAGTATGCTTAATGTATTAGTACAGTACAGTATATTGTATGATTTATAACAATTGTCAGGGCTCATATAGACATGGAAAGCCGTAAACTTGATCTGTTGATCTGATTGCGGCTTTTCATATTTGAAACTGTGATTACATACTTGTATACACGTAATTTAAATAAATTACAATATAAAAGTAACCAACAATTGTTGTTAACGAAGTAATTTTAATAGTTGGCGATGGCTATCCTTTTTTAGATTATTTAGAAGATTAATATACAAAAATGTATGGAAATGAAAGAGAAATTGCGGAGCTTTGTTGTTCCTCGCCTGTCATATATCATGGTAACACCTATGATTAGCAAAAGTGACCTATCAAAATTTTATCACACATCGATAAAATATATGATATGAAGTGGCTAACAAGACTTCAACAGAGATTGAGTGATGGTTGCACTCTACTCGCATGTTCTAGCCCTCATTAGCATGGGTATATTCCTCCTGGGCCCACGCTCAAATTCTCTTGATTATATTTAAGTGGGCAAGATTATATGATAGACTCTCATACTCTTATATTAAGCGGTTTTGACGGAAGGATGTTGTCTATTCTTTAGCCTCTCATTTCACTGTTGGATCTAGAATATACTTCTTCATTCTTACATCTCAATCCAACTTCTTATCACGCAACAATGAGATTTAGGTGGGTTTTTTTTTACGGTACAGTGTGTAGAATTCCGTATCCTGCGCACTTTACACGCTTTACTGTAAGATAGCTCACTGAGCTACACTATCATTTATTCATTATTTGTTCGGCCGTAAGGCCAGCAATACTTTCATAGTTTACAAGTAAAATGTGTAGGTGTGTAAGTAACATATATTTCCCAATGTACTAAATATAGGTTAGTAAACCACACGAGACCTATCTTTACACTATTTTAGACTACTTACAATGTGCCTAATAAGACATGATGAGGGTTGCTACACGGGTTTTTTGTATAAATTGTAAAAAAAAATTTGCTGATAAGCCGACCGTCCCTCGTCTTGAATAAAATTTCTATCCCACCATAAAGGTTTATCTTAGACACTGGATTTAACTAAGTTCTATAGGCCCGTCATATATACATAAAAGTTGGAACGTTAATATAATTATATCATAGAACTGGTCTTTGAACAGTAACCTACTAAAATTAACTTGGTTTACTTTATAACATGCGGGTCGGCGAATGCTAACAAAACATAGGCCTATACAAACTTCTTTGAGGCTTGTGTTTTAGGTACCGGTATGTCACTATTTTTATCTATCAGGTATAGGATTTTATGAGATAAAATGCCCCAATGCTTTAAAGATATTCTGGTATTGAAAGGCCTTAAAATACTGGAATTTAGGGTCTAGTTTTCAGCCGGTTGATTAAACGAGTAGAAAAAGTATATATTGAGATAAGGAGTGCCACAAATTTGATATTTAATGGGGTGGCATCTCGGTAGTTGGAATTCCAAAGCACTGTCTTCCCTAGTCTTAATTGTTGCCATAGCTCTTGACCGTCAATAACATGAGATTGCTCAATTCTTTTGGATTACGATAAAAATTTAGGCCTAATAATAATAATAATAATAGTTTGGGTTTGTTTAGCCTCCTCCGTAACGACAAAGGTCATGTGACAGGGGATCTACGGCTTTACGTGGGATCCAAACCATATATGAGTCACTTATACATCGTCTGAACGCGGAGGATGGTCACCCATCCAACTGCTGAAGAGACCCACCGTTGCTTAACCAGAGTTCATACAAACCTGCAAAAATATCAAGAGTTTTGGATTTTTTGAGAATATCATAAGAATATAAAATATTTAGGACTTAATTATTTGTAAATATCTTGTAAATAATTTAACTATAAATTAATTTAAAATGTTAATAAAAAATAATTTAACAAAAACAAGCACTATTTGTTTTACATCATATAAAACTCATGCATTTTGTTATCTAGTATTAATTTTTTCAGCCTGCCATGGGATTTTTGCATACTTTTTTTAGGAGTAGTTAGAATATAAATTAGGTTTTAATTGTGTTATATGAAATGTGAATTTTTTTTACACCTTTTATGCAATTTTTATATAATTTTTATATATATTTATATATGAGGGGATCAGATTTGAAATATCAGGGGATTATCAGGAAACTTTATTCTTGGATCTGTGTATGAACCCTGTTAACTTCACTGATCTAATCGGAAGTGGTGGTGTGCCATAATCACGACGTGGCTCATTAGGCCTACTATAGGTTTGTTATAATAATTTTGCTTTTCAACAGGGCAATATATCTTAGTCCTAAAATGTTTTCTCTCACGCCTTTTATTCATATTTACAGTTATAGGACTACTTTAGGCATAAAATCAGATGGGATGTTGGATAGCCCTAATGGGAGTTACCGTAGCTTGTCCATTGTATACGGTACAGTAAGTAGGGAAGGGATGTAGACCTTCATACCACGATAGTTTAGCTTCTTTCATTTAGACTATTTGGGTTTTTATAGTCTCAATCTCCGCAAATATATTGGTTTACGGCACTTGGGACAATTATGAAGTAACTATGTAGGGTATGTCCCTCTCTTCAAATAGTCCTTCCAAATTTTAAATAAAAACTATAATAAGAAATATATACGGTATTTTTTTCCCTTTCATCTTCAAGGTACTTCAGTGTTTATATATAGACCGATGGGAAATATGACCATAACGAGCGGTATGAGGTGCTGGTACAAGTCCCACTGTATACACCTACACCATAGATGCGAACGATAAATTCAAGTTTTTTTTTGACGCGGTAATATACGACTACAATAAATAAATCTTCACCACTGACAAATCGACGAGAGTTCGCGAAGGCAGTTCATCACCGAAGATAGAGAGATGGGCTCAATCGCCAAGCAATGCTTCATGAGCCATTTCACCCCAATGGACGTTACTGCGGGAGTTCAAGCAGGCAGGCAGGAGGATTATGATGGGATGGAATAGTCTCATGAAAAGACACAACCGCATATATGAAAGGAACTCTCCCCTTGGCCCATTAGTTTGATTTATTGAGGCTTTGCTCTCACTCTATTGATTACATAAAATGAAGGGAGAACAGTTCTACATAATCATTACGAGACGCGAACGTGTTTCCATTACTAGAACGATGTATTTGTATCGTTTTATAGGCCTATGACGTAATATGAGGTGTTGAATTGACAAAGTAGGACCTCTCCCTATATAGATATATAACCTCATAAATGGAGGTTAGTTCGCTGGAAAGATCTCTCTCTCTCTCTCTCTCTCTCTCTCTCTCTCTCTCTCTCTCTCTCTCGTTTTAGACAACAAAATTAATTAAATTTAGGGTCTTGGCACGCCATCGATAAATAATTATGAGCCTTAGAATGTACATTAATTTTATATTGTAGTCCTCCGCGTCCGTATAGGCCTACCATAATGTTAATAATGCTTAATAAGAATTATTACTTTGCGTTTCGTTAGTTATTTCGTGTCTGATTGCATTTTACAATGTTTTGATGTTAAATTTATTGGTTTATATATCCTGGAGAGTCTATTTTTAGGCTTATATGAAACGAATAGTGTAAAGCTAATTTCGATGAAAATGAACACATTTATCTAGGAATTTAGCAGAGGGCCCCATACGATCATCCTCACACCAATGAACAAATTGGTATTAGACGAATTCTAGGCCATATTTATTAATTTTCGCGCGAAGACCCACCTACCATTTATTCCGTGTTCGGTGAGTGTACACATACTTATCGGCTTTATGCAAACAAGAACAGGTTTTCAAGCAGATTTTCTGAAATGGGTTCCAGTTTCCTCATCTTGACTGGTACATACACACTGTTTTAAGTCTAGGCCTATTGGATAATATTTCTTAACGTTTAGCGCGGAAAATTTACCCTAAACTTGTATGACCTGTTATATAGGCCTAATGTGGCAATGGCCTCACTATTATTATCTCTGCAGCTGTTTGTCGCCTCCTCTTTAAACTTAATAAGATCCCAAATGGCATAACTTTGGTTTTAATTTTCTTCTTGATTTGAAGCTTGGTTTTATTTTTCCATCTTATTCGTTGACAAAAAATGGAGTCATCCTCCAAGTTTTCTTTGAGAGTTAAGGCTGTTCACTTTATAAAGAAAAGAGTGTGTGTGTGTTCCAAAATACCCCCAAAATTCTGGTAAAAATGGGACTGATGGGAGCCTCAGGCCATAGTGTTTCTGATACATTTTTGTTGCGTACCCCTTAGCATCGTGACTTACTTTTCACGTACCCCTTTCCTATTTTATCCTACATCAATAAGTTTGTGATACTACAGTGTATAGAACTTAATATTGTAAATATAATAATTATCACTATTACAAATATAAAAATAAATAAAATATTGTTAATATATTTAGTATATATATTTAAACTAGTTCCTCGTTGCGACATTTTGTATTTTCTTATTTTTGTGCAAAATGAAGAAATGCGGGTTTATTTTGGTTTTTTTCTCGTGTCACGTACCGCTTGGTGACCTCGTGTAACCCAGTTTGAGAAATCCTACCTTAGGGTATGGTTTACCAAAGGTTGGCTCCGGTTCAGATTCAAACCGCAAAGTTATTTTATCCGTTTTAAAAACCAATTTATTGTAGGAATTAAGTCAGTGATGGAAGGGGTGAAGAATTTTACATTTTTATATTAATATTTGAGGGGTCGCCCGTCTTAAGGTACCTAAGCGCCACCACAGGCGAAAACGTGTTTTTTGATGGATATCACTATTTTCACCCTTCCTCTATCGCGTGGTTTGGGTTATAATGACCTTACGACACAAGAAGTATGGTTGAAAACCTTATGAAGCGAACTACTTTTTTCACCTCTATCGCCAGCCAAAAGTTCACCCAAAATTCGGCATAATAAGAAAATAAAAAAATAAAAAAAAATATATATGAAAATCTATTCCAAAAACGCAACATCTTCATTAGCATACTTAGAACTCTAATTTAGCCAAAAATGAACGTTCTAGCTCAATTAATAACAGAGATACTATTGCCAGAATATTGCTGAACTTTGGAGGCGATTTCTGACGAATTTTAATTTTGGCGCTTAGGTACCTTAAGACGAGGGACCCCTCAAATTTTGTTAGTACGTTAGTATTTGTAGTATTGTTAGTATTAAATATTATTGGTAGTATTCAGTTAAGGGAATCTATGTATTATTATTGGTTATACAATAAAAAAGGCTTATATTTTCCATATTCAGAGCGATCATGTTATTAATTCAATTGATTTAAATATTGAAATTTTTAATATTTTATTATTAACACCTCTTATTTATTAGTGGAATTATTATTAATTACTTAATACTGGTTTTTTCCTTGCTTCGATATTTTTGTTAAGTTTTTGTATTAAAAAACTCGAATAAATGTTATGATATCGTTATAAGTATTTACTAAGTATTATTTTAGTATATTCCGTTATAGGCTACTTATTTACTAAGTATTATTTTAGTATATTCCGTTATAGGCTACTTATTATTATAAATTACGCATCATTACTATAATTTCAAACCGAAACACTGATAGGGTGTTATTTAATAATACAGTATATTAAATAACAATATATTATCCCAGAGTGCAATAATTTTCCTTTTAAAATACGATAGGCGTACGATAAATACAATCATTTTTTGTTCCGGAAACTCAACACTCGACATCGGATCCCGAAATGATTCAAACGAGCGGTAATCGGACCTTCGTTGCAGTTAATTGGTGACCCCTTATAAAAATTAATTTTTATTATTATTTAATATATCGCTTTGTTTTTATAGGATTACTTCCCACTAAATTTAATTTTCATTCGTGGTCCCCGAGTGAGAAATCCACATTTGAAAAATGTCTTCCATATAAGGAAGAATGTCACTCCCATTCGCATTCGAGTTAAGATTCAAATGAGTGTGACTAATATTCTTAAATGAACTTAACCTAATTTGGACCAAAGTGGGAAATCCGTGGATGAAAATGGGAATGGTGTAAAATGAGAATACAGTAGATCGATTTGAGAATTTCCTCATTTGAGATTCTCGTTCGAAGATTTCTCACTGTTGGCCGCGGAGTGAAATTGGAATGATCGCATTGAGTGAAGTAATACCTTTTTACAGGCCTCGATCAGAAGTTTGGATTGAATTCACAATTTCCTTCACAATTTTACAAAGGAATCGAAATAACGCTAACCTTCATTATAGACGTATTCTTTACGGCTTAACGCCTTAACCTCTTATTTTCAGGTATTAATTTTTTTTTTTTTTTTTCTACAGAGATGAAGGTGTAGTGATTGGGTGTCGCAGGGGGTGATGGGGGCGTGGCTGAGGGGCTTCCTGAGGGTGGTAACCCTCCTTTTTGGCCTCCTCCTCCTCGTGATTAACCCGGCCGCTGCGTCGAGATTCGTTGGGTCATGGCTGTAAGTATAGAGGCTCATTTTATACTGATAGAGACAAGGTAGATTTACATTTCGAACAGGCGCTGTTAAACAGTTTCGGAAAAAAGTTCGCCAACAAACAAAAATTTGTAAAAAAATGAAAATATTTACTAATTGGTAACATTGGGTTTCAGTAAATTTTTTATGCTTTTTAGAAATTTTGCTTTTAGGCGAACATTTTTCGAAATTGTACTTGTTGGTTTCTTTCTATACATATTATAGTAGCTACTACAGGTAACCAACTGAAATGTAGTGAAATAGTGTACAGGCAAAAATCTTTCACCAGATGGAGAGAGAACTTGCTCATCATCCTAAGTAGAGAGAGAGAGAGACCAGACCTTGCGGCCCATACCGAGGAGGTACCAATGGCAACGGGTGCCAGGGGAAAATTCCTACACCCTCAAATAGGGTGCAAGATTCGGTCTAACCTTTTCTTGAACTGATCCACAGAGGAACTGTTCACAACTTCTGAAGGTAGCCCGTTCCACATGTCACAGATCTTATAGGTAAAGTAATTCCTCCACACACACTAGTGCTAAACCGTTTCAAATCTAACTTCCAATCATTGTTGCGAGTTATTTAAACTAAACATGCTTCTAAAATCGACATCATTGAACCCGTGTAAGAGCTTGAAAACCTCGATGAGTTGACCGCACAGCCTCTGAGTTTCCAGCGAAAACAAATTCAGGGCGCGTAAGCGTCGATTGTAGCCCATGTGCTTAACGGAAGGGATTAACTTTGTGGCCCTCGCCTGGACTCGCTCCAGCCTGTCAATATCTTTTCTGAGGGTGGGCGACCAGAACTGCACCGGTCGAACCAGGGAATTGTACAGAGAGAGCACAATCTCCTTGTTCTAAAATTGAAATTGCCGCCTGATATAACCCAGCAGCTTCTGGGCTTTCTTTTCCACCTCTACGCACTGTTTGGTAAACTTTAGGTCGCTGCTAATTAGCACACCCAAGTCCTTTTCCAATTCAGTGACCTCGATATTACTCCCCAACATCGAGTAGTCCGACTTGGGATTGGCGTAGGCAATGTGCATGACTTTGCATTTACCCAAGTTAAACGGTATTTGCCATTTTTCGGACCACTCTCCTATCCTACATAGGTCCGCACGCAGTTGCTCGATCGCCTCGGGCATCCCAACATTGGCCCCAAGCTTGGTGTCATCAGCGAATTTGGCGATCCTACTGACGATGCCAGCGTCGATATCATTTATGTAAATGATAAACAACAGTGGCCCCAAAACGGAACGCTGAGGAACCCCACTAGTGACCGAGACCCAGCCCGAGGTAGCCCCTTTAATTACAACCCTCTGCCGCCTATTCTTCAGCTAGTTTCCAATCCAGCTACCTACTTCCCCACCGATACCCAGCGCGCAGACTTTGGCCATTAGCCAGCGGTGAAGTACCTCATCAAAGGCTTTCTGAAAGTCGAGATAAAGTATATCAATCGCCTTACTCTTATCGTACTCACTCCACATGACGTGGAAAAACTCGAGCAGGTTGGTGAGACATGACGTATGCCGTCTAAACCCATGTTGGGAGTCTCCAAGCAGCTTGTAGGAATCCAAATGGTCAACGATCCTATCCGCTATTATCCCCTCTAATAATTTACCTACAACCGAAGTGAGACTAATGGGACGATAGTTCCCTGGATTTTCGTGATCCCCTTTCTTAAAGATAGGGGTCACGTTGTCTTCCTCTGGGGAGGAACTGGTCTGGCCCAGGAGCCTTAAACGCGCTCACTTTGTTCTATTGGTAACGCCTGTCGCTGTACACCGAACACTATCCAGGCCAGCACCGTCGTGCCTGACGCCTGGCTCGCGGATGACGCGGGTGTCCTCCCTGGTGAACACTCCCACAAAGTACTCATTCAGCACATTAGCGATGTCCGCGTCGGAGGTTCGCAGCGCGCCGCTGGGGTCCTTTAACGGGCCTATCATGCTTCGAGAGAGTTTTTTCAATTTGTGTTCTACGTCTATCCATCGTAAAAAATTAAAATGCTATAAAAAATCTTTTTCTTAATTTTATGCCCTAAACGGCCTAAAGTTTGAACAAATATAAAAACTTGCCAGATTTAACCTATACTAAAGAACATTTAAGCCTATAGGTATATAACAACTTTTAACAATGCACCAGGACTGGTCATGGTACTGTTATAACGAATGGCTTGTGCAAAAATTACTTTTTAGTGAAGCTATACAGTATAGGTGGGTTACAAATAAAATTAACTTATATATTGTACAGTTTTGCGAAAAAGTTCCCCAACAAACGTAAAATTTTTAAAAATCTTAAAAGATTACTCATCAGTAGGTTTTTCCTTGAAATTTTGCCCCCGTCACCAAAAAGTATAAAAATATCCAAAAGAAAAAAGAAACCATATTACCAATTAGTAATTTTTTATGCTATTTGGGAATTTTATGTTTCTAGGCGAACTTATTTTCGAAACTATAGCTATATAATTTTTCGATTACTAGTTAGACCAATAAGTATACTCTTGGTGGTAGAAAGTAAGACCATTTTGTAAAATTGAAAAGGTGTCGGCAAAAGTTGACGAAACTGTACTATATTTGATCTGACCAAACCCAACTTAGTCTAACCTGGACATACCTGACAAGAAGTCTCCTCCCACTTTGAACCCTAGGTTAACCCGTATAAGGGCTATGGCCCCGCCCAGTTCGACGATTTTTCATTTCTAAGAACTTGGCTGACCTGCCAGACCTGGGTGGCCCAGCTTATTATGCTTCCAGCATTGGGGTAACCAGTAATCATAATTGTAATCATCTTTAATAGATTACAAGTTCTGGATTAATCGTGTGTAATCACTAATCATGGATAAAAAATGTAATCGTAATCATAATCGATCACAGGCAAAATAGGTCATGTAATCATGCTATTATAGGTTCAAAACATGTCCGAGTGTGTATAAAAGCGGAGAAATATGCTTTGAGTCTCGTTGGCCACCTTAAATGCCCTTGCCGGACGGCCAAGCAAGGGTATTCGGGTGGATTTTGTCACTTAATTTAGTGACATTTAAATTTATTTAGTGACAGTTTAACCAGAAAGTGACATATCTAAATTTCAGTGATTTCTTGATCAATTTAGTGACCAACAAAAAGTAATCAAAAGTAATCGTAATCAATTACATATGAAAAAATGTGTAATGGTAATCACGAAGATGCCAAGTAGTCGTAATTGAATATTTTTCATAGTAATCGCTCCAACTTTGTATACTTCAGTCAGAAAAACTTTTAGAAAATTAATTTCAAAACTCTTTATTCAGAAAAGAATATTTACAATTTTTACAAATTTGATGTGACATTAATATATTCACGGTACTCTAATTTGAATATGCCGTTGGAAGCATGGAGGCTTTTTAGGCAAAATTAATGGCATTTAGTTTACTTATTACATAAAAAAGTGAAAGTGGCAAGTAATATTGATAACAAATGATGATAATAGCAATAATGATGACAAATACAATATAAAGTTTACAAAATGTTACATAATTTAAATTTAAATGATTTATTGTATATTTAGTAGAACATAAATGATGCTTAATAAAAAAAAAATAATTACGAAATTAAGAGTGTTTAATGAAATTAGCATATTTTTAAATAGTTTATTATAAAATGGGAAATTTATTACTATGGTAAAAATGGCAGTAGTGAATTTATACATCAGTAGAAGGTAATGAAGTGGTTTTCTAGTGATTTGCAAAATACATTTAGTGATGAAGCTTGACTGATATGTATGGGAATTGCATTCAATGCATCTGCTCCTTTGAAAGAATGCAGTTCCTATTGTATAGTTAGGTTTGTGTATAAAATCCGTGGGCAGTCTGATGTTATAACAATGGTGTATTTGATGGGGGGGGGGTGATTGCCCTTTGAATGGGTGATGCATGTTGACTTTTATAACTTTGAACATATTGACAGCAACATTGAATTTTTATATGTCATTTAGTTTTAAAATATTTAGCTCTTTAAACATTGAGGAAGTGTGACTTTGTCCGTTTCATTATTCGACAGAGTTCGCAGACATTTTTTACGAATTACTTCCAAAGAATGTTTTGTATATTTCTTTGAGCTACCCCATGTTGTAATACATTATAATAAATGTGGATGGATGAGGGAATAATATAGGGTAAGGAGTGCGTTTTGAAGAAGGTCTTATTTTGTTGAAATAATATGAAGAGAAGTCTTGATATTTTGGATTTGATATGTTGTATATGACTTTTGAAATTTAGTTTTTCTCTAAATTAATGCCAAGTACTTTAACCTCATTCACCCTTGCGAGAGTATACAGTATTCCCAATTTTTATTTGACAGTTTGTATTAATGTTTTGTGGTAATAATCGCATAAGATGCCTTTGTCAGGTTCAATAAAAGTTTTTTAGTGTTAACTCTCCGTCGATGGTCTTGGGTGGTTCGAAGTTGATGGGGATTTTGGTTAGGTGGCAGCACTGGATTTCTCACTCTGCGGTAGTTGGTACTGTGCAGGGAATCGCAATAATTTCTTTTGCACTACCCTCCAATTTCTTCTTGTGGCGGATTGGAGGATTCTGTGAACCCTTACTAGGTTATTGGTCGATTCCCCGACTCTTCTTGTAACGTATCGGAGAAGTCTGTGAGGCAATGCTGGTCTCAGACTTTAATGTCTATTGATTTCTAACTTTACTCTTTCTCGAAGATGCTGTGTAATTCTAAACTAATTTTTCTTGGAGGAGACGGGACTCAAAGGAGAAGATAAAGATATCCTTTTACTGAATTTTGTTGCTTCTAAATATTACAGGTAATACTTCAGCCAATACTTCAGCCTCTGGGTCAGATCAGACAGAACAACATTTGAAAAGTTACAATGGTATATATATTATTTAAGCTACTGACGTCATCAATATTTAATTTGACTTGTTTTTCCAATTTTTAATAGGCTGAATTCTTTTGCTAATTCAAAAGAATTGTTTGGTGTATTATGTGGATCTTGCAGAAACTGATAAAGCAAAATATTTTGAAGATGAAAGCAAATTTTGCTATAACAGCTTATTGGCAAATCTGATGTTATGATTTGCCGTGTCAATTAAAAATGAAAATTAAGATGTGTATTTTATTAAAATTAAATGTTTAAAATGTAAAATTAAAAACCGATTCAGGATATGACTTCATCTTTTATGATTTAAGAGATAATATATTAAAAAAAATGAGCGTTAACAAGATTACATGATTAAGTTTAATAAGAAAAACAACTCGGTAGCTAAAAATAGAAATATTCATCAAGATATTGAATAGAAAATCACCTTAGCAAATATTAAATAAAGAACAGAAAAAAAATTAAAATTTTTAATTATTTTCCAAACTTGCTTGAATAATATATTATATACAGTTGGAATGTCATGCGAGTTTGAACTTTATGCGCAAAAATGAATGTTACAATTATCATTTTTACATTAGCACACATCCATTTATACTAATTTTCTAATTGCCTGTTCGTTTCATTAATCAAAAAGTCTAGTTATGATGATAAGCATAGTGTATAGTTAGAAATAGAAATAGTTATGGCCCAAGAATAGATCCTTGTGGGCTCCACTAGTTAGTTAGCATTGCCTTGTCGGATAAATTAATTATCTTTTAATCTGATGTACTGATGACGAATTTGACAGATATGATTTAAACCAATCGAGGATATTTACTCTTATTTCATATATGTGAAGTTTATTCAATAAGATCAAGGCAGTGTTTTTTTGCTGTTTAAATTCTGATACACATTTTCGAATGGCATGTTTATGGCATCTCCCGTTGTATATCCACCTCTAAACCCAAATTGTGTTTGTTAAAATATCGTATTTGATTAAGAATTTATTAAGTTTATTGTACGCAATTTTTTCAAATACTTTACTTAAAGTTGGCAATATGGAAATGGAGCGATAATTGGATGGAGTGTTTGGGTTTACAAACTTAGGTACAGGGCATACTCTGGCTTCCTTTAGACTGTCAGGGAATATAGTAGTGTTACTGATTCATTCATTAGTTTAACGAGTGGTATTGCAATTTTATCGGATGCTAATTTGTATTATTTTTAATGGGATATTGTTGATGTCAGAATCTTAATCTTTTGAAATTTTTTATTGCTAGAGAGAGATTGTATGGTAGGATTGGATCAATGAAAAACGAGTTAGGATTTGGTTGTGGCATGTATTGTCGGTAGTGTCTGTAATTGGAATCGAGGCTGCAGTATTGGAGCCGATATTTGCAAAGTTGTTTAATAAATTGGCTATATCTTTGGGCTCACCAAAAATTTCTGCTTTGCGTGAGGGAGGACAAGGGATTTGTTTTAAACCTTCTTTGTGTTAACTCCGAGTGTTCCAGAGCCTTTTTGGATTGGCTTTTTGTTCATCAATTTTTGAACAATAATGATCTGCTTTTGTTTATTTAATTACTGCATTAAATGTGTTACAGAATTTTTATATGTCTGTTCGGTAATAATATAATTTTTTCATAATTTAAAGAGCGAATGCTTGCGTTTAATACTCAGAGTGCTGGTTGTGATCCATTGATTTGGTGTACTGTATTTAGTTTTAGATATTACTTTTGAATTAGGAGGAAAGTTTATGTTGAATATATCATACCTAATTTTAGTGTGCAATGATAACCAATTTGCACAGTAATAATTTAAATTTGTGTAGTGATAAATTGAAAATCTGTGCAGTGATAAATATAAAAGTTGGTACGTTACCAATTGGTGGTCGGTAAATGCCTAAAATTTAATATTGGGTGTTATGAATAAACATTTCAAATGAGTGTGTTTTGGAGGTATTGTTTATGCTTGTCATTTCTTTGATACTTTTGCTCTTTACTCTTGTCGGTCATGTTGAATACGAGTCAACACTCTGTCCTTCCTGAGACTTATGGGCGGGAAAGCCGGGTTAAATTCATGGGGCCCGGAAAGAGGAAAGAGGGAGGATAAAATCTAAAAATATTAGTAAAGCAATTGATTTAATAACAGAGAGGAAATATAATTAATGAACATACATTTATGGAGATTATCATACTGTATGTTTTGAAGACTTGGACACATAATCAATTTGCTTGTTATGTACACAAAAACATTCATACTGAGTAAACAGGGGGCCGATATACCAATCCTTCCCCCCGGGGCCCGTGGCAGCTCTCGCCGGCCCTGCTTATGGGCATATATTTTACCTTCCCATACAGAACAGGAATGAATTATTTTGTCTTTTTAAGTATTAATAGTTTATAAAAAATATTTTAAAGCACAGAAATGCTATTCAGCTTTAGTTTATAGTTTATTGCCTACCTTAAAACCCCCAAAGTTGAGAGATGTCTTAGATCAGTTACATAGAATATTGTTTCCCAGCCGGAGTGCCGCGAAATTTTCACGAAAATGACAAAAACCAGTAATTGAAAGTTGAAGTTAGTGAAGGTATGGAAATTTCAAATGAAAAACAAACCATCGCGATTTATTACGTCCGTACGGAAACTGGATAGGGTCAGTTTGAAGTTACGTGATGTTTCGGTGGTTGGGGTGGGTGGCAGGGGCGTTTTTAACATAGGGGCAAGCGGGGCACGGCCCCGATGGGCCCCCCCTTAACCCGGGCCCTTTTGTAGACACTTTTGTAACTCGTAAGACTAGGCGCAGAAGCACGTTCTAGATCATTGGTCATTACTCCGTGGTTCTTTAATCTTGAATGTAATTTGAACAGACATGTTAACCATTATGTGAGCACATTTTTCAGAAAATTTACCATTAGGCTGTTTAGTCATTGGTTCTAACTGTTGTAATACATATCTGAATCTAGATATTTACTGTTGCATTTTTTCCAAGTATTAAAAGTTTAAGATGAGAAAATTAGGTGTAATTTAGTGTACAGGACTGAGTTGGTTGCTGTAATGTAAGTTGGTTGCTATAATTCTTCTGCTCTATATATTTGCATCCTGAATAAAGTTTGGAAAAATCAGTGCTGTTTATTGTTTTTACTTTGGTTGAAATAACTTTACTTAAATATATATATAGTGATTAGTGATGTAGGTCACATCCGCATCCGCATCCGCGGAACATCCGCACATTTTCTCGCATCCGCATCCGCACTTTGGACTGCGGATGTCGTGCGGATGTGGACCGTTGAGATAAAATGTCATTAATAAGCGGAAATTATCAAATTCTACTATATTAATAGAACTAGTTCATTGTGCGCAAAAGTGATGCAAGCGACAAGACGAGAGGCTGTTCTTGTATGAAGTTACTCTCTTGCAACCTACTTAGATCCACGTTACAAAGCTAAGTTATTTTCACCTAGTACATTAGAACGAGTTAAATCATCACTTGGCAAAGCAGTTGAAGAGCTTCAATCTCTTGAATCTGTCGCTTCGCCACCCACCAAAAGAATAAAAGTTTCAGTGACAGAACCAACACCTTCAACAAGCAAATCTATCACAGAATCTGTCTCTCAGTTTCTTGAGTCAAGCAGCAATGACGAGACCTACGCGATGTCAAAAGATGTAGTAAAAATGATCGAGAGCTATCACCAAGAAAAACGCCTGGCTGCATGTGACAATCCTATTAATTGGTGGAAAAATACGCAGAATATCTATCCATACTTGAGTAAACTTGCAAGGAAACATTTAGCCTGTCCTCCAACAAACGTACCAAGCGAGAGATTATTTAGCAGTGCTGGATTAATATATGATGAAAAGAGAAACAGACTGGCAGCAGAAAAGGCAGAAAAATTAATGTTCCTTAAGCATAACCTTCCTATAATTAAGTTTGAACATTAAACGATGAACATCTTAGTTTACTTTATTTTAATTACTCATTTATAAATATGCCTAATAAAACTTTAAACTTAATATAAATAGTTATCAAGCTAATTAAAGATATCTTTCTATAAGGGTGGAGGTTGGGGAAAGAGGTCGGTGGGGTGCATTTGAGTTGGGTTCACGTCCCGCATCCTGGTAACACAATTATGGTTTCTAATTGTGGCTGAAACTCAACAAAATATAACGAATTTATTTGCAGACGAATTCACTAATTGATTTCTATATTAGTTAGATGCTTGATATTATTTTATATGTTCAGAGAAAAGTACAGCAATTATTGTACAATTAATCAATTATACTACATTATAGCTACAGCTCTCTCTATATAATAACTTATTATATACGTTAAACACAACAAATCTCGAATATATCCTAAAAAATAACGAAAATGTAGACATCCGCATCCGCGGATGTTGAAATCAAACATCCTCATCTGCATCCGCATCCGCGGATGTGAAAAAAATGACATCCGCTACATCACTAATAGTGATTAGTGAAAACATTAGTTTCTCGAGAACTTCCATTAAGGAAAACTGGTAAATGGGACCCGGGCCCCCTGTGGCATAACTTGCCCGGACCAATTCAAAACCTTAAAAACGCCCATGGTGGGTGGGGACTGGATGTTGAACAGTGTGAGACGAAAATACTTTTGAGTGCCGCGAAAGAAAAACTGATGGCATTGTGGTGCTTTGAGCCGGAACAGGTTGAGAACCATTGATATTGGATGTTGATGATCATTTCTACGAGTTGTGAACACGGCAGTTCTAGAAGAGATTCCATAATCATAGACATTTTGGGACTAGTATGTTTCATGGACTGCTCTCGATTTTCCTACGAAATTGCAAACAAGGACAGTCGATGACCCTGATTTTGTTTCTGCAATCGGTTTTCTTGAGAAATGATAAAAAAAATGTTATTGGATATTGAATAAATTTATTTACTGAAACGACGCGATACACTCCAACATCTTTTTGAATAAGTCCGAGCTGGTGTGACGCTTACGCCATACAAATTCACAAAGGTACGAGTCAAGTTGGTCGCGATATATTCCGCATCGCAGTTTGTTCGATTGTTTCAATGAATTCCACTAGTATAAGAAACTCGGTTCGGTTTGGTTAGGTTTCTCAAGAAAACCGATTGCAGAAACAAAATCAGGGTCATCGACTGCCCTTGTTTGCAATTTCGTAGGAAAATCGAGAGCAGTCCATGAAACATACTAGATCCGACATTTTTTCATTGGTTTAGGAAAAAATAAATTTAAAAATATTTATGCATAAAGATCATAAATATTAAAATATGTATTAGCTACAAATATTTTGATATAACTAATATAAAGTTTGAAAAATAGGCGAACTGTGTACAGTTTCGAAAAAAGTTCGGATTTTAAAAAGCATGAAAGATTACTACTGAGAAATATTTTGTTTTTCTTTCGATATTAATCTTTGTGACTAATAAAATCTGAAAAACAAAACTCAGTCATTATTGATTAGCAATTTTTTATGCTTTTTAGAAATTTCACGTTTCTAGTTTGTAGGCGAATCTTTTACCAAAATTGTACCTCTTACCAATTCATGATAATCAATAAATAAAACTTAAAATCTCTCGTACAGGAGATTAAAAAATTGTTCATGACTCATGAGCTTATATTTGGTTGGGGTAACAATGAAAGCCTTTGTCATTATCCGCTAAAACCCTTCAGCGCTTAAGCCATCTACTCTTTGTATCCTTCAGTCTAATCCCTCTCAACAGTTCAGTCGACAAGCAGAGCTGGGCAGTATTTAAATACATTTGTATTTAAATACGTATTTAAATACATTTGTGTATTTAGAACTGTATTTATAAATACATTGTTTTTCATGTATTTAAATACAGTATTTAAATACTTTAATGAGTATTTAAATACAATGTATTTAAATACTCAAAATATAAAAATGTAAATACTTTTACTGGTTTAATACACGTTCTGTACTAGCACAGTACGACGCGTCGACAGTGTAGTACAGCATGGTTCATGTTTCAACGTGTCAGTTCAATCAGTTGTGTGCCACTCTTAGTCGAAAGCGGTTGATTTCTTTATCGTGTGCGTGTCATGGCTTAGTGAATTAGTGAATGCATATGTTAAAATTTGTATATTTAAAATGTATTTACAAATGTATTTAAATACAATTGATGTATTTTGTATTTAGTATCTAAATACATTCGTAAAATGTATTTAGTATTTAAATACATTTCTCCCATGTATTTAGTATTTAGTATTTAAATACATTCAATGTATTTATTGCCCAGCTCTGTCGACAAGGAGGATTCATACAGATACTCGTAGGATAAAGAATAATATGTATGAACTATGAATGGTAATTTCTTTGTGAAAAATTTTGTTATATACAACAGCATTTTCATACAACGTTATTAGGCCTACGTGGGCTAAATTTGTACTGTACTTTATTACTGTAGTATTCGTAAATTTTTTTTAAAAGGAGGCATATTTATTGGTCTGTAGAATGTATTCTAAAGCAGGGTGGGCTCGGTTGAACCCAACCCAATTGTCCTCAGTGGGTTTTATTAGAAAAGGAACGAAAAAACTCAACTGTTTTGTTTCAAGAGCTTTAAAATTTATATGAAAGAACTTTAGATATAAAAACAAAAGTCTCATTTCTGAGAATATTATTCAACTAACAAGAAAATAATGCAGCAATCTGTTATCAAATTTTTAATTTTTGCCACCGAGCTATTGAGTTACAGCTTCATACCAATTATATTTTTGGATCACCTGAAGATCGGCCCCCCCAGCCTTATTTAGCTTTATAAGGCTAACTGGTGAAGATCGGCCCCCCCCAGCCTTATTTAGCTTTATAAGGCTAACTAACGAAAATATCACGACCTAACCTAGCCAATCGTCAAGGGCGTACAGTTGACCTAACGATTGGTTAGGTTAGGTCGTGATATTTTCGTTAGTTAGCCTTATAAGGCTAGCTAAAGAAGGCTGGGGCCCTGATCTTCAGGTGATCCATATTTTGTAACGCAACTAAAAACTATTAATTGAAACAAAGAATGTTTGGATTTTAAACTAACAAAGTAGCGTGTTCAAAAGTATGAGGCCCAGTTTGCTTAAAATTAAACTAAATAACTGAGGTTAGCGGTATAGTACTCTAAAATAAATTTGGCTTAGATTAAACACGCAAGATTATATTTACTTGGAATTAATAATTTTCATACTTCCTACTAGTGATGGGACGATACCAAAATTTTTAACGATTCCGATTCCGATACCACTAAAAAGTCTCGATTCCGATACGATTCTCGATTCCGATTCCGATTCTCAATATTTTTAAATATAATTCTATACTTGTTTTTCTGGAAATTGTCATATTTTACTCTGGTAAGATTAACTATTTACATTATGAGTATGGTAATATAAATTATAAAAGATTGGTTTAAAAATAAAAATCAACTGTAAGTTGTAACAATTCATTTTAATCTTCTTGATTACACATCATGGATATACATGTTTTAATGTATAGCTACAATACAATAAAAATAAAATTTGTTATCCTCTTTCATTTAAATTTTAAAGTTTACATTGCAAAACTGGTTCAATTAAAAGTTAAAGAATCGTTTTAAGAATCGGAAATCATGGTACAATTCTCTCGATTCCGATTCCTGAAAAATGCTCGATTCTTCCGATTCTCGATTCCGATTCCGATTAATCGTCCCATCACTACTTCCTACATGAAGTGAAGCTCAATTCCAAGTAAATATAATCTTATACCCGATTTACACTAGGCAATTTTAGGGAAACGAAAATAGAAACTATCCAATAGTTTACGAAACTGCCTCAAGTGTGGACGGTTTGGTAACTAAAATATTGTTAACGAATTATTTCTAAAACTGTCTTCGAGGAAATATTCAGACCATTAACTGTTTCGGAAACTACAGAGTGGCCACAAAGTCCCTGTGCAGTAAATTACAGCATATCTGTATGTTGCCCTTGTTTTTCATGCAAAGGGACTTTGTGGCCACCCTGTATGTATGTAATGTATAGGGCAGTCAAAAGTTGACCGAAAAAATTAAGAAAGTTGACCTTACGAATTGAAAAAATTGACTTATAAAGTTGCCTTTACTTTCAATAATAAAAACGATACTTTAATTACTGATTCTTGCTCTTCTACATCAGTTGACCGATTGTGGTAAATTATGAAGTATTTGCCGACATTTTCTGGCAAAAATTGCGATCCTTACTTAATAATTTATTAAGCATGGAGAAAGATCTCTCTACAGCGGCAGTTGTTGGTTGACATTGCAAAAGCTGACCATAAACTGTTGGTGAGATTTCAGGTCTACTGAAGTTAATTATTTCACAAATACCATTTGTCTTGAGTCTTGTTTCAATGTATTGTTTGACTGAACACACATCTTCGCCAAGGTTGATAGAAGAAATGGTTTCATATGCCAATTTTTAGTTATTTTAATTATTTATTCCAAAAAATTGACTTTATTTACCTCATTGCTATTTTTTGACCTAACAGGTAAAAGTGACTTTTGGTTGACCTATTAACTTTGGTAATATACCCCCTACAGGTGTTTTTATTGCATTTTCAGTCGTTTCAGCGAAAAGTACCCCATAGGAAACAATTTGACTTTATTGACTTTTGACCGCCCTAGTAATGTATGTATGTTTGTTTGATAAAATGCGTGCTAATAGTTTAGTAATTTTTCTTTCATTTGGACAATGAATAGCTATAAACTTTGGGTCAATCCCAGAATAGGCACCTGATGTACCTCAATCCCAGATGAAGCACCTGCGTTCAACCTCAATCCCAGAATAGGCACCTTGCAAGAAATTAAATAAAAAAAACCTGATGATTACAAAATTTATTGTTTATACAAAGTTTATTACAAATGTAATAAAGGCAAAGTTATAAAAGGTTTAAAGTGGTTTAATGAATAAAGAAAAATTTTAGATATAACTAACCAAAAAGCAGAAGATATAGCAAAAGGTTAGGTTAGAGTTGATTTTTTCAAATATTGATAAAAACAATGAAATTATATCTAAAAACTGTTTATATTTTTTTTCTCCTCAATCCCAGATTAAGCACCTGTGTTTTGCCTCAATCCCAGATTAAGCACCTAAAAATGATTTCAGGTGCCTATTCTGGGATTGATCCTAAACTTTTTCAACCTTTTCATTCATTCAAACTAATAAATCGTGGTTGTATGCCCAATTATTGGCTAGGCTATTTAGACGCGGGCCAGCACGTCGAAAGTTTTCTCAAGTTGTCTTTTTCCTAAGGCCTACTTTAAACTTTTAAGTTTTCTTTTTTCTTAACTAGGCTTAGTTTTTAATTATTATATAGTTGTAGGCATACTGTTCTTTTGGTTTTTGTCTTAGGAGATGGGTCTTCTCGGTTTCATTCACTGCTGATTACCTTATTGCGTTCATTTAGGCTATATCTCACAAAAATCATACGATATCTTGTTTTCTTGTTTCGAAAGTATACAATCCCCTTTTCAGAATTAAAACCAACGTAGTACGTAATAGACTATAACAACTATTTAAGAGAGGTAGAGTTGCACTATCCTAACTTAATCTCACTTATAATATGCATCTTTTAAGGCATGGATGTGATGCGTACGATAATCATCCGTATATATACGATAATTTGGAGTCCGTGTACGCTGTACGATACTGTCTTTGAAATGTACGATAATTTTGGCATGTCGGTCATATGTACCACAAAAGCATTGGAAAAAAAACTCCTTTTCAATGCGCAATTGTCCTGATTAAAAAGATTGTAGAGGTCTGGATACAAGATAAGGAGGTTTTTAGAGGTTTTCTAGTCCAGTTTGAGAGCCAGAGGTATTTGGATCTGGCAACAGTGCATCATCTGTGAGCTGACCCAGCAGCGTTTAAACAACATTTTGCACAGGAAAGTAGGACAGAACTAAGGTGAGCTTACTGCTTTTTCATATTTCTAATATATTTCATAATATTGGAATATATGTCAGATTTCTAATTCTAATATATATGTACGATAATTTCGAGTAAAATACGATAATTTTGGCATGCCCGGTACGATCAATACTTTGGGTTGGAGGACAGCACAACCCTGCTTTCCAGGGTACTGTATACTTTCGAAACAAAATATTGTATGATTTTTGTGGAAGATATTGCGTTTATTTAGGCTATAGGTGGGTATAATTATTTACTTTCTATTTTAGTTAGGTTAAGGTTTATATATCTTAGTTTTGGTTAATTTCCGCTTTTAAGAAAGGCCAAAATTGAATTCTGCGCATAAAATTACCTAAAAAAATGTATCTTTTTATTAAATAAAATTCAGCAATGAATGAAACCGAGAAGATCCTAAGAAACAAAGAATCTATTGAAAAAGAAAACTTTCTTAGGATCAAGGGCTCGGCGTTGGTTAACTTTGCTTGTAAGTTGTAGCAGCCTCGAAAATTTGTCCAGCCAGACCAGCCCAAAGTTGTGAAAAAGTTTTTCTATATAATCTGATAACATTATTAGAATCTAATTAACTAATTATAATTAACCATCTTAAAAATAACTGTAAAATAAAAAATATATTTAGACTAACCTATAGTTAATACCCTTCCAAGAAACATTATTTTCATAGTAGGTCTAGTTTCTGTACCTAGCCTAGGTATAAACTATTTTTATTTTTACAATAGACCGAGGCCTATTTGTCAATTTAATAAAATAACTTCTCATTTAAACCTATTAAGTTTCCTGGTTAAATTTGTACGATACCTCAGCCATTAAAAATATGCATAATTTTCTTTGGATATTAATTTATTTTAATTAAAAATTATTTAGCCTATTTAGTTTAAAAATGAAATTGGAGCTCATAAATTGTCCGTAGTCTTTTTGGATCATGTCAAGAATAGCGAACCCAATTTTACCATGTCAAGAATAGCGAACCCAATTTTACCATGTCAAGAATAGCGAACCCAATTTTACCATGTCAAGAATAGCGAACCCAATTTTACCATGTCAAGAATAGCGAACCCAATTTTACCATGTCAAGAATAGCGAACCCAATTTTACCATGTCAAGAATAGCAAACCCAATATAAATATCATGTAAAGGAAAAAGTTAAACATATGTAGCAAAAATTAACCAAACTATCACGACTTAACCTAACCAATCGTCAAGGGCGTACAATTAACCTAAAAAAATAAATAAAAAAATAATTTTCTTTTTATTTATTTATTTTTATATATTAAGAGAAGAGGATTCTTTATACTGTACGGCATTGACGATTGGTTAGGTTAAGTCGTGCTAGTTTGGTTAAATAAAAAAAGACTAATATAAAAGCATTTAATACGTCCTTAACTAATTACTTAAAATTGGGAAACATAAATCTACCGTCTGAAGTTATGAAAACGTTCTTGAGGACTTCCCATGTCAAGAATAGCGAACCTAAAAATTCCCTTGTCAAGAATAGCGAACCCTGCAAGTGTTGGGTTCGCTATTCTTGACATGATCCGTCTTTTTTTTAAATATGTAAGAAATTAGTAATACCTAAATTAAAGTGAAATATCAGCTGCACCTTTCTTATAAAGGTTGCTTAAAAAATTTTTAGTTTACCTTAAAATTGCGCTGCAGAGTATGTACGCAGTTTCTGAAATTCATAAAACATACGCTCACACCAAAAAACTGTTTCAATTTCAGTGCTTTAGCTTTCATTTCAAGAATCCTGGTGTGAATCAGGTATTACACTACTTAGTTGCGTTTAATCTAAGCCAAATTTATTTTAGAGTATCGCTAACCTCACTTATTGAGTTCAATTTTAACAAAAGTGGGCCTCATAATTTTGAACACAAGTTTGTTAGCCTAATCTAAAATAGAAACTAAATTGCTCTTTAAATCAATAATTTTTTTCATGCAATAAAAAAAATTTAATTCTTAAGTTTACTGTATTTATATTTATACTCTGGCAACTAAGGTATTATTAGTTTTCAAGACACCCATTTCATTGAATTTCCATCGCTTTTTAAGAATCGAGTAATTAGTATTAACTAGTAACATGTATATACATTATTAATCTCTATAATTAATGTAGAATATTGTACGGATCACCTGAAGATCAGGCCCCCAGCCTTCTTTAGTTAGCTTTTAAAGGCTAACTAGCGAAAATATCACGACCTAACAAATCGTCAATAGCGTACAATTGACCTAACGATTGGTTAGGTTAGGTCGTGATATTTTCGTTAGTTAGCCTTATAAGGCTAACAAAAGAAGCTGGGGGGCTCTGATCTTCAGGTGATCCTATTGTACTACAGAGTGGCCACAAAAGTTCCTTTGCAGTGAAATTACAGCATATCTGTATGTTGCCCTTGTTTTTCACGCAAAGGGTCTTTGTGGCCACCCTATACACACACATTCACTCCAACTTTATGTGAGCTCTCAGTGTTGCATCATGCATAAATGAGCTCGTTTTCTTTTTTTTAAAAGAGAATTACTGCATGTGGAATGTTTCTCGGGTTCAGACATCATTCATCATAAAGTAGGTATGGAAAGCAGTGTGAAAAAAAAAAAAATTACACACACACACACACACACACACACACACACCAGTTGTACCCTGAGGAAATTGGCCTTTTTAGTTTATCATATATCGAAAATATCCAGACAAGCTAGCTTTTAAAAAGTGTGGGTTTTTAGCACACCCTATTCTAAGGTACTTTATATACGGTAATTCTTATCGAGGATATGGATATAAAAGATACATAGATTAAGCTTTCGAATTCATACTTTTATATTAAGAAGCATAGGCCTATATAAAATCTTATAGGCTTTTATCCTTCAAACAAAGCCTTATACGCAATCCTTATTAAAGTCCCCAAACCTTTGTTCATTGACCGCTTACGGTTTATTTACCATTGGAAAGGAATTATTGAGATTTCATCAAGTAAGAGTAGATTATTTCGTTGTAAATGAGGAAAAACATTTGTGTACTTGTAATGTTGTAAAAGGAATGAGAAGCAGTCTTTATCAATCCTCTACTTGTTACATACATTTGAAAATCCCTTTGAACGCTTTTTCCCTTCTCTTGATTCACGCGTGGTTGGTGCGTAATCTGTGCATGGGCGCTGCGAGTATATCTCCTCCTTCGTCCATCTGCGCCTGATTTGGGCGCAGACAAAGTCAACAAAAATGTTTCCATTCCGGCCCCGAAGGCGCAAGATCAAAGAGACCGCCGGCGGATTACAGACCAAATTCTGATAACGCAGATTCTCTAAGGGCGGCTCCTGCCTTTGAACATCCCAGTCGCTGGTCGCAGGATAATCTCCGGATGACGGATTGCAGATCGCGCGCTTCGCAGTCGCCCAGATAAGCTTCCCATTGCGTTTAATTTACCTGTGAGAGACAACAGATGTGGCACATTCACCTCTGGTTTTCCAAATGCATTTTACAGTGGTCACTTCACGCCTCTGCTCAATGTTTATACGACATTTCGTCGTCAATTAACAGGTTTTGTACAGAAAAGCTAGCCTTTTATTATTATTATTATTATTTAGTAGTAGTAGTAGTCATTGGTATTGACAGCTTGTAGATATACTGAAAATAATAATCTACTAGTATGTATCTAGCTTTAATTACTGTTAAGGTATGACACTTTTAGATTTTATGTCCAAAACATTGAAAAAGGGATACAAGCTTGATATATACTGACACTGTATATGCAAAATTAGTCCCACCAGGATTCGAATTCGGATTTCGAAACCTCTCAAGCAGAGGTAACGGTCGCTGACCGAGTGACCACTGTGCTACAAGATAAAAGTGAACACAACTTTGCGCATATTTCAACACCGGAGGGAGCACGTAACAAGGTAGGTTGGGTTAACTTTTTACCTTGTCATAGTGACCGGATCCTGCAACTTCTACCCGAGAGTTTCCGGGTTCGAATTCTGAATAGGGCTAATTTTGTATTATGTTAAAATCACGCTTGTTCGTGCGTGAAACTATATATATATATATATATATATATATATATATATATATATATATATATATACACACACATTTTAACTGCAAACACGCAGTATAATTAACGTAAAGAACGACGCTTGTATAGGAGAATATTCCGCGCAAGATGAGGAGAGAGAACGAAACAAATGAAAAATGAGGTAACCACCCGGGAATCGAACCCGGGATCTTCCGATTGCCGGTCAGATATGATAACCATTACACCATGGGCCTCACTCGAACAAATGCCGTAATTCTCCTACATACGCGCAGAAACCAATGCCCCAAGGGGGCACCTCCCGCATGCCGTACATTATATACATTTTAACTGCAAACACGCAGTATAATTAACGTAAAGAACGACGCTTGTATAGGAGAATATTCTCTCTCCTCATCTTGCGCGGAAAATTCTCCTATACAAGCGTCGTTCTTTACGTTAATTATACTGCGTGTTTGCAGTTAAAATGTATATAATGTACGGGCATGCGGGAGGTGCCCCCTTGGGGCATTGGTTTCTGCGCGTATGTAGGAGAATTACGGCATTTGTTCGAGTGAGGCCCATGGTGTAATGGTTATCATATCTGACCTGCAATCGGAAGATCCCGGGTTCGATTCCCTGGTGGTTACCTCATTTTTTCATTTGTTTCGTTCTCTCTCCTCATCTTGCGCGGAATATTCTCCTATACAAGCGTCGTTCTTTACGTTGATATATTATATATATATATATATATATACGGTATTTGTCATATGGACTATAGTCTGCCAATAAACCTTTTCATTTAATAATATATATATATATATATATATATATATATATATATATATATGAGTGTATAACAGACTTTGATTTTATCCCGGAAGATGTAGCGAGAGCGAGAGGACAAATGAAACCACATTCAGCTGCAGGTCCGGACAATTGGAACGCATTATTGATTAAAACCTGTAAAAATGAAATAGCTACACCTTTATACTGGATATGGAGAAGATCCCTAGACACTGGGGAAATACCGAGCATCTTGAAAAGAGCAAACATTGTCCCTATCTATAAAGAAGGGGACAGATCTCAAGCAAAAACTATAGACCAGTGTCATTGACGTGTCCCACCTCACCAAAGTATTTGAAAGAATAGTTAGAGAGAAAATTTATGATTTGGAGACACTGGAAAGATTCAACGAAAATCGGCACGGATTCCGATCAGGTAGATCATGCCTATCACAACTAATAGAACACTACAACAATATCCTAGATGCACTGGAAGGCAATGACAACTACGATGTCATGTACACGGATTTTGCTAAAGCTTTCGACAAATGTGATTACGGTATAATAGCACATAAAATGAAATATATGGGATTAACAGGCAAAGTGGGAAAATGGATCTACAACTTCCTCAGAGAACGTCTACAGGTCGTCAAAATTAAGATATATCATCATCAGAATCGGAAGTACGCAGCTCAATACCACAAGGTATAGTACTGGCCCCACTCCTGTTCATTATCATGCTAACAGACATGACAGCGGAGTAAACAGCAGCATTATAGTAACATCCTTTGCAGACGATACAAGCTCATCAGAAAAATCAGCGATGTAAATGAAGTGGAGGCCTTGCAGAGGGACACGAACAAAATATACAAATGGTCAGAAGACAACAACATGACATTTAACACCGAGAAATGTAAGCTCTTGAGATATGGTAGAAAAGAGGAACTTAAACAGACTGCATATTATGCTCCAGATAGACAGGAAATTCAGAGAAGCACGAAAGCGATCGATCTGGGGGTAATAATGACCGATGATGCGAAATTCGAAACACAAAATCAGATAGCGATAAATAAAGCAAGAAAAGTCGCGGGACAGGTACTAAGAACGTTCAAAAGAAGTGTTCCCAAATTAAAGGCTCGACAAGGGACCTCCTCAACACTGAAGGAAAATAGCTTGGTTCTCAGGGGGCCAAGACTTTTTAACTAGCTTCCAAAGGACCTCAGAAACGTTACAGGGGTTAAAGTTGAAGTCTTCAGGAGAAGACTAGATGCCTGGCTCAGAACGGTAACAGAAACGTTACGGTACTGTACTTGGCTATGCATGGTGAACAGCTCAAGAAAGCAACTCGCTCCTCCACCAAGCCAGGCCTAGAGGCTGGGCCACCAGCTTGACCTTCGTGTGAAGAGAGACCAACGCACGGAAGAGCAACGAGGTTAACGAGTTGTGTACACACACACACACACACACACACACACACACACACACACACAGGTGAGAGAAAAGTCTTTAAGGATTTTATACATACAACTATTTAGTTAATATTATACAGATAAATGTTCAAATGATGTGAAACAAATCAAACAAAAGGTCTCTAAGAATTTTATTCATACACATATTTTGTTAAATTGCAATTTAATTTTCAGAGCGTTCTCCATCCGGTATAATACATTTGTGGATTCTCTCTCTGAAACTTTTCATTGTTCTTCTGAACATATCGAGTGGGATCATTTCAGTTCATCTATTCTGCGGGCAAGGGCATTCATATTTGGATAGATGAAACCATTAGTGTGGAGTTTGTCACGCAAATAAGCACAAAGCCAGAAATCATGTGGGGTTAAATCAGGTGATCTGGCTGGCCACTTGATGGGACCTCGCCGCCCAAGCCATCTTCTTCCAAGGTTGGTATCCAGAATCTCACGGGCAGCTGCAGAATAATGTGGCGGCGCTCCATCATATTCATAGAGCCAATTCCTGCCAACGCCATTAGTAAACTGTGGTAAAATTTTCTATCGATATCTGACAATAGCGTTTTCCATCTATCGTATCTCTGGCTAGGTCAAAGGAAACGAGTCCTGAATAACCACTGCACGCCCAAACTGTTAGTGTAGCCGTTTTAACGTAGCCGTTTTAACGAGTTCAGCAATCGTATTTTAGGATTTTTTTTTCGCCCTGTAGTGAACGTTGTGTTTTTTCCCTTCACTCGTTAAACCGAAGACACATTCATCTGAAAATTTGATCTTCAAAATCTGGATCACTGCTGAACCTTTGTCTCATTGTTTCAGCAAACTGCAGCCGTTTATCAGAATCATCGTCGTATATGAACTGAGAGTAAATGAGTTTGTAATCGTGGTACCCCTGTGATTTCAGTATTTTCGCTACTGAAAATTTGGAAATACCGAATTCGTCTGCGACTTTTATCGTTGAAGTTGTTGGATCGACTTGAAAACTGGCGAGGACATTTTCTTTGTTGTCTCCTCTCGCCGTTATTGGTCTTCCGCTTCTTGGACGATCTTTAACCAGGCTCCCAGTTCCCAAAAGTTTGAGCTTCTAGTATCGAAGAGTGGTTGCATTTGGTGGTTTATTATATTTTTCTTGAAATAAACGCAAACTTTCTTCACAATTATTATAAGAAGTAGCCCACGATACAGGATACACTTTTTCTTCATTGCTGTATTCCATCCTTACTGACATGGCGCTGATCTGGGGCTAGGGCCTAGGGCCTTCCTGTTCTAGTCTAGGGTCATTCTTGACCTTGTATAGTTGCTTTAAAAAGTATCGCATATACTGCAGTGATATCATTGGAATTTATTTATTATTAACAAATTAATTATTATTTATGTATAAAATCACTAAAAACTTTTCTCCCACCCTGTATATATTGGGTGGTCCAACAGTCCCTATCTATTTGCTGAAATAATAGTATTTTAGGATAAAAATGTAATAATATAATTAGATGTATATTTATCAAACTTAGGTCTAAGATTCGACGTGAGCACCATCAGCGTCTCTGCAAATCTCAAATCTGTCCATTGTCCAAATCCCGGCACAAACCTATTAATAAACTTAAGAGTTCTCGGAAGATGTAAGTAAGGCTCTATCACAGATGCGAGACAATTCGGTACCAGGTCCAGACACATGGAGTGCACGTTTCTGAAGAAATTTAGAGTATTGCCAAGCCGCTATTATGTACTGTGGATGAAATCACTCGACACAGGACAAATTCCACTTCCATTAAAGAACATTGTCCCCTTATTTAAAGGTGGTAACGGAGCAATGCCAAAGAATTATCGACCAGTAGCTCTCACCTCCCACCTTATAAGTTATAAAGTGCTTTGAACGTAATTAGAGGCAAAACTACTCGCTACCTACGAGAAAAGAATTTATAAATCCAAATCAACATGGCTTCAGGGCTGGGAGATCATGCCTATCACAGCTATTAGATCACCAGGAGAAAATATTGGAAACATTGTGTCGAGGACAAAACAGCTGTAATATATACTGACTGCTAAGGTCTTTGATAAATGTGACCATGGAACTATAGCACACAAACTTAAGAATACAGGAATTACTGGGAAGCTAGGAAGATGGATATTTAATTTTCTGCTCAAAGGACGCAAAGAGTGGTAGTAAGTGGAGTTAAATCGAAAGTCTCGGAAGTCGTGAGCTCTGTCCCACAAGGGATAGTATTAGCTCGTTGCTGTTCATAATAATGATCGCGGATATTGATGCAGATATTAATGACAATATTGTATCATGTTTCGCGGATGACAAAGATATGCGAGGAAATATTGAACGAAGGTGACAGAAAACTTACAAAATGACATTGAAACATTATTCAAATGGGCACAAGACAATATGAAGTTCAACGAAGAAAAATTCCAACTTCTAAGATAAGGTAATAACAAGGTGCTACAGAATAAAGGGTAAAAACTACAAAGCCAAATGGATAACACCAAATCCACGAGTCGGGGATCTTGGAGTAATAATGTTGTTGGGTGCAGAATTCAGAGAGCACTATAACATCAAAATTACAACGGCTAGAAAAATAATGAGAATCATCTGGAGGAGCTTCCGCAGCAGAAATGCAAACATCATGCTCAAATTATGGAAGAGTAAAGGGCGACGTCTGGATCCCCCCCCCCCTCTCAATTTCTTGCGAGTGCCCTATTTGAATGATGTGTAAGCCTCTGAAAACAAATTTTGTTTTTGTAAATAGTTCGTGGTTATTTTATTTTATTCAAATTCTATTTCGAGTCTTTATCCGTATACATTGTACTTCCAAATTTTTAGTTGTAATGGGTTTAATAGGTACCCATAGTACTGGTGCAGCCATATCACTATTTTTATTTTCATCTTATTCTGATGGTTCTTTTAATTGGTAAGACGTTTGTAATGGTTTGAAAATTTTTCTGGGATAACTTGTACCCAAATTAAATTTTTATTTTGTATCATATTTGAATGAGACTGATTTAATAAAACAATACAATTGATTTTACACTCGCTCATTGGTGGTCTGTTTTAAGAAAAAAAATTTAGTACTGTGCCCTTTTTTCTTTACTGAAATGTCTAGATTTGCCCTCGAGTTCTACCAATAATTGAGTATTGCTCAGTACTCACAAGCCCATACAGAAAAAGACATTGCGAACATTGAAGCTATACAAAGGACTTTTAAACGTCTAAGATAGAGGAAATGAAAGGTGAAGACTACTGGTCTCGCCTACAATTCTTGAAACTCTACTCTCTGGAAAGAAGACGCGAGCGATACACAATAATATAGATATGGAAAATACTCTAGGGCAGGGTGGCCAGACTTTACTGAGATGGGATCTACTTTTTCCAAAGTTCTCCGTATACGATCCACCAGCCCAGTTATATATATGTATATATCACACACACACACCAAAAATAAAATGAAGTGAATATAAAAATATATTGCCAAATGCCACAGATATATTTTTCATTAAATTTTAACCCCCAAACTTATTAGAAATTAGGTATACTGGAATAGGAAGAGCTTACTTTACTGATGTATTGATTTGCACTGCATGGCATCAGCAAGCCGTGTGTAATCCGGATTGTAGCTGCTGGTTGCTAGCCTCAAACAAGCATCCAGGTGATCATCTGTCAGAGTGGCTTGGTATTTTGATTTGATGATATTTGTGTGTGAGAACGTTGACTCACAAAGGTAGGTTGATCCAAAACATGCTGTCAAGTACATGGCATTTTTTCTGACATTCGGATACTTTTCTTCAAGAAGTAGGTGCCAAACGTTTCCCTCTGAAGCCTGGATTTGATTTGAATGTCAATTCGCAGAGTCAAAATTTCATTCTCGATTGCAGATACAGTATGTCCAATTGTCCATATTAAACAGTAAGGCCATTTTTGATGCAATATCATCAATGTCAGTGTTTGCACCAAATGGGAAGCACATGAATGTTGCTACAGGTTCTAGTGTTGCTAAGTCTTGGAACAGTCTGCTGAAGTCTGTAATAACATTCTGCAACTGTTCAATGTATCGAACACTGTCAAACTGGTCGCATTCTTTCCCCTGACTTTCCAGCTCTGACATGTTTTTGAAGTTCCGCAGTTGGTGTCGCTGCAGCTGTGAGGATACAGTTCTAGTTTTTATTTAAAAGCATTCACTGAGGTAATCATTTCAACAATAATTTTGTTTTTACCTTGCAACTCTAAGTTTAGCTGATTTTGAAAAGCAATGGTGTCAGTCAAAAAGCTAAATCTAACAGCCACACTTCACCTTCCAACTCTCTGTAATATGTTTCTTTAATTTCGAGTAAGAGATCCCCAAACCTCTGCAGGAATTCACCTCTACTTAGCCACCTGACATCAGTGTGTTCTGCTTTATTTTCTTCTAGCTGAACCGGAAGAGACGCCTTTGTAGACTTCTCGGCCGAATAGAACACACAATCTTATGGGATATATCCATAATTTCTTTAATATTCAACATTTTACCACACAATGCTTGTTGGTGAATTATGCAGTGATAATTAAAGAAGTTTGAAAACCTTTTGTCACTTTTGCACAGGGCGATGAACCCATTGGAGCGACCAGTCATAGCAGGTGATCCGTCAGTTATGCTCGCAAGCTTGTGAAGTGGGAATTGTGTGTCGTTAACGAACTCACTGAATGCCTGAAAAATGTCCTCACCTCGAGTTTTCCCTCTTAAACGTAGGATTTTAAGCAGTTCTTCTTTGGCAGTCATATCTTTAAACACGATTCTAATAAAAATGCATAACTGTGATGGGTCGATCACATCTGTCGAGTCATCGAACTGAAGTGAAAGGAACACGCAGTCATGTAGGTCTTTCTTCAGTTGTTCCACCAAATTCTCATCCATTACTTCGCAACGCCGCATCACTGTGTTTCTGGATAGCTGAAGCTGGTTAATAGCAGACAGTATTTACGATTTATTACTGAAATTCTGAAACAACGACTCTGCTGCCTCTGTAAATGCTGCTTTGAATATTTCTCCATTCTGAAAAGGTTTCTTGTGTTTCGCAAGTACACGGCTCATCCGAAATGACGCAGTCGTTGCTGCTTTCGATTTTGTGCTAGGCCCTGTAAAGATAGACTGCTGAGCACTAAGTTAGTTGAGACTTAAGTTCATTGACATTTCTCTTACGTAGTTCACTTTCAGCTGGGAAATCACTGTCATACCGCTTGTGAATAGTTTTAAAATGCCTCTCTAAATTCCCCTTTTTGACGAAAGCGACACACGCATGGCAAATTAAACACACACATTTAGAATTTTTCATCGTAAAAAAGTATGCCGTCTCCCACTCATTGTGAAAGTTGCAAGTTTTTTGTTTCTTGGCACTTGGTCCAGCACTCATTTTAACGGTGTTAATGCAATTGGACTGGAGACTGACCTTCCCCACCGATTATTTCAAATGACTGACCCGTCACTTAAGTGACACATGCTCATAACAGCTCAGCTTACCGCGGTATGAAATTTTGGTAGAAATTAAAGTTAACGGTGCAGTTTTTGTGACATTAATTATCTCTCAGAATTATTAAAGTTAAACTTTATTTTTTGTTAGACTGGTAAACACAAAGATAAAACAAATGTTGCTACCGATAATGGAGGTGATAACATAACGAATGCTAGTTTTTGGTAGGAGCGGTCGGGTCGTGTGCTCGTTAGTATTGTGAAATGTAAGGTCTCTGTTGCTAGGCTAAGCTACTGGTCATTCTGCGATCTACTGGTAGATCGCGATCGACGTTTTGGCCACCCCTGCTCTACAGCATACCAATTGCCAGGCCTAACCATGCACTATTCCTGAATGGTGGGAACAGATGCATTCAATTCACTGTTGCTCTAGGTTTCTGGTATTACCCTGCTCTAGGGTTTTGTCCCTAACCTCGGAAATAAAATAGAAACAAAACAAAATGGAATGAAAGAAGAGATTTTGTACTGTCCCAGCTGTGGTGGAACAGGGGGCCATGAAAACGAGAATGGAAAATACCCTCAGAATAAGAGGCCCAAGGTTTTTTAATGCCCCTCCAAAAGAAGTGAGGAGCCTCCAACACACCGATTTGAATAACTTCAAGAACCAGCTAGACAGATTCTTGTGCAAAGTCCTTGACCAGCCATGCGTGGCTGGCTACGAGGGCAGGAGGAGATTGGAAAGCAGTTCCCTCTTTCACCAAATCCAGAAAATGAGGCGCGATGCTGCAGAGGGGTCGACCGCAGGTCAATCCTGAAACCGTCCTTTAAACTCTCATTAAGTAAGTAACTGCATTGCGGAACACATTCTCAAGCATCTCTCGAGTTATTTTAGCGACTACCGCGACAATGCGGGTTCGCAGATCCTGCAGGTCTGTTATTCTTCTGTAAACCTCAGACTTTATAAAGCCCCACACAAAGAAGTCTAATGGTGTTAAATCCGGAGATCATGATGCCCAGGGCCTGTTTCCACAATGCTCAATCCAGCGATTTGGTAAGGGTTCATCAAGGTACGCCCGAGCGATGTTTGCGTAGTGACATTGAGCTCAATCTTTGTTGAAAGACAACAGTGTCGAGAATGCCATCTGAACAAAGCTGGGGTTCAAGAAACTGCTGAAGCATGTCAAGATAAATTGGCCCTGTTACCGTAGTTTCTGCAAAGGAAAAACGGTCCGTAAATCTTCGATCTTGTCATACCCAACCACACATTAACTTTAAGAGAATATCTCTCCCATTCGTAGAACTTGGTTTGTTTTTCACTAGCCCAGATACGGCAATTATGTCGATTAACTTTTCCCCATGTGTAGCATGTCGCCTCATCGCTGAAGAAAATGTGGTTTAATAAATTTTTGGTATGAGTTTTTTTTCAATCAATTCTATGCACATGGCGGCTCGTCTTGGATAATCTTGTTTGCGTAACTCGTGTAGCACTTGAATATGATAACTTCTTTTTTAATGTTGATTTAAAATCCTTAGAACAGTCGTTTTTGGTATGCTCACTCTACGTAATGCTGTGCGAGTTAACATTGTTTCAAAGGCATCTCTTACCAATTCGACACTTTCTTGAGAGGTACCTGGATCTCCAGATCCTGCCTCATCATGAACAGACCCTGTTCTTTTAAATTTATTGACCAGCTCGCGAATTGCGTTTATCTGTAGGTCCTGGTTTGTAAAATCATCTTTCGAATTTTTCTCAAATATCTTTGTACTTCTTCCCTTAGATACGTAGCTTTACTACCATCACACGTTCTTGTATATCCATCGTCTATGGCCTGTAGAAAATAAAGTAGAAAGATCATTATTTCGGCAAATAGATAAGGACTTTTGGACCACCCTGTATATATATATATATATATATATATATATATATATATATATATATATATACCATATTGTAAGGGCCCTGCGAAGCTTCGAGATTCGATTCGATTTCGAATCGGGAGAGAGGATTCGATTTGATTCGTTAGCTTGGGCTCCGATTCGATATTTTCGAATCTCCATTAAGTCGGTAAACAACATCAGTGATGTTGTTTTGAAGAACACTTTCGTAGATAAACACTTTTCTTTTTATTTAGATTATAATTCAATCTATCTATATAGTGAGACCAATCTCGTGCAATAACACTTTTATCATACCTTAATACCATTGTTCCTCATGATCAAATACTTAATACATTTATTTTAGAAGGATTTACTTTGTCCTTTATTCTCAAGAAGATTTAATTAATTTTATGCTTATTACTAATTGTGTGTAGAAACACACTAATCTATATGTGTACAGTTGATTCGATTTGAATTGTTTGGGTTGATTTGATTCGAGATTCGATTAAAAAAACAGTGTGATTCGCAGGGCCATATATATATATATATATATATATATATATATATATATATATCAGTGGCGACTCGTGGTATAAATGTACAGTATGGGGTGCGATTTCATAAAATTGTACGACAACACAGACTCACAATAGGCTAGCGCGAATCCAACTGCCGCTCACAAGAGTACTTATATTAACATATACGGCTATGCCAGACGTACAATTCTAGTTAATTTCAATAAAATACATATAAATGGCTTATATCATTATTACTGAAGTAACTATTAGTAAAAATAAAGTTATTATAAAAAAAATTCGCGATTGTACTTATATTTTCATTACAACAGTAAAATATAATTTATATTTATTGAGCGAAAAATGTATCGCTCCATTCGGCTGCAATATTATTTGGTATTCAAACAGCGGTATGCTGTTTAAACGAAGCTATGCTATAAGTTTAGAATATTATGTACTGTATGAAGGCTTACTCAAAATGCCTCATGAATCATGATATGCCACATGAATTTTTAAAATATATTTCAAGAATATTTATTTTAATATCTTAAAATTAATATAATTTTTATCTGTTAAATTAATATTTATCGTTTCAAGCAAGGGGGAGCGACCACTCCATCGCTCCTATACGCCAGTCGCCACATATATATATATATATTAGAAGTTCTGTGAATGCTGGTGGCCCTACCTCTAGACCTAGCTTAGTGGAAGAGCAAATTGCTCCCTTGTAATCTCCATCGCATATAGCCAGGTTCGTCCTAACCCAGGCATCTAGTCTTTTGAAGATTTAAATTTTGACACCAGTGATGTTCCTGAGCTCTTTTGGAAGCTGGTTAAAAACTCTTGAATTCCTGACAACCAAGCTATTGTCCTTCAGTGTTGAGGGTGTCCCTTGTCGAGCTTTTAGTTTGGGAACACTACACATTCTACCTTTCCTATTTCCAGTGTGTTTGGATGATTTCTAGATTGAGAGAGGTTTGGTACCAGTTTTTCGATCACTTTCATCGTGTAAATTATGGTGTATCTCTCTCCTTTCCAGCGAATATACTGTAGATTTAATTTAAGTAGTCTTTCCCAGCAGTTGAGTTTTTTGCGGCCATCAATCTTTCTTATATGGGGACGTCAAGACTGAGCAGTAGTCAAATTTTGGTACGATCAGTGTTTTCAGCAGGGGAATCATTATATTCTCATCCCTTCTTTTGAAGGTTGTTATTACCCTTAAATTTTTTGCTTTTGTGCTTCTCTGAATTTCCTGTCTATCTGTCTATCCATATATCAAGAGCTGAAATTTCTTGGTGTTAAAATTCATGTTACTGTCTTCTGACCATTTGTATATTCTCTTTGTGTCCCTCTGTAGGACTTCCACCTCTTCTGCATTGCTGATCTTTGTATCATCAGCAAAGGATGTTATTATACAATTATTAATTACGGCATTGTCTCTCGTCTGTTAGTATGATGATAAATAGGAGTGGGGCTAACTGTTCCTTTTGGCTAATACTGTTCCTTTTGGAACTGAGCTGCGTACTTCCGATTTTGATGATGATATACCTTGGGTTTTTACGATCGGCTGGCGTTCTCCGAGGAAGTTTACAGGGTATTCGAAAAGTCCCGTCACCCCCCTACAAAATGTAGCTACATATTGTAAACCAATTTTATTTTTGTGAGATTAATTGAATTTATATGTGATTCTTTGACATTTTTTCCTTTTCCAGGTATTAGAGTTTTGTGAACAATGGCAGATCAGTCCACTTACACTCTGGAGGAAAGGATAGTGATGAGCAAGCACGTGGGCTCATGAAAAGTTACATACTGGCAAAACGATGCATAATATCCAGAATGATTTTAACACAAGATTCAACAAGGCTGCACCACCAAACAAGACGGTATTATGCTGGGAGAAAAAGCTGTTTCAAACTGGCTCCATCAAGGACAGACCACGGTCGGGAAGGTGATATTCCATCGGTGGCTCGGTCACAAAAAAAATCACTTCGGAAACGATCGCAAGAACTTGCAGTCCCCATGTCCACAATGAGAGATCACATGATAAAAGACCTCGGCATGAAATCATACTGCCCGTCATTTGTTAATGAATTAAGCGATGCAGACATGCAGAAACGATATGAAGCCTGTGAACGGTTTTTAACCGTTTTTCCAACAATTCCTTCACGTGGAACAGTGATTTTTTCTGACGAGTGTGCAATTTATCGTAGCGCCAAAATGAGAAATGTTTATTTTCTGGAGCAAGGAAAATCCACACTTCTTTGAGGAACTGGAACACCACCACCGCACGTGAACTTGTTCGGTCCATATTTTTTTGAGGGTCCTGTCAACCAAACTGCCTACCTCAACGTGTTATGGGACTGGTTTGTGCCTGAGCTCGAACGTTTAGGACTGCTTGGTCGGGTGTGGTTTCAACAAGACGGGGCTTCGGCTCGTTTTGTCATTGATGTCAAGGAATTCCTCAATGAAATGTTCAGAGAGATGGATCGGCCGTGGCTCGGAACATTTACCTGTCCCTTTTGAGTGGCCGCTCCGAAGTCCAGATTTGTCTTCGTGTGACAATGCGTTATAGGGTTTCGTCAAGCAGAACGTATTCCGGGTGCGTTACCTCACAACAGAGGCACTGAAACACGCTGTTCAAGATGCATTTGGTGCAATTAATCCAACAATGCTGCGTCGATTCTCACACCGCACATGGAGGCGTATAATCCTTTGTTACGAAAATGATGGTGCACACACAGATATTCTTGATTAGTAACTGTAATCAGTAACTATTTATTGTAATTAAAGTACTTGTTGCTAGTGACTTGTTTCTTAAATTACACCTACCGCATATAAATACAATTAATCACACAAAAATAAAATTGGTATTACAATACGTATCTTCGTGTTTCATTTTATATGCTAAATGTCATGATTACACTTACCGAATGCTTAAGCAAATTCTCTGTATATTATATCGTAGTTATTGCTCTCAAGTGCGTCTATTATGTTATAGTGCTCTATTAGTTGTGATAGGCACGATCTGCCTGATCGGAATTCGTGCTGGTTCTCATTGAATCTTTCCTGTCTCCAAAAAGTAATTTATTTTAATAAAAATAATAATAATAATAATAATAATCTTTATTCAGAAAGAACACATTACATAAGATATATATTACATCCATATACAGTAGGTTTACACAATGTTGGCATTGTTGGCAAATATTTTGGCGAGATATGACGCCAGTGACACCGGTCTATAGTTCTTTGCTTGAAATCTATTCACTCTTTTATATGTAAGGGCACTGATCGTTCTTTTTAGTATGCTCGGCAGTTTCCCTGTATGCAGGGAATGCTCGGCAGTATGCTTGGCAGTTTTCCCTGTGTCCGCCCCTTTATCCAATAAAGGGAGGGACGTAGTTATTTCATTCCGCGTTCGGAACTTTCGCCGCAAGGAATTTTCGCCGCCGCAAAAGAATTAAAAAAAAAAAAATAAATAAGTTGACGATTGGTTAGGTTAAGTCGTAATATTTTCGTTAGTTTTAACGTTTTATTTGATGGATTCATTTAAAAAATGTATCCTAAAGATCCTAGCGTAGTTTACGTTCTATTATGTACCTTTGCAACATATCCATATTCTTTTGCCTCCATTTTCTAATATTTCTTGATGAAGTTGCAATTGATGGCATTAGATAACAACCTGCATCATCTAGGCTTGCAGAAGCATCGGCAATTAGTGATCTTGCAGATAATTGGGAGTTACTGTAGTAGCAGTCGTTTTCATACTTGCTATTGTGGCGTACACTTTAGGCTTTGATGGGTTTGCAGAATGACTATGCTCACCAAATGTTTTGCAAATTACTATTTTAGCGTCACTTTCTAAAATTGTATGCACTCTTGCCTTGCAGTTTTTTATTTCACACTTCCAATACGATTTTTTATCACATTTTCTGTCGATTCGGTACACGTAATTAACGTCGTCAACTAATTTTTCTCCTCCTCGGCTGCTTTTAACTGTATATGGCATCCTAGAGGGCTTAAGTAATGGAATATAAATGTAAGCACTGCACAGAAATAAACTATTGTGGGCGGAGCTTAGGGGTAGACCAGTTAGCTCAAAGACAAGGGCATATAATTTTATAAAACTTTGACAGTATCTGTTATTGCATGTGCAGTATCACTTTAAACCATCAAAAATGGTTTTTAAAAACCTAAGGATTCAAAACCTTTGAAGTACATGAAATCACTTATTTAAGAGAATGAATAAATGAACATTTCCAAGTCATCCAAACCCGACGTATTAGAGAGTTCAGAAAATTTGGTAGGCTTATATTTATATATCTATACAAATTATATATTTTGCGGCGAAAAGTCCTGCGGCGAAAATACCTAGATTGATTTCATTCTTAGTTTTTTATTAATAAGTAATCCATTTGTCCGAACCTGCAGCTGAATGTGATTTCATTTGTTCTATAGCTGTCGCTATATCTTCTGGGGTAAATTCAAAATCAGTTATACACTCATTTAATTGCTCTTCAAAAGATATCAGGTCATCCCATAAGTAATGTCGTTTTTTAGATCGGAATTTGAAGGACAAAAAAAAAAACGACTGAAACTTTTTAATCTAGTATATATTTTCCATCGGAATCAGTGACACTCTGCCAACGTCCTACAAGCTTTTCAATGCCATGTTTATAAAATTCAAGCGGTTTTGAGGCAAAAAACGTACAAAGACTGGTGTGCAGGTCATCTAAAGAAGAATACTGTTTCTCGTCAAGAAGTTTTGTAGACTCCTGAAGAGATGATAATCTGAAGGCGCAAGGTCTGGAGGATGTGGAAGTTTTTCCCACCCAAGCTCCTCAATTTTTGCAGAAGTGATCCGAGCGGTATGAGGACGTGCGTTGTCGTGGTGGAACACGATTCCTTTCCGATTAACCAAAGAAGGTCTCTTTTCTTTTAGTGCAGTGTTCAATCGATCCAGTTGTTGACAGTAGACTTGAGCGGTGATTGTTTGGTTGTGTGGTAAGGTTTCAGTGTATTACACCACCTTTATCCCACCAAACACTAAGCAACACCTGAGGGTGAAGATTTGGTTTTGGCTGTGGTGTCGCTGGTTCTCCGGCACAAACCCACTGTCGACGGCGCTTAACATTCTGGTACAGTATCCACTTTTCATCACCAGTCACTAAACGGTGCAAAAACGGATCTTGGAGTTCACGGGAATGAAGAGCTGTGCTAATGTTTATCCGCACCCTCAGATTGTCGACCGACAATTCATGTGGCACCCATTTTCCTAACTTAGGCACTTTCCCGAGTTGTTGCAAATGTCGATGGATGTTGGACGTGGATGAATTGGTGAGTTTCTGAGCCAATTCTTCGACAGTTGTTGAACAGTCTTCTTCAAGTGCGGCTAACAGCAGGTCATCATCAAACTCAGCAGGGCGTCCAGAGCGTGCTGCATCTGTCAAACAGCAGTCACCATTCCTAAACTTTTGAAACCATCTTTGACATTTCCTCACATGCAGAATATCGTTGCCATAAACGTCCTGAATGTTTCGCGTTGCTTCAGTAGCACTCTTCCCTTTTTTGAACTCGTAAAGCATTATATGCCTGATATGCTCTTCTGATACCGCCATGTTTATGAGGGGTTCACATAAAGCAAAACACGTCTTCACTGGTCAAGGTCTGTAAAGTATGTAGCGAAACACGATAGATCTCCTCTTAGATATAACCTTCGGAAAATTTATGCTTAAACCGAGTAGGACTAGTTTAAACTTAATCTATCGTAAAAAACGACATTACTTATGGGATGACCTGATATTTCTGGCAGGTATTGCTTCGTCTCTTTTTGGGGTACTGAAAGCTGATTCATATTGAGCTCTCAATATTTCAGATATTTCTTTTAGATCGTAGGTGAGGTTATTTAGCTGTTGTTCCCTTAAAATTCTGAACACAGTTGTGTATCTTACACCGTTTGCTGCTGCTATCCTTCGGGTGCTGACACCAGGATGTTCCTCCACGCGATTCAGGAAAACGTCCATTTAGATTTTAGATAATCCTGAACAATTTTGGCATAGTGACAAGGAGCACCATGTTGATAGACGACGGGGATAGGATTGTTAGTACCGTCGTCTATCAACATGATGGTGCTCCTTGTCACTATGCCAAAATTGTTCAGGATTATTTAAATGGACGTTTTCCAAATCGCTGGATCGGACGCGGAAGCAACAGACCTTGGCCAGCGAGATCACCAGATTTAACCCCTTTAGATTTCTTTGCATGGGGCTTTATCAAATCGCACGTCTGTCAGACGAAGATTACGAGTCTTGAAAACTTACGTATACGAACTGCTGCAGATAACATAACCCCGCAAATGCTCCAGAATGTGTTTAGAAATGCTGCGGAACGATTTGAGCTGTGCAGGGATACTGATGGGCGTCACGTCGAATCCTACTCTTAATTATTTAATAAATGTTATCATTTTATGATTGAATTCCATATAATTTCCAAGTGCTTCACAAAAATATCCCGACTTTATGTACACCCTGTATATCATATTATTAATAAACGCCTAATTTTTGCAAATGCAACATTAAAACAGATTTCTAAAAGTGAACAAATAAGGTGAACAAAAGCAAACTTCTTTTGACATACCTTAGGATCATATTAACTCTTACTTTGAATGTACACGATGTCGAAGAAATAGTGGTGCAAAAGCAATTAGGCATTTTTCTTAATAATTAATATGTGCACAATATGGTTGTTTACATTTCTAAACTGTCCAAGTCTAAGATACTCACAAGATGGCCATAATTTGTTGCTATAATGTGTATAATAGTGTATTCGACGCTTGAACCATTAACGCTAAGATGCTGTTGTGGAATGGTTGCAGTGACCTCTGTTTCTTTTTCGAAGTTCTGCTAGACTACTGGGTTTGTCACAATGCACACGTGTTCTAACATATTCCCATAGATAAAAAGCCAAAGAGGTTAAATAAGGTGATCGAGGTGGCTATGCTATCGGTCCACCATGGACTAGTGCTGAGGAAAGGTTACGTCTAGAAAGTTGCAAACAGCAACACTTCTCGTGTCAACTCCAGCAGCACATAATTGGAGAAGAAAAAATGGCCGCATTATTATAATTACTTTTGAAGTATTGTTTTTCGGGCATCATGTATGTTAATTATTTTATACTCCTAAAATAAGTGGTACTTTGCTAATAGTAAAAAGCTAAGTACAGTAATTACTGTTGCAGATTGCGTGTATGAACTGTATTATCTTATTCTTCTAAAATAAGTAGTACTTCACTAATAGTAAAAAGCTAATACAGTAATTACTGTTACAAATTGCGTGTATGTACTGTACAACGTACAATTAATTTCCCTACAGATTTTTTTTAATCGTATGTCGATAAGTTTGGACCTTGATTTTGGCTCTCTTCTTCTATTGGGAGGGGGGTGTTTTTTTCGGGCATTCGCCCTTGGCCCCTCCTTCCTGCCTAAAAATGTATATTAATATAGTTTGTCATGTTATGCTCGTGTGATTTTGAATATGGCATTCTTTCCCGTCTTTAATTGCTACTAACTATTAAAAAGAGAGTTGAAAATACTGTATTGGATAATCCTCACAGGCAGTGTTTCTCAACCTGGGGATCGCGAGAAGTACTTAGTAGGTGATGATGGGTCCCGGTGCTTTGCAAAAAAAGCCAGCCTATATGGAAAATCGAAGTTTATTATTTCAATGAAAATTTAAAAATATGTGAAATCAGACACTTCTTTTTTGAAGTGAAAAACTTGTAATATTCCAGTTTTACATTTGAAATTATTATTTGTTAGTCGTAATCATAATAACTATTAATCTACGTTTTTTGATGATATCGCTGTACCTACTTCGCATTTGTAAATCCTATATCCAATTGAATATAGACTAAACACAAAGTAACACATAGACAGACAGTTTCAGCGCTTTGTTTTAATGGCAAAATTAATGAGAAGCCCAGTTCGCGTAAGTATGAGGTTGCAGATGGAATTAAAACCTCCACCGCTTCAGACACCAGTTCTGGATACTCACTTTCCGTACTACTAAAAATGTGCGCAAGTTTTCTGAAGGGAATGACGGCTGTAGGGTCTTGTCAGAAGAATGTCCAGTCAATTTATCGTGTAGGTTCCCCGCAAGTTCGGCAGACTCTTATCATCCTTTCACTGAACGGATTAAGTGTCCACCTCTAACCGAGCCTCTCATCGTCACGTGGGAAATAGTTAAGGAGCTGTTTTGTAGTTGAAGTATGCGCTGCACCATCATTTAGGGAAGAGGGATTGCGGATTTCTTTTGTCAAAGTGGGGTCGCCAGCACAAAAAAGGTTGAGAAACCGCCTCGGCCTAACATTAATTAATATAAAATCTTATACGTATGTTAAGAATTTCTTTGTTTTTATAACATTTAGCAATTATTTTATTGTCTATGTACTTATCTATATTTTTTATTTGACATTAAAAGAATCTAGAAAGAAAATTATTAAACTTGTGCTGTGGCTGGTTGGTCTAGGTTTAATTAGAAGAAAGTGTATATATTTTAAATGTTTTTACACCTTATAAAAAGTAATTTATTGAAACTATACATCTAATTTTTTGCGTAAACGGATTTTCTATTGGATACTGTGAAAAAAAAACAAAAAACTGAAATACTGTATTTTGCATCAATTCCTTAACTTTTTCTGAAAAAGTTAACTTGACCCGACCATATGACAAATCTGGGTCTTAAGTAGACGTGGATGGGGCGTGTAGAAAGCCGATGCGGGTACTGATCGAGAAAGGCGAGCCTTATAACGACGCATTGTTAAGGTATAAGGCAGATGCAAGGCCCTTATCGATACCGCGGATTGCGCGTACTCACTGGGGGTCATCCGCATGGGTAGAGTACTTATTAGGAAACCTCGGCGGTGCCTTCCAAATACCTTATACCCAAAAGTTTAGAAGAGGTCGCACGCGAGATTTATTATTGCTTAAATGACCCGAAACAAACTGCGTTTATATTTTGAACTCGCATACGCGAGCTCGCCTTCACACCCAACACACGTTTCAGATTTTTTTATTCCTCGAACAGAAAGTATAACCATTGGCATTTGCCTGAAGTCTTTATTAATAAAAAAAAAAAGGACTCCTTTGTGTCTTTGCCATTCTTTCTTCAGTCATCAGGATTTGTAACCTTTAAATTATGGCTATATATGGGTTCATCATATTCTTTACGATAACTGCGACAAATAATGAAAAAATTGTGTATGTATGTATGTGTCTGAACGACAATTCGAGGCAAATGAGGGCGAGTGTGTGATAATTGACAGATGTAGTGGAGCAAATTTTTTAGCGAAGTAACACCTTTGGGACCACGAAACATTACAAACTTTATATACGAAAAATCTAAAGCACTTTTGTTGTCTGAAAAAAGATGTTAGTCTTGGTTTGGTTAGGTTATGGAATGACAACAGAGAACACCGTTCGAACCCTCAATTGCATCCGAAACACACATCATCCTTCTCGGTTCGATGGCATCAAGGTTAAGTTAAATTAGGTTTGGTTACTTTTTTAGATGTATGGATTTAAAAAGTAGGTGTCTCGTTTTTGTGGACACACACACACACTGTGTGTGTTCTCGTGTCCTGCAAAAACGAGACACCTACTTTTTAAATCTATGCATCTAAAAAATTAACCAAATCTAATTTAACCTAACGTAAGCTAACCTTAATATCATCGAACCAAGAAGGGCGTGATAAGTTTTTCGGACGCAGTTGAGGGCTTGAAGTGTATTTTCTGTTAAGTCGTTAAATAATAAAGTACTCGCTAATCTTGGTTAACCGTGGTTTTGCTCCCCCCCCCCGAATTGTTCATTCTGATGAAAGTCAAGCTTGTCACTCCACCTTAGACTTAGTTTAACATGGAATCCGAACCACGCCCCACCAGCAGCCCAGCGTCTTAACCACTAGGCTACCCAGGGTACCCATTTATCTCGCAACCAACTTTTTTTTATTGTGTGGAAGGATGAGCAGCTGGGTTTTGCTGCGCGTCGCTTGCCGTCACCGGGTCTCGATCCCGGGGCCGATGGATTCGTTGTCAGCGACACTAACCACTACACCGAGTATATATATATATATATATAATATATATATATATTATATATTGTGTGTGTGAGAGAGGGGGGAGAGAGAAATATTCTTCATAAATAATATAATCCATCATGAGGACCAGAAACTGGCACAGTGCTCAGGCCAACTAACGCGGCCTGTTGCGCCAACTTCTGTACTATCACCACTAGCATCATCGGGATTTGAACCCTCGACCTCGGTGCCTTCACTTCGCTTATAGGGGAAAGGTGTCACCCACTGAGTTACGAAGGGTGGCTGTTCTTCATGAAGGTTAAAGGTCTGTACAACTTGTAAAGTCAAAAATCAAAATATACGATTGTTCTCGTATATCAACTAAGCATGTCGTGCCGTGCGTCACACGCAACGAAAATGACGCGAAGTTAATTCTTTTAAAACTTAAACGCTTCCATGCTGGTCACTGAATTCCAACAGAAAACAGGCTCCTCTCATAGTTGTGAAACACCCATTTTTGACTTTCCGTCTTCCGATATTAGTAACCAGTTGTAAAAAAAAAAAGTTGTTTCATGTTTTGTTTTGTGTGTTGTCATTTTGTGGTTTATTTTGTATGAAGCATAGCATCAAATTCTCGTGTTTCTTTTACGTAAGGGCTTGGCTTTTATGTTAGCTGAATTTGCCCTCAGAACAAGGAAAAGTAATAATGTAATGAAGCATTCACAATAGTCATTTTATTGCAGATTCAGTAAGTATGTAATATTTGGTGCTTCTTTCCTCTCTTTTATGACGTATATTTAACTCTGAGACATACTGTTTACAAGGTGTTTGCGCGTGGAACTCCAAGAACAAATGAAAAATAGTTGAACTTTGTCGAATTGTCTTGTTCGGAAAAGGTGAGAAAACCTGCAAGATTTTTTATATAAAGATGTAATTAACTCTCGCTGATCTTGTATAATTAGGATGATTGTGATATTTCGTCGTGACATCGTGAAAGTATGATTCGTTACACGAAGCTACCACTTAATTGAAATAAAACACTTGTACACTGCGTCAAAACCTCCGATTTGTTTGAAGCAGCAGCAGAGTAGTTAGGGGAGTGTACAACGACTCCTCAATTATATGACGGCCACCTAACTATTGTTGTCTTACACACCTTAAGCCAGGGATGGCGAACCTTTTTGAACGTGAGTGCCAATAAATGGCATAAATAAAATTTCTCTAACTCTTCACGTGCCAAGTAGGTTTTTTGTGCCGTATGTATAAAACAAAAAATTATCAAGTATCAAATATGTCCATTCATTAAGTCTATATATAAGAATGGAAAATTGCAAACGCTTCAATACCAAATACATTCATTTATTCAATAAACAAATCGAAGTGAGCAATATTCAAAAACAAGTTTCCAATCTCCAAATAAAATGGGTCTCCAAGTTTGAGAAAGGAAAATTAATAAAGGAATTTTTAAAATTCTAGCTTGTTGCATATTAAATAGTATTTAAAAAAAATTTCAGCAACTGCCAATCTTGCACGATCTTCAATTTATCATTGGAGGGCGGGGTTTAACCCAGTCATGTGACCTAAGCTGAAAGGACGATAAACCAATACCAAAGCAGATAAAATCTGTGATTGTTGTCAAGTAGGCCAGACATGCTTATTATGTCACTGAATAATTAATAGTGGAATTTGACATAAAACATAAAATGATTAAAGATATAAAAGCAAATTTCACAAAACGATAATACATATTTAAAGTGTTCGTACAGTTATGCTGAGAGAATAATAATTCTTTAAAATTAAGAAAATAGTTTGCCTTCAGGATTACGAAGGAGTGCCAACCTAATTACTCTGGCGTGCCATAGGTTCGCCATCCCTGCCTTAAGCCGTTTTCTTTTCGTCCTACTGACTCGGAGTCGAATCGAGTCAGCTCGAGTCTGCCACGTTATTTTTGTCCAAAACTCATTATCTGACTAAAGTTGACTCAGTTTTGCCAAAGTCATCTCTCGACGTGGCGAGAGAAAATTCGTTTGTTTTTCATAAACAACCAATTTGTCCTCTGCAGAATCAGAGATTTCAAAAGTTCATTGCATTATTTTGGCCCATATATAAAAGAAAATATTTTATTAATATTAAAAGGCTATGCTAGATTAAATTTAGCATTTATAAGCCTTAAGTAAAGCATTGACCTTTAATCATTGCGATGTTCGGCCTATATTGGCCTAGGCTACCGTTGTTGTGGCGAGCTCAAACCTAGGCCACACACTAGGCCTTATTCAGTGTTATTGTGGGCTGGATTCGTGCAAGAAGCCTGAAGTTTGGATCCTGCTGCCCTGTATTGTGTGTTCAGACGAATGGCTTAACCTTCAGCCCATGAACTACGAAGCAGGCCTAGCCAAGAGTGGGCCTAATTGAGTTTTGGGTTCTTTTGCATTATCCTCCCAACACTAATTTTTTTATATAATGTTGGTTTGGTTTTGGTTATGGTACTTTATTTTCCTTCCATTATAAAAAAAATTAGTGTTGGTATTAGGTTAGGTTACGGTAAAAACAGCCCGCCGCAGGCGTTAGCCGTAGTTAGCCGGCTTCAAGTTAGGTTAAACAATTATTTCTGATAAGTGGAAGGCATACTCTAGGATTCAACGTCATGGATTCGTCCACCACACCATCAACCACAAGTATCACTTCGTGGATCCCGATGACCCTTTGGTGCACACGCAGACGATCGAGAGAACATGGAAGTCAATGAAGGAACGCAATAAAGTTCAATGCGGAACCGCGCGACACATGCTTTCTTTTTATTTGGCTGAATTTATATGGCGTCGCAGTGTTGAGCATGAAAATCCCTTTCTTGCGATGTTGCGAGATATTACTGCTTTCCTGCCTTTTCACGATTAAAAATTAAAAGTGTTTTGCTAACGTACTTTATTTTCCTTCCATTATAAAAAAAAATTAGTGTTGGGAGGATAATGCAAAAGTACCGAGTTTTGTTTGCACTTGACGTCACAAACTCAAGTTGCGGCGTTCTTTTCAGTCACAAATCTGACTTCAAGTCAAGTTTTGAATGAAAAGAAAGGGGCTTTAGTTTTATATTAAACGTGTAGTAAGTCAATCCACCTCATTTGGGGTAATATATATATAATATATATATATATACCTAAACACTTTCAAACGCAGATTAAGCTAAACCTTGCTTTTCACTTTAGATATCTACCCATTCCTCTCAGAATCCGTCTTAATCTTATCACTGCGGGGAAATTATAAGATGCTGGTGTTTTTCGAAGAATCATTTATGTTTAACTGTGTGTGTGTGTGTGTGTGTGTGTCAAGATTTGTATTTCTTTGATGCATTACCCACCAACCTCGGTGCAATCGGCACAAGTATGTTATTGGTTAGTTTATACAGCGGTGCTATCTAGTGTACGATTTCTATGTGGGCATAGTGTAATTGTAGAGCTAGCTTATATATTCTTTTTCCTGTAAAATTTCCTTGGCTACTTTTCCAGAGTCAAGATACTTTCTTCAACCTTTTTCCGTACCCACCTCTGGCGGGGAGGGTGGGAAGAGAGCCTCATGCTTTTTATCAACTTATTCACTACTGCTAGAATAGTTAAAAAAAATAACCAGTTTAATAACGAACCTCTCCGAGTGGACCGAAAGATCTTTGAGGCTTCCTTGTAAACTCCTAAAAAAAGCGCGAGCCCCATATTGAGATACTGACACATTAATTAATGGACTACGAAATACGATTTAATAGAAATTCAAATGTTTAGCGATGCGGTCCATTTAGAGAGGTGGATACTGAATATAATGTAGGGAAAACAGCCTGTAATAATTTTAATCTTAATTTTGTTTCTCCCTTGAACCCTTCCTTGTTTGTACGATATATATGGAAACTCGGAGGGAAAAAAGAAATAATTCCAAGGCCTTTCGTGTATTCAGAAGTACACCTCGTCAGGGAATGAATATATAAGGTTGTAACACATATTCTGCTCAATTTTTTAGTTCATTCAGAACAAAAATTAAATGACTTATAACGACAAATTTGCTCGAATTTTTAGTTTATTCACAACAAAAATTAAATTACAAATTAATCAATATAATTCCCTTCTTTTTCTATAACCTCCTCCCACCTGTAGAAAAGTTTTTTTTATGCCACGTTCGAAGAAATCCCTTGGTTTTGAGTTAAAAAAAAAGCGATCACTTCTTTTCCGATAGCTTCCCTGGATTGCAACTTTTGTCCATCTAGGTGGTGTTGCAGACTTCTAAATAAATGGTAATCTGAAGGTGCGATGTCCGGAGAATAAGGTGGATGAGGCATTTTTTCCCAACCAAATGCCTCCAATTGGGCAGTGGTGATTCGAGCAGTGTGAGGGCGCGCGTTATCCTGGTGGAATAGAACACCTCTGCGATTAATTAATGCGGGACGTTTTTCTTGTAATGCCATCTTCAATTCGTTGGAGTTGTTGGCAGTATACTTCAGCTGTGATTGTTTGGTTATCTGGCAGAAGCTCAAAATGAATAATTCCTTGCACATCCCACCAACGCATAGCAAAATTTTCTTTGGATGGGGTCCATTCCTTGGCTGAGGTTCAGGCTTTGTTTCACGGCTAAGCCACTGATGTCGACGCTTAATATTGTTATAGAGGACCCATTTTTCATCCCCAGTGACGATCCGATTCAAAACGGTGCCTGCAGTTGCCGAGAATGCAGTGATGTGCAAATATCGATTCGATGTTGAAGATTCGCTTGTGACAAATCATGCGGAACCCATTTTCCAACCTTCATACTTTTCCCAACAGCTTCAAATGACGATGAATGGTCATATGGCTAACGCCAAGTTGCAGGCGAAGTTCTCTTACAGTTACCGTTGGGTTTTCCTCCACTGTTGCTTTCAGCAACGCTTCATCTAACTCATTTGGTCGTCCTGTTTGTTGATAATCTTTCAGACTGAAGTCTCCATTTCTGAACTTCTCAAACCATCTCCTACACATCCATTCGCTCACATCATTATTTCCATAAACTCTCTGAATGTTTCTTGCTGGATTCACTAGCGTTAGATCCTTTATGGAGCTCATGCAGCATCACATGTCGAATATGCTCTTTCGTGGGCTCCATGTTTTTTCAATTACTATAATATCGTAGGGGTGGCGTTGTAACTGTATGAAAAACACCAGAGGAAATATTCATTAGCCTAAGTCATTCTGTATCGTGATAAAACCTGTGCAAACCTGTCGCCGCGTGTATTTTGCAACATTTCTAAAACTATTTCACATTATCTTGGTTATTCTACAGTATTATCTATCGTCCGTTTTCTAATCGAGCAGAATTTATGTTACAACCTGATATATATAGTGGGCCAAAAGTAAGGAAACACGCTCGGATTCTAACAATTTTTTTATTGAAAAAGAATTAGAAAGTGGATTCAGAGTATTTAAATAAAGTTCTTACAAAAACTGCTGTGTCCATTGTTCAGGTGCTGCAGTCTTACTTGTACTGATCGGCAAACTCGTTGGCATAGCTCCGCATTGCACTACAATGCTCGATAGCGTCTTTGAGTGCTGAAAGAGTCCGAGGTTTCGTAGCATACACACTATAGGCCGGGTCGAAAATGGGAAATTTTTTTATTTCTTAAAAAGTACACTATGTGAGAAGTTTCATTTTATCATCATAACAAAATATTAAAATATCAAGCATGTGCTACCCCTAGCACATACCACCCCCCTTTCTTACCCTCATATTTGCATATATTTAAATGGGAAAAAATTTTATTTCTTAAAAAGTACACTATGTGAGAAGGTTTTGTTTATCACTAACAAAATATTAAAAAATGAAGCATATGCTACCCTACTACCCCTACTACCCCTATCACATGCCCCTCCTCTCTTTTTTTACCTTCATATTTGCACAAGTTTAATGTTGTTACATGATAAGTTGTTTGTTTAATGCTTGATATTTTTGTGTTTCAGATAAATAGAAATAATTTGCATTTGCTTTAATTATAATTTGAATTATTATAAATTATGTATAATTTGATTTTACTTCTGAATATAAACTGACTACTAGAAGCAAGTCCTCAAATGCAGCCTTTGGATATCCTACGGAATTCCCAGCAGCCGTGACTCCTTCAAAAGCAGATGTTGTGAGACACTACCTTTTTGTGCGCCGTCGTGAAGAAGCTAAATCAAAAGGATCAGCAACTGCTAATGATTGTTACAGGGTTGTTGTAAAAGATATTGAAGACATTTGGATGAAATTTTCTTTTCCTATGATTAACACCAAAGGTATCTATCTTAGTCAGTCGACTAATAGAAGAAGCCTCAAAATTGAACAAGGTGCCGTTACATCGAAGAAATGAAAGTTTTGCCTTAAAAGTAGCTCAGTATGATAAATGTTTGATATTTCTTGTGAATGTTATGATAAGGGAATTGATAGGAAATCTTGCAGGTATAAGGATAAAATACCAATGGCAGAATGGGAGTCTTTTGTGGGTCAAAAACAAAGAAAAAATCAGTTAGGACCAATTGATCGCATAGCTAGTTCAACAAAGAAGATATCTTTAGCAAGAGCCCAAGAAGCACAAACCGTCAACTAAAAGCACAAGAAGAAATGACTGAAGCCACCAATGTTTTACCATCGGAATTTATAGAAAATACCAAAGAAGACATGGATGTAGATTCAGAGTCAGGATGTAGATTATGAGGCCGATTTAGAATTGACTGAGAATATTCAGAACAGGCACTCCTATAAAAACCTAGCATTAACAGCAGATCGTTATCGTGTAAGTTGTGGAGCTGCGGCTGCAATAGTCAATGCAGCTTTAAAAGATATGGGAATCCTTAACCACACCAACATGCTTGAAAGAAAGAAATTAGAAAGAGAAAGAAATCGCATATGTGAAACATACTTTTAGGTCTAAATCCGAAAATCTGAAGATTTGATGGAAGGAAAGATAACACATTAACTAAAAGTGGAAAGATAAAAGAAGAACACGATATTATTGTGAAAGAACCTGGAAGCATCTATGTAGACCATATCACACCAGATAATGGAACTACTCGCTGCATAGCAGAAGAGTTGATAACTATTATTACAAACTCGAACAGCACATATACTATCAAAGCTTTACTGTGTGATAGTACTCCTGTAAATACAGGAAAAATTGGTGCAGCGATAAAACTGGTTGGTGTGCCTCTTGCATTTGAATGAGTTGCCTTTTATGCACGTCTACAAAGCCATTGATGGTAAAACAACAGGTCCAAATACTTTTGTGGGTTCATTGGGAATAAACTGAAAATAGATTTAACAAAATTGGAGGTAGTCAAATATTCTCGCGTAAAGGGAAACATTAAAGAAATTCCAGCAAATGTTGTGAAGGAGCTAAGCAGTGATCAAAGATATCTCTTATGATATGTGTCTGGCAGTGCAAACTGGAGACACTCTTCAAGATCTGTCCACTCGATCCCCAGGTACCCTTCACCATGCTTGCTGGCTAACTCTAGCCAACAGGGTCCTTCGATTATTATATATATCAACGCCAAATCCCGATAAAAACCTTCAAGATACAGGGTTGGCACGATTGGGTCCACTGGGTTTTTTCAGGAATTTGGGTTTTTTCAATATTTTGCAAATTCTAATACTTGGAAACCTTTTTTAGTACTTTCAAATCAAGATATAAATATTTTCAGCAACTTACTGCCAATTAGTTTAAAAAATATAATGGTGTCTGATAAAGGGTAAAAATATAACGAGGAAAGATGAAAATAAAACGAGTTTTTTTAAATTTATCAATGTTTTCTTTTCAGTACCGCAGTCATGAGTAGTTAGCAGGTAGGAACTTTTTTCCAGTGTGAATTGATGACGCAATTATGGGATCATTTTGCACTGATGACCATCCATCCTGAAGGAGTGTGATTGTAGATTCACTCAAGTCATTTTTCATGTTCTCTTAAATTGTTGAATGAACTTCATCCAGCAACTTTCCTGCTAGATCCTTTCTTGATGGAGGATAATAACCTGGTCTCAAGGAGTTCATCATTTCCTTATATTGCTTTGATTCAACAGCTCTGAAAGCAATGCTGTTAGCATAAAAGAACTTTGCTACTTGCAGGTCAATATGTTTCCCTTGTGATTCTGTGGTCTTGCAGGCATAACCAAAAAGTTTATTTTGGACCAGTTTAACTTTTTTTGGAGTTGGAGACATGACCTCTAATTCTGATCTTGAAGATGTTCCTTGTGATGTTTGCAAGATGTTTGATATAGATGGTGACGTTGGTGAGAGAAGTGGAGAATCTACTGGTGAAGCTGTAGACTCTCGACTCTGGTCAGGTGATGTTGATGCATGACTTGAGCCTTCCTTTGATCCATCATCTTCATGACGATTCCTATTGTCACAGTTGCCGAGATGTGCTCTTATACTTTCTACCTTGGATGTCAGCTCTAATCCACAGTGATTACACTTTACTTTGCTCGAGTTTTCTATTCGGGACACTTCAAGCCACTCGCTTGCTTGCTTGCGACTACTACCTGGTAACCTAGGCATTTTAATACAATGTTGGATACGACTTCTGTGATTAAATTTCTGTGTAAGGAAAAATATGATAGAAGTAAACTAGTTACATTGATTTTGAAAACTGCATTGCAAATACAATTTAGTTTCTTTCTCCTGAAGCAAGCACAACAAACACTACTGGTCAGAGTCAGACACAATAGTGACACTTAGCAACTCTGAGGACTGAGGTAGACTCCAAATGTGCGTATTGCATACAGCATACTCATTACATACGTGTTCCATATGCGTTTGGTTCAAGGTTGTCTAGCAAATTGAGTACTGTACTTGGAAATATTTGTCTCAAATGGGTTGCTAACTTGCTTGCCAAGTTTATTCCTGGTCTGCTTTGTATTTTGGGAAGGGTAATGGCCTAATGGGTATTCAGACAAGGTAAAACCAGTCATAATTTTGATTTTGTTATCTATTTTGATGGCTGTTAATGGTGATTCTTTGCATTATCCTTTAATTTTAGGCAAAGTGGAAGCAGGAATACAATACAAGATCGTAAAGATGTATACATTTACGATTTGTCAACAACATTATGAAAAACCATGGAAAAACCCCAACTGGGCTGTTTTTCCTGGGGTTTTGTGAAAAAAACTGAAAAAACACGTGGGTTGGGTTTTTTCCAAAAAAAAAAACCAAAATTTGGCCAACCCTGTCAAGATATAGTCAAGATTATTATGCAGTTCTATGCTCCAGGGCGGTTTTGGATAAAATCTCATCCTAATGCAACTGATGGTGCATATAACTTTTGGCATTTGCTTGCTTCGAAATTTAGATGAACAACATAGATCATCATAGAACTAGTATTAAAGAATAACGCCTACTTTGCCCACCCAGAAAATATACTAATATCAGTGGTAACTGACAAGAGACTAGAAATTAGGGAGCAAGCTATTCAGAAAATCATCCGTTCAAGAACAGGATTTTCAGGTACCAGAAACTTTGAGTTGCCTCGAACCCTCAATTTCCAATGTACTGACTACACCGAGACGATCGATTGGCATAAAGAGATCGTTACTCCTCCACCGCTGCTAAACAATTTTAACGACGATGAGCTACTACAGGTTCGATGTAAGCCACTGGAGATAGCTTCTTTTCCATGCCACAGTCAAAGTGTGGAAAGGGCAGTGAACCTAGTAACAAAGGCATGTCAGGAAAGAATAGGATATGACAACTGTCAAAAGTTTATCTTAAACTCATTAGAATCAAGGCGAAAACTGCCCAAGTTTGAATGGAAGGCCCAATGGAATGAGTAAGAAACATATGAAATAAAATTTCCTAATGATATTGAAAATTTCTTCCCTTTTGATGTAATAAGGAACAATGAAAAAGTGAATTGAATTTTAACACATTTATTATGCCTCTAGTTTTTTCTTCTGAATATATTGTTGTACTTAATTAATTTTTCTAATACTGTACATTATTAAATAAAATATTATACGTTAATAAAGATTTATGTCATCAAAAAACCTGAACGTAGAGTAAGTCTCGTATAAATGGAATATTCTTCAATATAGGTCAAGAAGTGAAAAATTGTGCCAGGGGTAGGAGGCTTTAAACAGCGAAAATAATATATGAGGGGGTTCCTGTGTTCCATTCAAACCCCTCACAATATGTACCTTTTCAATATAAAATTTCGACCCCGCCTAATACACAGTGTCTATGAAGTCAAGCCGGATTCAAATTCGGAGACCGTGCTGGTCAGCTGGTCAATTAATCGGCCACACAGGCTGATCCACCGACCAAGAAACTTTTCGTTCAAGATCATCTGGTCGTGGGTACATTGTGGACACTTCCAGTTTCATCGAACTTCTGTACAGGGTTCAAAATATTCTTTCTTGGAGGAGTCCGGCCATAATGCTTCTGATACTGAGGAACAACTTGAACTGCATTCTGGTAAATGGTACATTTTTGTCAGACGAAGACAGCCACCAACGCATAACTATGGCACGTCAAACGTGCTTTCTTTTGGTCATATATATATATATATATATATGTACGGTGGTAGAGGGAAAATCCAGGAAGATCTAAATAAAATCGTAGATTGGTCAGTCACATGGCAAATGAGATTTAACGTCGATAAGTGCAAAATTTTACATATAGGCTCGCGTAACAGTAACTTTGCGTATAGTATGTCAGGGAAGGAGTTGGCAAGCGTAGAACAGGAAAAAGATTAGGAGTTATAGTCACTGGTGATCTAAAAGTGGCGAAACAAAGTACAGCATCAGTCAATAAAGCGAACAAAGTGCTAGGTTTTATAGCTAGGAATTTTTTAGTACAAATCGCGCGATATTATTGTTCCTCTTTATAAATCATTAGTTAGACCCCATTTGGAGTACGCGATCCAATTTTGGAATCCGCATATGCGCAAAGAGATAGACAAAATTGAAAGAGTTGAAGACGAGCAACTAAGATGATTCCGAGGTCAAAGTCGACGAGGATAGGTTTAAGGAGTTAAAATTGACTACACTCGAGACTAGGAGGCTAAGGGGTGATCTAATCCAGGTTTTTAAAATTATGAATGGGTTCTATAACGTAAATAGAGATAGCTTTTTCGAATATCACAATATAGTAGAACTATAAATAACGGGTGTAAGCTGACAAGTAGAAGGTTCGAGACAGCAGTTGCCAAAAACATTTTTACGCATAGAATAGTAAATAGCTCGAATAGCTTGCCGGTAGAAGTAATTGGTAGCACGTTTATAAACATGTTTAAAAATCGATTAGATGTATATGTTGTTAGATTGGATATAGTTTAATGTAGTCAAATTAAAGCTTTTGTGGTTTGGAACCCACGTAAAATTGTAGGTCCCCCCGCCACCACGGAGGACATGCGCAGTACACAATTACAAACACAGTTAGGTAGACCAGCCATAATGGATCCTAGGGTCTTTGTTGCTCTGAAACATTATAATATTATTATAACATTATACTGTATCTATCGTAATCCTATATATACAGGGTGGGCCGTAAGTTTCCATACATAGGAAAAATAAACATTTTTTTATGGACAACCATTTTTATTTATATAATATGCTCTACATGGTTGCCATTGTTTTGAAAACACATTTCAATACGTGTTCCCCACTGTTGATGAACACGCATTAGCACAGTTGACGTTATGCTTGTAATGGCGTTGGTGATACGTTCCTTTAGATGATTTATGTCTCGTATCTTTTCCTGATACACCATGGCCTTCAAGTGCCCCCAAAGATAGAAATCAAGGGGGGTGAGATCTGGGGATCTGGGAGGCCACTCCACAGGACCACGCCGACCAATCCAAGCATCCGGAAACTGCTGCTGATCCAAATACCGACGCACGTGAAGACCATAATGAGGTGGAGCTCCATCTTGCTGGAAGTAAACTGGGAAGTTACCTTCCTCGTTTAGCAGGGATGGGAAAATCTCTTCTTGCAACATGTTAAGATACCTTTCGGCATTAAGATTTCCACTGACAAAAATTGGTCCAATAATTCTGTCACCCCATATCCCGGCCCACACCATCACTTTACCGGCACCTTGCATCTTCGTCGGACTCAGCCAATTAGGGTTAGCATTACTCCAATAACGTATGTTTTGCCGATTAACCTCTCCATTGACGTAAAAATTTGCTTCATCAGTAAACAAGATCTTACGTCAAACGCATATTCTTAGGGTATCAAACATAAAAACAAACGTTTAATTTTTCCTATGTATGGAAACTTACGGCCCACCCTGTACACGTATATATATATATGGTTACCTCATTTTTTCATTTGTTTCTTCTCTCTCTCTCGTCTTGCGCGGATATCTCCTATACAAGCGTCGTTCTTTACGTTATACTGCGTGTTCTTTGCAGTTGAATATGTATATATATATATATATATATATATATATATATATATGGGACTAAAAGAAAATAAGTTTAATGTGCCATAGTTCTGCGTTGAAGTTTCACCTGTTATAAAAAACGCGATATTCAGAAGACGATAAGACGATTTAATCATAGACACATACCTATTGGCTAGGCCAAAGTGGAAAGTCCCCTGAAACACAACCTAGTCGGGTGACTAGAAAGGGCGGGCGTGTTACTAAAACCTTTTCTGATTCTCCTTTATCGTGTATAGTAAATTTGGTGCAGATTACCGTAGCCGTTTAGGTGTGTATAAACGAACATAGAGCAGACAGACATACATCATCAATTCATCATCATCATCATTCCCTATACTTGTATGTTACAGTAAGATTGTGAAACGTGATTTTATGAAATCCCAGAAATTTTCAGTAATTTCGCGTAATTACTGTTTTACTCAGAGACTTCAGAAGGTTACCGAGTCTGAAATACTTAAGAATTTCACCTTACCTAACTTCCTGAAGTCCCTGAGTGAGTGAAACAGTAATTACGCGAAATCACTCGTTTCACAATCTTACTGCAACATACAGTATACTCTATACGTACGTGTAGATGCTTGCCTGAGGTGGTTTCGTAGCTGATTCGAAGTTCGCTGATGGTATACTAAAATATGATAAAAGTACGTAAGAAGCCATATCATGGACAATTAAAATGAATGTGTATTATTGCTAAAATGATCTTTAATAACATGGAAAACATGAAAGATACTTTAATTAAAATAAGGATTAACTCAAAAAGAATAAAAAAAGATGCATGACGCATTCGACCACCCTGCGGAGGTGATCTGAATGATTATTAAGTTTGAATATTCGTAGAAAAATTAAAATTTAGATTTATGACCTTTCTATTGATCCTAATTAAACTTCCGCGGAAGACAAATCCTCCGCAATTAAAGGTACAGACCTCTCATTTCAACCGATCCCCCGTGTAATTGGCAAATAACGTCGGATTCGATCCAGTAATTAATCGTTTTTTCAGACGCCAATACGCAAAAATTGAAACGAAACGCGGAATGAAAATGACTTTGGTTTGCGCAAAGTAATAAATAATTTACATAATTGATTGTTTGTTGAGAACAAATTTGTAATTTAATCGAACCGAAGGGTGGTCTGCTTAGATTTAATTATTCGACAGTATGTCATACCCCGAGGTCATTGAGACGCGAGAGACAGCGGGTCTGGGAATTGAATATTGAAATTTATGCGATTGGGTCATGAATGCTATAACGTTTTTATTTATGAATTACTTATTTTTTAACTGGGATGCCCATTTGGCCATACCCAGTACCTGTATAGTTAGCTTAGCCTTTTTATTTTAAGAACTGTTTTTCGGAACGTCGGCTTACAGAGTACGAAGGCATTTACTCTACATTATTCGTTCGATAATAATTAATAATAATTGTAATCAATTAGGAGACCCAGAAACTGGCACAACGCTCAAACCAATTAACGCGGCCGTTGATCTATAATTCTTGCATTATTACCAGCATCGTCGGTATTCGAACCCCGGAGCTCGGTGTCTTCGCTGCACTTACACGGAAACGGTATTACCCACTGAACTCCGGACGCTGATTTTGTGTGTTGATAGTCTATATATGAGTGATATATTTTAACCTAAATGTGCAGTCGGATCAAAAAGTTGTAGAACTCGTATCTCTCCCCGATAAATATAGGTAGGCGTTTGATGACAGACTTTTTCAATTGACAGTACATTTATAGTTTTAGACCAGCGGTTCTTAACCTTTTTCGTGTCATTTCCCCTTTCGACCAGTTCGCCCTACCCGATTCCCCCCTCCATTGGGATACGGAAAAAAGTAGCCTCGAAGACAAAATTTAATAACATTAACAGACTTATAATGCACACTAATTATATCATCAAAGAAAATTCTGCCGTAATTTCCCCCAGGTTAAGAAATGCTGTTTTAGAAAATTTATCACATTCAGTATGTGAAAGTGTCGGTTACAAATATGAGTCGTGTGCTCCTTTCAATTAATAACGTAGCAGAAATTATTTCATTGACAAACTATATATATATATAAAAGGGTGATCCAGAGAAATGGGACCCAAAAGAAACCCCTGTAACTCTTAAAGTATAAGTCCTTTTATAAAATCATACGCATCATTCGAAAGAGGATAGTTACAAGTTTGTGCAGGATTGTATAGGTTTTGACAATACAATACAAGACAAGATAAGATACAAAACAAAATAATGTGTTAGTTAAAACTAAACCCTTCAAGATGACTGCATGGACTGTGGAACAGCTGCGTTTCATAACTGAGCAATATATGAGCATGGAAGAAGTGTAGTTTCAGCTCAAAGATCTTTCAAGACAAATTTTCAGATGTCAAAATCACCTTCTAAGAGCTGAAACTACACTTCTTCCATGCTCATAATATTGCTCAGTTATGAAACGCAGCTGTTCCACAGTCCATGCAGTCATCTTGAAGGGTTAGTTTTAACTAACACTTTTATTTTGTTTTGTATCTTATCTTGTCTTGTATTGTCAAAACCTATACAATTCTGTACAAACTTGTAACTATCCTCTTTCGAATGATGCGTATGATTTTATAAAAGGACTTATACTTTAAGAGTTACAGAGGTTTCTTTTGGGTCCCATTTCTCTGGATCACCCTATATATATATATATATATATATATACAGGGTGTCCCGTAAGTCTGGACCCATAGGGAAAAATAATAAAATTACAAAATAGTCCAAAAATTTATTACATAATCTGTTCAAAGTGTCCGCCGTTGTGTCGCACACATAGTTGAAGACGCAATCTCCACTGCGACAGCACTTTCTGAATCACAGTCGCAGAAATTTCTTGACACGCCTCCACAATGCGTGCTTTAAGGTGGAAAATGTTCTGAAGTTTGACCTCGTACACTTTGGCTTTCAAGTGGCCCCACAAATAAAAATCATAATAAAAATAATATAAAAATAATAATAATAAAATAATAATAATAACATAATAAAAAAATATATTATAAATCCCTATGGGTCCAGACTTACGGGACACCCTGTATATATATATATTATATATATATATATAATGTGATGCAAATCCACAAGGAAAAAGAAAAACTTATTCCAAGTCCTTTTGTGCATTCAGCAGTACAGCTCCTTCCCTGACGAGGTGTACTGCTGAATACACGAAAGACCTTGGAATAATTTTTTTCTTTTTCCTTGTGGTTTGCATCATTCATTCATTTCACGTGTTTAATTGTGAAATTCATCCCATATACTGTGTATATATATATATATTATATATATATATATATAATATATATATATAATGTGTGTGTGTGTGTGTGTGCCCTCGCGCAAAATTGCCCTACCAGAATTCGAACCCTGTACTACTTGAGTAGGAGTCACAAACGCTATCACCAAACTACAACCTCGTCGCAGTGTGATGGTAGCACTTGCGACTCCTCAAAAGGTTCCGGGTTCGAATCCAGGTGGGTCGATTTAACATTTACTGTAAGAATATGCATGCTCATATATATATATATATATATATATAATATATATATAAAATGATGAATTTCGCAATTAAACATGGTATACTGTTGCATACATGAAAGGGCTTGGAATCACTTTTTGTTTTTGTTGTGGGTGCGCAATGTGCATTATTATTATTATATATATGAATATGTAGTTAGTATAGATTTTTGTAGTTGTTGAGCGCATTCTGTGTAGTGTGCTTTAGTTTGACCAGTGGTGGGCACCGTTAACCAAAAAGTTAACTTCAATAACGATAATCCGTTAACCCCAATTTTTAACTCCGATAACGATAATCCGCTAATTTTACTACAAAGTTAACGGAAGTTAACGATAATCCGTTAACGATAATTATTTCTTTACTAACATTTTAAAAAATCAAGGAAAAAGCTTTAAAACCCATAGAAAATGTTTATTTATGCAAAATCCAACAATAAATAGGTATTTAACTATTTTTATCAAGTTTTGCAACTTTTTTGCTTAACTTTTTTTTTTATTTTTAATAAAAAATGTACTGATTACATGTTTTGAAACCCTTGTAACCACTAACCATTAACTAAATTTTAATTTACCAGAGAATTATTATGGCGGGAACTGAAAGGTAAAATTAAATTTTAGGCACATTTATTAGACTGACACAATGTGCTGGTTGCCCTTCAGAAAGACCAACTTCTCAAAGTTAGGCCCAACTGCCAGTCTTGACCTCTTGGGCCTCCCCAACCTCCCCTTGCGAGATCTGGAAGCAGACTGAAGTTATGGCGGTTTGAATTCATTCGCGGAGCGGTGATCTTCCGTGAATGACTCCTCGCAGTTAACGTGTTAACGGACTTTAACAGACTAAATATCGAGTTATCGGAAGTTAACTGGTCCGATAACGATAAATGGAAATTAACTTCCGTTAAAAAAAGTTAACTTCGTTAATTAACTGTTATCGGATTAACGCTTTAGTGCCCAACACTGAGTTTGACTAAACTCAAGTGAAGTGGAAAACGTACATGTACTGTACATGTACTCCAGGCAGTCGTAACACTATTTTTTTTATGAGCAGTTTAGGTAGATGAAGGCCATGTTGTATCGTAAAAGGAAGTGGAGATATATTCGGGATGATGATATTTTTTAGGGTTGTTTAAACTTCTTAACGACATTGGTCACATGACGGAGAGGAACTACAGCTTTACGAGGGATCCGAACTATATACGAGTCACTATTATACATCGTCTGAACGTGGAGGAGGACGGTCGTCACCCATCCAACCACTACTCAGACGCAGTATCGCTTAATTTTACTTATATATGGGAAGCGGTGTTGTGATATGGCCGATATATTCGGTTGAACGGACACTGTTGTTACACTGGGACGCTGACCCGTTGATTTTTATAATGTTACATAGGCCTAATTTTAGTTTAAATATGGAATTACCACATTACTGATTAGTAAGTTAATATAATTTCTTCTTACTAAAGATTATATAGTGTCTCTATGTGTCATTGAAGCTCGCGGGTTTTATGAATTTACAGAAATATATACATTTACCCTTCTCTTTTATATATTTATTATGTATAGTAAAACAAACCTATAAGGTTTAGTGGCCATTATTGTTTACATTTTTTATAGCCTCTTCTTTTGTGCACGCATTTCTTACCAAAGGGCCTATCGATATAAACTAATTATTGTACCTGTTTTCATATTTTCGTGGGAATGAGCGGCTTATCTATCTGAAAAATTATATATGTACCTTTTACGATAGCGCCAACTATGGTATGACCACAACAAAGGGAAAATTTTGCGTACGTAATTAATAAACTTACTTCTGACGGCAAACACACGACAACCCTAGTTCCGTAACGGCCTTTCCTCTACTCGTACCTACAAATAGTGTAAAAAGTTCGCCGAGAAATAAAATTTCTGAAAAGCATAAAAAAAATTACTCACTGGTAATATTCTGTTTTTCTTTGGTATTTTCATCTTTTTGGTGACAAAATAAAAATATAGAAACAAAATTTAGTTATTGCCGTTGTCAAATTTTTTTTATTTTTTTTTAGAAATTTTTGTTTCTCGGCGAACTTTTTTCCCGAACTTGTACGTTTCTTTTTTAGTTTTAATTTTTTGCTCCGACACGCGTTCGCAATCCCCGTAGGTCCTCCCGAGGCAATTTACCATGTGGTGAAAATCTCCACCGACAAAAGATTTCGATCTCCCCAGCAGGAGACGAGGGGAAGTCCTGATTAACTCTTTCAAGAGCTTCGAATGAAAAATCTAACACTCCAATGAGTGACCAGAGGAAATCGCGGGAGTTTAGAATCCCGAGTCACGATGGATTCACTTTATGCACTCGTCTGTTAGAATATTAATAGGACCTAGCCTACTTTTTAAGCCAGATTTCTGTATTTACATATTAACTGATAGAAAACGATGTGAAAAGTTGCAATTTGATTTGAATTAGGTCTAAGGGAGATTATTTTCATTTTTATAGAACTTATATATATATATATATATATATATTGCATTTATTTTTAAAAACGAAAATTCCAGAAATATTTCACTTGTGTATTATCTTATACAGTTTTTGTGAAGTGGTCTAACTAGACCATTTTTCGATTTGGAAATAATTGAAACTTTCTGGTGTTGTGATTGTTGTCACTTCTGATACTATAAATTTTTGTGGCTTCTTGGAACTGTTCTTCTCGCCTCACGCAACCACAGTCACCGCAACATGCTTAACTTGAGTGGTTTATAGCATTCGTAACCGCATTTCATCAATGAACTTACCACCAAATTGTAACGGCCGAAACGTTGTTATGTTCGAGTACAATTTATGCTACGTCGTTTACAATGACCCGATTAGGGTAATCACTACGGGAATGTGTGTGAAGTACTTATCCTTTGAAGTATTCGTGCATTCATTCAAATTGTATTCTATTGATTAGCTTTTTAGACGTACATTTATCGGCGCAGAATCATTTATTTAAGACAGTTTTAAGATTTAAAATGTAGGCCTATAGTATAGGCTACCTAATTTGCACGAAACTCCTGTTTATGTGACTGCTAGTCCCCACTCTGCACCTGGCCTTTAAGATTTTTATGATAAAGCTATACATTTTTGTATTTGAAAAACATTATTCTACTAATATTTGTATTTATATACGTTGTTATATAGCCCTATAGTGTATGTAGCTCCTATGTATTTATCTTTACTACGTTTAGGTCTATATAGGTCTATATATTTGGCTTCATCACCGCTTAAAATTAAAATCTGTCGTAAATAACTGATGAAATAGCGTTTTGTTACATAATTTAGTAGTTCGTATCAACAATTGAATTGAACACTGCACTACTGATTATTTTATTCGTCTAGTAAGTATTTACTATAATGTTATCAAAGCTTACTAAAGTTTAGTCGGTCCACGGTCTTATTATAACACGCAAATAACTTCATACGAAAGAGTTTGAATAGAATTTTACGTCAGTGAGAGCATAACATTTACTTTAATCTCACGAGCCATTTAGATTTTAAATGCAACTTCACAAATTTCAAATCTCTGGCTTTGGATGTGATGAAGCTCAAAATTTTATGGCTGTATTATTTTGTAAATTTATTGACCGACTGGCTTTTTCTCGATTTAACAGACGTGTGTACTCTGTATAAAGCTCTCTTAGTGTGGTATGCCTAGATATACAGTAGATAGGCTTGATGTTATTTTGTAAGAATAATATTTTGAAAAGTTGGTTTCTCCATAGATTTGGTAATTGGTAGTTGCGACACCTGAAGGAAGACTACCTTGTTTATCCATGTTGTATTTTAGGGGGTGGTGTAAAGAGAAGAGGACCCCGAGGGTCCAAATTATTCCCTTTTAATTAATTAAGAAAGACCCCGCCAACTCCCGTGGGGTAATTAAATATTTATATAATACCCGACTCCAACTTTCGCAAACAGTTGCAATCTGAAATTTTTATTTTAGCCAAGTTCTTGTATGAAATTTTTGAAGAGTTCTTATTATAGAAATTCATGATAAAGTCCTAATTTTATACAGGTAGTGTTTCAGGGACTTTGCCAAATTTTTAAAAAAATTTCTGGATTCTTCATATATTTTATTTAAAATAATCCTTGAATAATTAATACACTTGCTTTACTTATGGTATCTCTGATGTTTCATTCGTACACTTCAGGCATTTTTAAAGAACTAAATTAGTGTTAAATTAATATAATATATATATATATATATATATATATATATATATATATATATATTTTATATATATATATATATATATATTTTATATATATATATATATATATATATATATATTAATATAATATATATATATATATATATATATATATATATATATAATATTTATATATATATATATATATATATATATATATATATTTATATATATATATATTATATTATATATATATATTATATTATATATATATCGTACAATAAAAATTGGTTGGTAGATAAATGGGTACCCTGGGTAGCCCAGTGGTTAAGATGATGGGCTGCTGATCGGGAGGTCGTGAGATCGAGTCCGAGTGAGGACTTTGTAATTTCTGACCACCCGTGATGGGTCGTGGTTAGGATTCCACGTCAAGTTGGAGTCTAAGGTGGAGCAACAAGCTTGACCTTTGTCAATGAAAAATTCGGGCGGAAGCAAAACTAAGGTTAACCAGGGTTTTATATATATATATATATATACACACCTTATGTTGTTTCGTGCGTTGGTCTCTTCACACGGAGGTCAAGCTGGTGGCCCCGCCTCTAGGTCTGGCCTGGTGGAGGAGCGAGTTGCATTCTTGCGCTCTCCACCGTACATAGCCAGGCACGCCCGGCTCATCTGGTACTGTCCTGAGCCAGGCATCCAGTCTTTTCTCGAAGACTTCAACTTTGATCCCCGTTACGTTTCTGAGGTCCTTAGGAAGCTGGTTGAAAAGTCTTGGCCCCCTGACAACCAAGCTATTTTCCTTCAGGGTTGAGGAGGTCCCTTGTCGGGCCTTTAATTTGGGAACACTACACATTCTGCCTTTCCTATTTTCCAGTGTTGTTTGAATGGTAATTGGGTTCAGTTTTAGGTTTGGTACCAGTTTTTCGATCATTTTCCATATGTAGATTATGATGTACCTCTCTCCTTCTTCTTTCCAGTGAGTACAGATTTAGTTTACGTAGTCTTTCCCAGTAGTTAAGTTCTTTGCAGCCATCAATCTTGGCTGTGAAATGGCTTTGCGTTTCTTCTAGTTTATTAGTTTCTTCCTTTTTTATGGGGACGTCAAAACTGAGCAGTATTCAAGTTTTGGTATAATCAGTGTTTTTAGCAGGGGAATCATTACTGTCCTGTCCCTTCTTTTGAACGTTCTTAGTACCTGTCCGGCGACTCATATATATATATATATATATATATATATATATATATATATATATATATATATATATATATATATATATATAATATATATATTATATATATATATTATATATATACATAAATACATATGTCCATACATAACACATATACATACATGTAACATACATATACTGCAGATGCATTCACTTGCTCACTATACATTCTGAGAAATAGAATAGTAACGTCTTCATATATTTACATAGCAAAACCTGCTAATAATAATTTACATATAGGGGTTCGAACTTGTAGAAAGATATTAATAATGTGTTGAATCAATCTACAACTGATTAATTAAATGGTTCGAGTAAGTGAAACTATACTTCATCTATACTTCACACACACACACACACACACACTTTATTTTAGGTTTGACCTGTAAATACAATATTAACAATTTTTATTTTAGTTGTGTGAGAATGGCACGAAGTGTCTGGGCGAAGCGTGAGAGAGAAATAAATCAATTATATTATTTAATGAAAAACTTGTTTTAAATAATATTTCTGCAAAAAAGTATCCAGAAAAATTCTTAGAATTTTGGAGAATTTCCTAAAACACTAAATAATGTTATTATTGGGATTATATAAATACATACGTAGTTTTATATGAATATACTCTATTTATGTTAGTTTAAGGAGAATTAAATCTATGGGAATTTAACCAACTCTTCCAAATCTTACAAATTAACATTACGGGACTACTTACTTAATAGAGAGAATAACTAGAGTAGTGCGTAATTTGTTCATTAACACGTGATAAGTAGCTATACCTCTTAATAAAATGTGGTAGATTCATGGTCACAGTAAACCCTCGCTCCTAATATTTTTCGACACTTGAAATTTATTAAGTAGTTAGCCAAGCCAATACCATGGCTGGATCGCATTTCCCCAAGCTCTTATAAAGTGAATTAAGGTTGGCTAAATTTTAAAAGAAAGATTTATTAAATTACAAGAACTATATATCAGATTTTAAATACGCACCATTTTAAGTCTATCAGGACTATAATTTACTTTGAAAACGTGAAAGTTTTTAAAAAGGTCTGCGCATTGCCGAAACGTTGTGTGTGTGTGTGTGTGTGTGTGTGTGTGTGTAGCTAATTTATTATGTCTCCCCTTAGAAAAACTAAATAAAAGTATTTCTGTCTGATATGAAAAAAGGCTTATACTCTCAGAATTAATTCCTTTCCTTCTTGAACGAAAGTTATGCGTCCTCCGCTAAAAGCGATTTTTTGAAACAACATATTTACATCGCGCGTATATAGAGTGCCAACGACACCATTTACAATTGAATTTATGCTAATTGAACTATTCACTCGGTGAAGTAGGTTGAATTCGCTATGCCAGTAATTGATTCGAAGTAATAGATATGAAGGTAGTAATTGAAGCATTAGAAATGAATGACCCTTAATGTTGATTCTGTGTACGAGTGCTGTTGCGTTTAATTTAATAGAATGTCCCGTGGATTGCTTCGCTAATTCATATGAGAGGAAATTTTGATTTTTCCATTTACCATTTTTGAGATACTTCATTACATCAAGACCTTTACTCCGCCTAAAATTGGGTATGGCTTTTGCTTTATGCATTAGTGCATCGTAAATTATTGTAATTGAAAACTTGTTAAGCTTCATAAAGAGAGAATTTTAGCTACGTAAAAGTAAAAATAATGCGAGTGATTGAAGTATTAATCAGAAAAATCAAAAATATTTTTAGTTTGTCATTACATTATTAAAAATGCCATCACTCGCCCAGTCTAATTTACAGTACTTGAGGGTTAGATACGAGTATTTTGCCGTTATCCCGCCAAATAAATTTGGAGAGGCCATACTGGATTGCACTTGTCCGCCCGTCACAATTTTGTTTCTGCGCACTAACTTTTGAACCTCTGAGCATAATTTGATGAAAATTCATACACATACCCTATACTATATATATATATATATCATCTCAAGACGATGTGTCATGAGAATGTCATTGAGAATCGGGTCCCAGCATCAGAGGTCGAATGGAGGTCCGCGCTATGACTTTTGAACTCTCGATATAAATTAAATTGATGAAACCATACACATATACAGTATATCGTTACGAGCAGGGCCGGATTTTCCAATAGGCAACATAGGCCATTGGCCTAGGGCCCACCAGTAACTGGGGGCCCACTGGGGACCTCCTACAATCCCTTGACACAAACAGTATCATTGACAAATTTGCCATAGAAAAAAGCAGGAAAAAGTCATTTTGAACTTCACATAGTTGTGCTTGCAAAATTTATTATGCTTCAGTTTCATTGTATTTTTCCATTATTCCTATGTGTAAGATGTACATGATATGGAACTTTATTTACTTTGATGTACTTGATATGGAACTAATTTGATTAAAAATTATTAATGTGTAATGTATTACATTATGTTGTAATTCTTATTGCAAAATTTATTATGCTTCAATTTGACTGTATTTTTTTCCATTATTCCTTTGTGTAAGAATAAGTTGTACATGATATAAAACTAATTTGAATAAAATTATTGATGTGTTACATTATGTTGTAATTTTTTTTTTTTTTTTTTACATTACAATATTACGATATATATATATATATATATATATATATATATATATATATATATATATATATATATATATATATAATATTTTTTTTGGGGGGGGCACTGATAAGGTTTGGCCTAGGGCCCACAAGCAAGTAAATCCGGCCCTGGTTACGAGACGATGTCGCGAGCGAGAATCGGGTCCTTGCATGCATTAAACGTCGTCACAAATATAGGCGGGTGCACTGATGTTATTCCGATATAGTTCTCGTTATAGTTATTTTAAATGCATGATTTACGCAACTACTTCCGTTAGTGGCTCGGGTATTCTTTATTATTACCTTTATGTTTAAAGACAACTTAGAACCTTTAGGTCTTATAACCAGGGTTGTGGAGTCGGTCCAAAATTTTCCGACTCCGACTCCGACTCCACACATTGTAAAAAATCTAAAAATCCGACTCCGACTCCTCACATTTTAAATATACGACTCCGACTCCTCTAGTGTTTCACTCTATAATTATCATAATAATAAGACATTTCATCACCACCACACTAAGTGTGAAATTTTATTTTATATTTTATATTTAAATAAATATTAATTGTATATTCTGAAAATGTAAAAAAAAAAATATTAAAAAAACTTAATCTAGGGGCTATCAATGAATAAGGTTTATTGACCAAAAAAACTAAATAACCTAAATGTTAGTATTTAGGATTTAGAAATTAAGGGTGACACAGGACAGAAATTGGAGTCGGAGTCGGAAGTTTTTTACCGACTCCGACTCCGACTCCGCCCTGAAACGTGCGACTCCACGACTCCGACTCCACAACCCTGCTTATAACACTGGTATGCATATGAATTTTTTTTGTCTGCTGTGAGGGTTTTTTCAACTCATATTATATAATTCGACCATGCTGAATTCGAAAATGACATTGGTTTTCCTCAATCAGGTCAGGTTTTTTCTCTATTGGCCACTTATTATAAGTCCAATTTTATCCCCAAATTTATTGATTTTTTTAGCTTAAACACTGTAGATACGAGTAATATTATAAGAACACTCGTGAAAATGAAAACATTGTGTGAATAAATACTTTTATTCATACAGTGAATGGAAAAAAGTTTATTGAGGAAGGAATGAAGTTTTTTTGGCTTTCCGTCTGTGTTTTTCTTCGGGCACGTCTCTCTTCAAACACCAGCAATAGTCCGCCAGCATATTGATATCCCAGTTTCCCTGGTACCTCTCTTCCATTATTTGATATCTTGGTGAAATCGTTCACCCTGTTCCTCACTATAATTCCCGCAATTTTCAGGAAAATAGTCCAAGTGGGACCACAAAAAGTGCATTTTTATGGACATGCGCGACCCATGAGCTTTGAAAGCTTCCATCAAGTTTTCGACAACGGACTCGTATTCTGGACTTCTACGCGTGCCAAGAAAATCAGTGACAACTGATTTGAATGCCTGCCAGGCATTCTTCTCAGTTGGAGTCATTGCGTTTTCGAACTGAGTATCCTTGATCAAAGTTCGAATTTGAGGACCATCAAAAACCCCAGCATTTAGTTTAGCATCAGATATATGAGGAAATTTACTCTCGAGATATCGGAATGCTGAACCCTCCTTATTCATTGATTTGATGAAATTTTTCATCAAGCCCAGCTTAATATGAAGTGGTGGGAGCAAAATTTTTGTTGGTGGTACAAGGGGCACTGAAACGACATTATGCGACCCAGGTTCAAAATTCTCTCTGGATGCCCATTCACGCTGTGCATAGTGCTTCTCATCCGCTCGGCTATCCCATTTGCAGAGGAAACATGGGTATTTCGTGTCCCCCTTGCATTCCCAATACAAATGCCACAATCTGAAAAAAAATGAAAATATTTAAAGAATTTAGAGAATTTGTTCTATCAGATAAAAAAATCTATGCATTGGACTGTATCACTTCTGGGGAAGTTAAGTGTTCTTATACGCTCTCAAATAACCTTTGGAAAAACAACATAGTCAATAGCAATAGTTTACTTATGATATTAGTATTACCTTCAAATCTCCACAGATCCTCCAGTTATGTTGGTCGTATACGAGAGCATCCAGTAAAATTTTCATGTTATCGTAGCTCTCAGTAAGTTGTACGGAATGTGCTACAGGGACTGATGCAACCCTATTCCCAATGTTGAGAAGTACTGCTTTCAAACTTCGTTTAGACGAGTCTATAAATAGCCTCCATTCTGATGCGTTATATGGCAGGCCCAAGGATTCGATTAGCCCCTCAACATTGCAGCAGTACACTAAGGAAGAGGTATTTTCGTGCACTGCAAAAAACTTGCGGAATTCTTCCTCTCGTTTCCTATACCAGGAGAATGTTGTTCCCGGAGCCAGCAAGTTGTCCTCTCGAAGTCGTGAGCCCGAGATCTCGGCAGCTAATTTGGAAAGTCCTAAATCCCTGGTAAGATCATTAAGTTTGGCCTGGTTGAGGCGCCTCGGCTCATTTGAAGCGGTATTTTGAGGTATATACGACTGGGACTGGTCATTGGCATTGGTCATTGATTCATCATCAGAATCATCGAAGTCCAGGGTTTGAGGTGGGTCGGGTATTGGAATTCCAGGACCATGGGGTACAGGTCTCATAGCAGAAGGAATGTCAGGGTATACAACAATGTGTTTATTCTTCTTGTTAACTCCTGAAAATAGAAACGCAGAAACATGGATATAAAACTTGCATATGAAATAGAAGAAGCATTCAGACAGTGGCGGCTCGTGAGGGAAGGCTGCGGTCTGTAAGATATGAAATAGGTCGATGGAGTCTGTATATTTTCTTTTTTTTCATTCATATTGTCCCTTCGGGGACAATATGAATAAAAAAGAAAGAAAATATACAATCATTGTATATGTAAATGTAACTTGTATAACAATATGTATGTGTAAATGTATTTTCTATAACAATATGTATATGTAAATGTATGATTACCATTATGGTGAATATTATGCTATATATGGTGAATATTACATTATGGTGAATATTATGTCAAGTTTCATACGAGGATTTCAAAATATTTAAGAAAAATAAATTTATAAGCCCACCTTGGAGGTTTGTCATGCAGAAATAGCAATCTGTCACGTGATCCTTTCCTTCTCTCCAAATCATGGGAATTCCAAAAGGCAAAGATTTCGCTCTGCCTTTGCTCCATCTTCTCAAATTTTCAATGCACGTCTTGCAGCACATATGAGGGGCGAAATTTTTGTCCTGGTCCCCTAGCTTAATTCCAAAGTATGCTCTATACATTGTCTTCACAAATTTAGTGATTTGGGACTGGTTATTTGGCATGGTAACCGTCCCACATATGTAGCAGAATCTATTGGGATCATTTTTACACGCTCTATTCATTATGAAATATTTTATCTATATGCCTGAAAAGTAAAAAAAGATATTATACAAGTGAAACAAGCGATGATAGATGTTACTGTTCCAATTCCGCTTTGACAAAATCACGAAATATTTTATTTTACTTATGAGGCCATAGCCGGATAACCTGAGCTGATTGAGAAAAACGGATTGCAGATTCGAAATCAGCAGGAAAAACTCTATAAGGATCATTTACAAAACCCTTGACAGCAAAATTGATGCATACCAGTGTAATTAGTTGGTTCAGACGTTGTCATTTTTTGTTTTTGTTTTAGCTACCATTTACAAATCCACTGATAAAGAAAACCTATATCTTCAACTTATGAATAGGATTATCTTATTGTCTTTAAGTTAAGGAGCATTGGCTTATAAAAAAAAAAATAATATGCACTGTTTCTTAAAACTAGTCAAGTAAATAGTTTCCCTTCAAAACGCATAATTGGTTTTCATAATAACTGGGGTTGGAGAACTTAAATCTCTAAAATTACTGCGTTTCTGTCTTTCATTCACGGAAGAAGGACGGGACTTTTGCAACAGTATATATGAGTAGGTTGTATAACGGACTTGACTTTTTAAAGTTCTATGAATTTTCCTTATGAACGAGGTCTAATTTTCAGCGTTCGTTTGTATTTATTGAAAATTGAATTGTTTTCAATATCTGTTTGTAAAATAAAAATTCTCTGTTTTTCACACAGAAATCTTGGCATGCAAGGTGCGGAGGTATGGCGCAACCCCCAAATCTACCTGATAGGGGCCCAACCCCTTTGTACACAAATTCCTGGGCTTTCTCCCGGTCAAACAAAATTGTGCCAACTGTTTCAAGATCACATGGGGAGTGTGGGGCGGGGTGCCAAAATGGGAATTCACGAGTGCCAGTGGCAGTTTCGATACAGACGGTGGAATTGCTCTACGGTCGATGATTCCACAGTCTTTGGACCAATTTTACAAATACGTACGTAAGAACTTTTGTCATTCCTGCATGGACGTTGTTCCCATGTAGTGGTTGTCAATGGCTAATCATGAAATTTTCTCTCTTTCGTCTTATTAAATTTAGTTCATCATAGTCTTATGCGGGGACTGGATCCTTAAATGTATCCTTAATATTGTGAACTACGTCGTGGCCACGCCGCGCACTGTTTCTCGTTAGATCAACGAGGTTAAACGACTTTGGATCTGTAACTCGTAGGTTACTCCATCATGTGACCTTTGCCATTACGAAGGAGGTTAAACAACCTAGAGCATTATTATTTTCAATATATTTAAGCCAAACATTGGCATAGACCTATCGCAAGTTTCTAACCAAATGCCTATAGCTTGAAACTGCAGTCAACTGCAGTCAGTCAGTGTTCCTGTCTGAGGTGTTGCAAAAGTTTTTTTTTTCAGGAATTTTATAACTTTTTTTAAATATCTATATTTTTCGAAAGAAGACGTAAATGGTTTGTCCAAAAAGAGAACTGGAAAATCCGGTTTGTTAGTTGCGACGTCGTATTCTTTTTATTGTTACTTCATATCAGCGTTGTTTCGAGAGTTTTCATTGGTGTCCGAGGAAGTCAAATCTCGTACCGCGAGCACTGCATTTGGTTTATTTGCTGATTGCGTTCCCAACGTCAGCTCAGTAATTCTAAAATCGATGTCAATGGGTCTGTACAATCCCATCAACCTGAAGTGGATAAGCGAAACTTCGCAAGTTTCTGTGAACACTGCTCGGGCGTAGTGTGCCAAAAATCCTGAAATCCTGAGAAAATATCGCGTCTTTTGCAACACTCCTTAATTGCTTACAGTTTCAAGCTTTTGTCTCTGTCACTGCGGGCATTGCGGTTTTATCTTATTGAAGTTATTCTCCTTCAGCAAGCCGAGAAGCGGCCTTCGCTCACGCCGTGGCTTCTGCTGGAGTTGTGCACAGTGTATCGAGAGCATGTCGGGATGGGCAGCTCTCCACTTGCAGCTGTTCTCCGGCATCGCGGCCGAAGGACCTCAACAAGGAGGATTGGGGAGGGTGCGGGGACAACATTGAATATGGGTACAAGTGAGTATATATCACTCGTAGGCGTCGATTAAAAGTGTGTGCGTGCGTGTGTGTGCGCTCTCCAGCAAATAGACCTGACCTTAAAAATTTTAATTTGCATGGTCGTCCATCTGTTTGTTGGTTTGATGGGTGAAAATAATGCGAGACGGCGTAAAACAAAACTCATTCGCTTTTCCATCTGTCTAACTTTATATATATATATATATATACAGGGTGTCCCAGAATTAACTATCTATTTCAATGAAATCGGACAAATTTTTTAAAAACACACTTTTATTTATGTTTATCATGTTTAATATGTGTTAAAAATGTATAAATTTCTAAATTTTTTTCATAATTTTATTTTCATAATTTTTTCATTATCTGGTCCAATGAAAGACCGTCTGAAGTCATAGAATGGCAAAGAGACTCTCCAAAAGTTAACGTGTGGCTTGGAATGACCAAATCCAAAATTTATGGCCCATTCTTCTTTGCGGAAGCAACTGTAACAGGTACCGTCTACCTTGATATGCTTCAGCAGTTTCTCGAACCACAGCTTCTTGATGATGGCATTCTTGATAATGTTCTGTTTCAACAAGATGGAGCACCATGTCATTATGCTCTAATTGTTCGAGAATACCTCAACAGACGCCTTCCGAATCGGTGGATTGGACGTGGAGGACCTCGACCTTGGCCTCCGCGTTCTCCGGATTTGACACCCCTGGATTTCTTTGCATGGGGTTTCATAAAAACAAAGGTTTATCGCCAAAAGATCAATGCTTCTTGTTGAAACACAACATTATCAAGAATGCCATCATCAAGAAGCTGTGGTTCGAGAAACTGCTGAAGCATATCAAGGTAGACGGTACCTGTTACAGTTGCTTCCGCAAAGAAGAATGGGCCATAAATTTTGGATTTGGTCATTCCAAGCCACACGTTAACTTTTGGAGTCTCTTTGCCATTCTATGACTTCAGACGGTCTTTCATTGGACCAGATAATGAAAAAATTATGAAAATAAAATTATGAAAAAAATTTAGAAATTTATACATTTTTAACACATATTAAACATGATAAACATAAATAAAGGTGTGTTTTTAAAAAATTTGTCCGATTTCATTGAAATAGTTAATTCTGGGACACCCTGTATATATATATATACAGGGTGGTGCAAAAGTCTGGACCCATAGGCAATTTACTATATAAAAAATATCTCCATTTTTATAATAGTTTTTATAATTTAATTTTTGTTTATAATTTTACTAAATATTTTTCAGATTGTTACCCTATGGCAGACAAGTTAACAATAGCAGAAAGAATAGAGCTTGTGCTTTTGTACGCAAAAGAAGGAGCCACCTCACGTTCAGTCGCAAATTTCCTTATGCCTCGATTATACGAAATACCATTACACTTATTGTAAATTCTGAACTAGAACGTTAAATTTAACATAATTTAGTCACTGGTGTATGGTTAATTAAGTTTCATTTCATAATAAACTTCCTGCAGGCCACACTTTTTTTCCATATAAACCGCCTATGGGTCCAGACTTTTGCACCACCCTGTATATATATATATATATATATATATATATATATATATATATATATATATATATATATTGGTGGACCGGATGTCAGTTTTTCAACATCTGCGGATGCAGATTCGGATTTTTAATTTCAGTATCCGCGGATGCGGATATTTAGTTAATCTATCAATATAATATAGAATTATGAATATATGACATAATTTTTCAAATTTCGTGATATTACTATTATGGCAGGCAATGCATAAGAATTAATTAATATTTTCATTATGATAAAAATAATAACTTTCTCAAGAGTTTCAGCCACAGAAAATTCAATGAAACAAGTTTCATTCAATTTTCTGTTTTACCAGATATTTATATTTTCAGGTTTATATATTTGTTTGTTCATTAATAATACTTTACAGGAAATGTGCATGACTGGGCCTTATACTGTAAGCTAATTTAATTGTAAATTGCCTAATTTATTAGAGGTAATATCCGCAGTCAGAAATGCGGATGTTAAAAATGATGCGGATGCGGATATCCGGTCCACCACTAAATAATATATATATATATATAGTAGCGCTGTGGCGCTCATAAGTATTCGTACAGATAACTATTTCGGTTATATTCATCCTTATCTTTTGTACCATGCATAGGATAGTTATGAAAAGTTTACCGTTCGTTTGGAAAAATTTAACAAATAACAAAAATAGTTTAACCCCAACAGATAATGTGAAACATCAAAGAATTTTAGGAAAATAAAAAAAGTTAAAATGCGAAAGTTTTCGTACATTTACAGTATTTACAAAATTAAATATTTAATACTTTGCGTACCCATCTTAGGCTTGAAGAATTTAAATTTTTTATCAGTAGTTGGTTGTTTATTGATTAGAGACTGTTGGCATTTTTAAATTCTAGAGTTTTCTCCGAATCTTCATGGAAGACGGACGACTGTACAAGCCGTTAGTAAACAATGGGTCGTGGTGGTAAAGAGCTGTGTTATTGCTGCACACGAGACTGGAAGGAGTTGTAGGAACTTAAGAAGATAAGAGAACTTTGAATTCTATTTACGACGGTTGCTGCATTTATGAAGTGGTAAGGCTTTGGAACGATCAAAACTCTACCAAGGTGTGGATGGCCTTGCGAGATTTCAGAACGTACAGCTAGATGGATTGAAAGAATGGCTGCTACTAATCCACGAGTGACTGCGGGTGATATTTGCCAAACATTAAGACTAAGATCGATGTCCATCCCTTTTCTGTACGTTGTACATTGAGAAAGAATGGTCTACATGGAAGAGTTGCACGTAGAAAAGCGCACAAAGAAGCTCGTTTAAAGTACACCAAGGTTCATCAAAATGATGGATTTACATTCTGGAAGAACGTTCTATGGTCAGACGAGACCAAAAATGAATTATTCGGGAAGAACGAGCAGCGGTATGTTTGGAGAAAATCAAATGCTGCATTCAAAGAAAAAAAATTATTTCTACGGTTAAATATGGTGGTGGTAGTTTGTATCTTTGGGAATGCTTTAGTGTTTCTGGTCCAGGAAAACTTGTCATCAATAGAATCTTGAATTCGAAGAAATATCAGAAAATTGTAGAAGAAAATGTATTGCCTTCAGTTGGGGAGTTGCGAATGGGTCGTAATTGGGTACTGCAACAAGATAATGATTGAAAACATAAAAGTAAGAGCACCATGAAATGGCTTCAACAAAAGAATTTCAAGCTTCTCCAGTGACCCAGTGAAAGCTCAACTCTCAATTTAATCGAGAATATAGTTCGATTTTGAAAAAAGGTGTCTGCAAGAGAAACCCTTCGAATTTGAATGAATTACAACTTTTCTTTAGAAGAATGGGCTAAAATAGCCAAAACGAATCATTGAAGTCATTCAAGCAAAAGGTGGACACTTTAAAGTACTAAATAATTTTGTAAATAAATGTATGAAAACTTTTGCATTTTAATTTTTTTTTATTTTCCTGAAATGCTTTGATGTTTTACATTATATGTTGAAGTTGAACTAATATTTTTATTTGATAAATTTTTCCGAACGGTAAACTTTTCATAACTACCCTATGCATGGTACAAAAGATAAGGACGAATATAACTGAAATATTTCTCAGTACGAATACTTATGAGCGCCACTATATATATATATATATATATATATATATATATATATATATATATATATAATGATGCAAATCCACAAGAAAAAAGAAAAATTATTCCAAGGTTTTTCGAGTATTCAGAAGTACACCTCGTCAGGGAATGAAGGGAGAAGGCGAGATGACAAAAATTTTATAGCTACATAATACATATGTATGTTTTTGTCATCTCACCTTCTCCCTTCGTTCCCTGACGAGTGTAGTTCTGAATACACGAAAGTCCTTGGAATCATTATTCTTTTTCCTTGTGGGTTTGCATCATTCATTCATTTCACATGTTTGATTGTGAAATTCATCCGATATATATATAATTTAGGCCGGGTCGAAATTTTTGATTTCTTACGTACATAGTGTGAGGTGGTTCAATCAATCATAGTAACACCCTGGTAAAATATTTTTAAATTTGAGTGTTTTTTTTAGAAAATCTGTAAAATTCGAGATAATTTGCGATTTACTTCGAACTTTTTTATTATTACAAAAGTTCGCTTATAAAACAGTTATTTATTTTTTAATAATAAAAAAATAAAAAAATGCATGAAAAAAAATTTAATACATAAATTTTTAGCTATTATTGGTAGAAATTTAGAAATTAAGAGACAGAAATTCAATAAAATTTTTGACCTAAAACTAATGTTTTTTTTTATTCCTTCCATTGACCTTTCCACTCAAAAGTAGGCAGTTCTTTTCTAGACTCTAAAGTATTTAAAATAAATTTATGCCGATTAATATAACCAATTCTGGATCCAATGCTGGATATCCGAAGGCTGCATTGTAGCTTCTTTTTCTAGTAGCCATAATTTAATTTAATAAGATTTTAACTATGTTTTATTTATTACGATATTTTAAAATTAAATAATGTATTTTAATACAAACTTTTAACATTCTAGGTACCTAAATAGGAATCTGGAAAGAAAAAAAACAAAAATAATGTAATATTAGGTCTTATATCCGGTGCTATGAGTCAGTACCGGATTTAAGACCCTACCTCCTACCCCCCGATCTCAAAAAAAGTTAGTGAATGGTCTATTCTGATGTAATTCGTGCCGGGGAACCCGATTTTGGCCATCCGAAAGGAAAAAAAATATATTTAGGGTCGATTTTTACTATTTTCGATTTTTTTTTTTGGCCTATTTCCCATACAAATTCATATGGAAAAAAGTGAGTATCGGTAGAGGGAAGTAGCGAAGGTCCACAGCCTTGAATTTTGGTGTGGATACTACTATTACAAAATGATCAACCTCACAATATGTACCTAAGCAAAATCTTGACCGTGACCCCTTTTCGACCCGGCCTAATTTATTTATTTATATATATATATATATATATATAATATATATTATATATATATTATATATATATAGTAAAAAGGTAATTACGCTTTTGATGATATGTTACAGATTTTACACAAGGGTTTGTGGACGTGAGGGAGCGTGAAAAGAACTACCGTCGGGGGTCCATTGAACAAGGACGTCAACTAATGAATTTGCACAACAATGAAGCTGGACGTAGGGCAAGTACACCTCATTCACAAACTCCTTCCTTCCTATCATCGATATAACTTTAACATTCATTGCTTAGCTAACATAATCACGGTGTCCATTGTGCATTTAACGCGTTCGACACCTATGTTTGTTTAGAAATTGAATTAATCTTTTGAGTTTTGATGTAGCGTCCTATTATTTCTTTTGAGAAGAATCCTGAAGTTGACGTTATACACTGTTCGACTCTCTTCTACTTCCAAATCCAATACAGTGCAAAGGTTAAAAAAAAAAAAACTAAAATGCCTTAAAACGGAGTAAAATAATAACATTTCTCCTTCATCTTTAAAAAATATTGATGATGATATTTTATTTTCGTAAAATATGAATAATGATGCAAAGTTTAAACCAAATATCATTGCATGAAATTTGCTGTATATATTATTATTTATTATTATATATTTGGTATAAATACGATACAGGCTTGCTTATTTGTCTCCTCGCATAAAATAAGTACTTGTGTGGTACCTTATGTACTATGTTTTAATATTCTATAAATAGAATTAATCTTCTATACATTACCAAATATGCGGAACACTAAAATAGAAAAGTGTGTACGCTTTCGATAAAACTAAAAGGAAATAAAAAGTTAATTCTAGTTGGACATTATAACTACACCAAAAACTATTTAATTTAAACAATATTTTTTTGTATTTTAGAATAAAAGTAGTGTTCAAAATTATCAGGCCAATGCAACTGAATTAATACGTAAGTGATGTTAGTTGAAAATAAATTTGGTTTAAACATTAGAGTAATTTACTTGGAATTGGACTTGGCTTCCTGTGGCAGATCGGAAAATGATTAATTTAAGTAAGTATAATAGACGCGTTTAATCAAAACCAGATTTATTTTGAAGTAACATCGTTTATTTGGTTCAAATTTAACAACAAAATTCCGCCTCATAAATTTTTTGAACATAGTACCTTCTTAGTCTCGACGCTAAACAAATTTTTTGTTCCAATTAAATACAGATTTTTTAGTGTACAATCGTATAGGCGTATTCACAAGCAGTACAAGATTATATTGAAGAACATTTTAAAGTTCTTTTCAATATATAACCAACGCCAAAAACTTCAGAATTTGATTGATCGTTTAAAAATAAGAATAACTTTCAATATCGGATAACGTTTGGAGACTTTTTTCATAACTCAATTCCTTCACTGTTTCTGAACAGCAGACGCTGCTACAACGTTGTACTCTCATTAACGGTGTTTGGCGAGTCTCTATAATATTTGTTGTGCACTCTTGCATTCCACAGAGACACATCTTATGCCCTTTATTTATAATTTTCTCGTTAGAAATTATTTTTTATACAGAATTGAATTACAGTTTGCAATCGTTTACCTTGCATATATTTTGTGTGTTTTTGGCTACCCTACCGAACCGCGACACTCATTAAAATACACAGTTTATCGCGACACGAACGTGCATATGGCGACATTAGCATTGTCACCTTAGTTTCAGATTATTTAAAGTTAGTCATTAAATATGAAAAAAAAAGGGTAGGTTAGATTAGGTGTTACGGTTTTGTAAGGTAGTTAAACGTGTGTGCGTGTGTGCGCGCGCGCGCTACTTAAATGCAACTATTCCTCTTCTTAGGTCATCTAAACTGAAGGAACTAATAACATGATTGATTCAAGTAGTATTAATAGTTGCCCCGTTTTTTTTCTTTGATAATAGCGATCATATATATTTAAATGTTCATGGAGGAAGTTTTGAATCTCTCTTAATCGTGAGAAACTCGGCGTCATTATTGATAAATAAAAAGTATACGAGTAAATCGAAGTACAAAGTAAGACACGCAATGTGACAATTGATAATGACCGAGTATGATGGAAAGAACTGTACCCTACTGGGTGAGCGCCGGCTGTTAGTTTGAAGTTCCCGGGTTCCAGACTCTGCTTGAACTTCAAACCAGCGATTGAGGGTCTTTATTGTTTTTCCGTGGTGGGGTAGTAGTAGTAGCTCGGATCCCACGAAAAGCTGTAGGTCTCCTCTGTCACATGACCTTTGATGTTACGAAGGAAGTTAACCTAAAATATTGTTGTTATCGAGTTTATTTTCAGCGACAGGAAATGAGAACCAGTAAGTAATGGGAGAGTCTAGTTGATGTGGTTGGATTAACCCATTCAGATAAGGTTAGTTGAGAGAAAGTGAAAAAATAATTGGATGTAAAATCACTGTGGTCATGTGAAAAGAATGGAAGCGTAAAAGAGTGTGTGATAAGGAATATGTAGTTTAGAATAAAACGTTTTTATTAAAAAGCATTACTGATCTCGAGTCGGAATGGTACCATATTGTCAGAGAGATTGTAAATTGTTTGCGATTGATTTTGAATTTGTCTCCAGTCTGGAATTAAAAGTTGAGCCCACTCCATGCACAGTGAGAAACGTATTAGTAAATAAAAAAGTAAAAAAAAAAAAGCAAGGTGGCCAACTCAACCCGACCCAGGAGCCACGCGGGAGCGAACCACAGCCTCACCGCTCAGAGTTCGCCACCGTAACAACCCAGTTTTACTACTTATTAGGAAGTACATTTATTTAATATTAACAATTAAATTTGATTTTAAATATCTCGTTTCCTAAAATAAGAAAAATCAAAGGTTTGTTTTAATCTGGCAAGCATAGACTATCGCATTAACAAATATGCCGTAACTTATCATTGATTGCAGTGTGGATAAAAATGTTAACGTAATATATTTTTTTTAAATGCTAAAATTGTTTATGGCAGGAATTAATGTAAATTGGTTTCATCGTTGAAATTTATTCCATGTTTTTGATCATTTCATTAGTTCATCCGATCGTTTCAGCTGTGATACGAAAGACTCGAGTCACTTGCAAGTGCCACGAGTGTCAGGATCTTGCTCTCTCATTACTTGTTGGCAGCAGTTGCACCCTTCAGGGAGGTTGGTGAGTCACCCCTATAAACTTATCTTCCTGATATTTTTTAATTAACTCGGGTATCTTATACGCTATAGTTTACATTAACTACGTACATAACGTTAACACTTGGTTGAAAATGTTGAAAAATGCAGAATTATTTTCCTTGTCCTTCATTTTAGGAGGTCTTCTGAAGGGAAAGTACGACGGAGCGACTGAGGTTCGCATCAACAGGAGGGGAAAGCTGCAGGTACGCCATCCGCAGTTCAACGTTCCTACTGCGGAAGACCTCGTTTACATGGCACCATCGCCAGATTACTGCCAAAGAAATCCCACCGTCGGTCGCTCGGTAAGACAGTCTTTTACCTTCTAAGATTTCCGTTGAACTCTTTTACGGTTAAGATGAGTGAGGCCACGCGATTTTTATCATTGTTTCAGAACGCAAGGACGCGTGTGCAACCGTACGTCGTTGGGCATGGATGGGTGCGACCTTCTCTGCTGTGGAAGGGGCTATAATTCGCAGACGGTTACCGTGAGGGAACGGTGTCACTGCCGATTTCACTGGTGTTGCTACGTCGAATGTAAAACTTGCGCTAAAGTAGTCGATCTTCACACGTGCAAATAAGTAAAACATTTTAGAGGAAACTTAATATATATACACAAATACACTAATATATATATTTAACTAAATATAACTATAATTTACAGTTCGTACCTCGAAGTCCTTTATGTGAGTAACAGTATTGTTCGTTTCTATATTTAAACTGGAAACCTATCTGATTTGTGTCAGCGCTGACAAGTTTTAACTTATTGTTTTGGTATGTTTGTGCGATAAACAAGATTTCATTCCGTTATAATATATACGTTCCAGAAACTTCGTTCGCAAATAGAACCAAGTAGTTTTAATAAACAAAATAATTGATGCGCATTGATTTATACTTAGCAATTTCCTGGAATGTCATTCATATCGAGTGGTCTTAAAATGTAATTGAATGTTTCCATTGGTCAGTGAGTGAAAAAAAAAATTAAACTTACTAAAAGATAGAGCTCAAGATAGCTCACAATTGAAGCGAAGAAACTAACTTTTATGGAAGTATTGAAGACACTTTATTGACATTTTGTGCGTTCTCATAAATCGTAGTCTTCGTTTACATTTATCTGAAGTTGAAAACTAATAAATGAACGAAGTAGAGTATCAAGTGATTACTTAATCATGTAAATAGAAGTATCTTTTGAAAAGTTTATGTTGAAACGTGAATTTTGTAAATACCAGCTATATACGCATTTATTTAATAGTTAGTTTCGTCCATGTTTCTGATGCGTATCTTAAGTATAATTGGTTATATTTATAGAAAGATCAGATATGCGAATTAAAGTGCCAAAAACATTCATTCAAAAATATTTTTGATATTTTTTAAAAGTTTTATTTTAAGTTAAAAGTTGTAGTTATGAAATTATCTCTTCTAAGCTTGTTATTTTGTATTTAATTTTATATTTTCTTACTGTAGTATTATGGAGAATTTAAATATATATATATATATATATATATATATATATATATATATGTGAAACTTTTTTTTTAGATATAGGCCTACCTCCTTATTTTTCTCTAGTCTACTCATTATTAAATTCCCTTAGACCTATGCCGTAAATTTATGAACTAAATGTACATAGTTCAAGTCTTTTTATGTTCTCTGATATACATATTATTGCGAATAATCTTTAGAAGAACTAGGATTTAAAAAATGACTGGAGTGTACAGTTTCGGAAAAAAGTTCGCATAAAAACATCCAAAAATCATAAAAAGTTACTGATTGGTAATATATTCTGTTTTTCGTTGAATATATATGTAGTTTTTGGGGGTTGACAATAATAATATTTCGGAACAAAACCCAGTTATTACCGATTAGTAATTTTTTATGCTTTTTAGAAATTTTATGTTTCTAGGCGAACTTTTTACCGAACTTGTACAGTGTCACGGAACTTTTCAGTAACTACAGTTTATTTGTAGAAGTTTCTTACAGAATTTACACCAGATGACAAAATTATGTATAGGAAAGTGTTTGTATTAAAGCCACGGTTTGTGAATTGTTCTTTTTGTGTATTTTATTGTGAAACATTAAATATTATTTCACTAAAGAGACATTTTAGCAAGCGATTTTATTGACCAAACGTAGAAAACTATCGTAGAATAGTGTATTAGGAAGGCAGACAAGTGGAAGACAAAACTCTTATTAAGTAATAAGTAACACGGATTTCGGTCAGCGAATATTTTATACGGTATGAATCATTTTAATATATTTTTATTAATTTTTAATTATTTTTTTAACCTTTATTTCGTAACTCGGGTAAAATATACCCTTGGTATAATTTACCATGCCTGTGAAATAAGGGTTAATAAAATATAGTTACTATTTCGAGTATGTGAAATCTGATTAGCAATCTCCATTTAATTTTTAATTGGAATTATATAAATTTTGGTTAATGTACATAATTATATTATTTAGTTATACTGAATATTGTGCGTAGGTTAGGATATGTATCAGATGCGAAGGCAGAGAGAAAATGTAAACGGTTGAAACATTGTTTTATAAGTGAATTATGAAAATTAGGAATTATGTGAAAGGTAAGCCAGTAAGTTAGCATGATATTAAATCTCTATACTACCGAATAATACGGGCTAAAGAGATAGATTACAGTATATGATTGAGCGTAGACATTATTTAATATGATTGAAATAAAAGGTATTTGTGTGCGTGAATATAGTTTAAGAATTCATTAATAGGAAAGACAACGCTAATCACAAGATCCACTTTCTATCCTAAAAAAGTTAGTATATGTGTGTGGGTTTAAGTATTTTCTTTATACATTATTTTCAGTGTTGTAGTTATTCACATTCATCCCACCTAAATAAGGATAGGCAACGGGTTTTTACTATATTGTATGGAAGTATGTAGGTGATAATTTCAATAAATTTAAATTGTATGTCCACGTAATTGTAAGAAAATTAGGTACGAGTAGATAATCATATTACTATCTCTCTATTTTCAAGATATTAAAATTTTTTCACATATATAGTATAAGGTATAAAGAATTGCTGTAGAGGAGATGAATAAGCCGAAAGAACTTTGAAGAATTTTTAGTCAATTTTTTTTTTTCTTTTTTATAAGCACAACCTATAAAACATGCCAATTGTTCTACATAATGAACTTATCGTGATATTTTTAATAAGCTGAACTCTAACCATAAGTGATAAACTGTTGAAACTTACGATCAACGTGCTATGTTACACGGTAGGAGAGGTTCCTGCTGTAGGGTAGTCAACATATTTTCTCCCTAGTAAGGGAGAAATGTTACGTAAGTGTAACACTGTAAAGCGTCACGGTACAAGTTGCATAAGAGGGTCCAAACGGCATTTAGAAAGGAATTTGGAACCAGAAAAGTGTCAAATATGGATTTGGTGAAAAAATTCGAGAAAAAATGTTGTTGGTTAGCCTGGACGCGAACGTAAACCTACTTTGTACAGTTTTTTTTTTTTTTTTTTTTCCCTGCAAAATTGAAAATAATAACGCGCATTTCAGTAACGTCAGGTATGGTTGGAGTTTAGTTGATAGGAAGTTCCGCCATCATTAATTCATTGTTTAAAACGTTACAGTAGGCTATGTTTAATGGGTTGTGTATATTATATATATATATATATATATATATATATATATATATATATACAGTATATATATATATTTAAATTTTAAATAACCTGTTATCCGACCCTTATGGGACTTGGAGGTGGTCGGATATCCGAAAAAGGGATGAACTGTTTTTAAACAAGTATTACTACTTATCCAACAGTTTCTTTCTTCATTCTTTAGTTTTGTTAGAATTACACTTTGCTGTTATACTGTGTATTGTGTTTTATTTAATTTTGGTTAGAATTAGTGTAAAAGACTCTAACCATCTGAGCATACTCAAACGGCGGATACAGCTCTCATGGTGGCCGACTCATGAACTACAAAGGTTGGATAACCGAAAATGAACTGATCTTGGCTTGGAAAAGTCGGATAACATGATACACACACACACACACACACACACACACACTCACACTCACACTCACTAAGACAGAAAAACTTCTCAAGTACTTTTGTGTTTATTTGAAATCCAAAAGTCGAAAGTCCGTTGAAAGGATGTTATTTTTTCTTGTGAATATATCACTCATAATAATTAGTTCACGTATGTAATTGTAAAGTATGTAATTTTTTGTATTTACATTTTTACTGCGGATAAGAACTTTCATCTACTTATTTTTACCTACTTATACAAATATTTTCTCGTTTATGTTGTAAGAATATATCAAGAAACTGACTTTTTTGCATTCCTTGACCATTTTCATGTGTTGACAACAAACTTTATTTCCATAATTTTTTTCTCTCTCTCTATCTACCTCTCTCTCTCGTAAGTATTCACTTTAATTCTTCTGTATAGATAGAGTAATAAAAGTCGAAACTAAAAGTTGTTTTCTTTATCCCTTATTTTTAATATTGTATGAAATTTGTTCATTGTGGTCAATGTCAGATAAGCTCCAAGCTATTCTTGTTGATGTAAGATTATGCATGGACCTTATCTACATTCTAATACGAGCTTATGTTTTAAGCTTTTCAAATAGAATATAAAGTTTTAATTCCTTTAAACTTTTAGAACACGCAAAATAAGTCGTGCACATTATTTTCTCATATTGTTCAAAGTCTGAATCATTAAAAAAATTAGTACTGTACTTCAACTGGCATTACCTTTGCTGTTTTGTTTAGCAGTAAAATTTGATTAGCAAGGCAGTTTGGAGAGTCCTATAACAGGGTTCGTAGCTACCTGGAAAGTCAGAGAAGGTAAGGGAATTGAAAAATGGTCGGGGAAAATCGAGTTTTGTTGTGAAATTTCAAGGAAAACAAAAAAATTGGATGGTGGTCAGGAAATTAACACGACTCTAAAGAACCATAGGCTACGGCAGACTGTTTAGATAATTAATTTTCTTCACCAAAGATTCTGAAGTAATAAGTTTTATGATAGAAGTCTGTGGGGTCAACAACAGTCTGTAAGGAAATGGCACTTAATAATAAAAGGGAAACAAAGTGTGAAAGAGTGTGTGTTTGTGTGTGGACGTCTGTAAGGGGATGGAGGAGGACGTTTGAAATGCGCAGAAATTAAATTCGGTCGGAGAAATCACTTGGCAAGATTCGCTATGAACCAGGTATAGATAGATTTATCAGTACTAAATTTAAATACTGAAGGTTCCCAACATAGATTTTATTTAATCTTCATGAAAACTTAACCAAATATGCATCTCATTTATGCATTGCCAATGAATAAACAAAAACATGTCAATTTTACAGTTTAATTAGCTTGGCGTTCCAGATGAGTAATTTTTTTTTAAAAAGAAGTAAGAATTGTGCGTTTCATTTGTAATCTAGTTCAGAACCTATTCGGCATTATACAGTATATGGGAAGTGATGAGCCCATAAGGTATTTAAAGTAGTAATGATGAGATTATAATAAGTAAACACCCAACTTTCATCGTAACTCGCTGGTTCCCAACCTGGCGGGGAATTTAGTCATCTCCAGACTCCAGGGGAGATGGAATCTTTAGAATAATATTGTTTTGAAGGTCGGTATAATATAAGAATGTTTTCAACTTAATATTAATAAATTATAAAGAGCTTTAATTCTAAATATACAATTTATAACATTAATGTTGTGTATAAAGAATTATTAATGTACGAAAAATAAAATGTTTTTTTATTTGATGGTGAACTAATCCAAAAGGTTGGGAACCACAGTCGTAAATAATGGCCAACTAATGCGACCTGCTGCTTCAACTCCTGTATTCTTACACAATGTAGGTATATATACAATGTTGGGCACTTGGGCTTCCGGCATTTTCAGCCTGAGCGGGAATCTGACTGAGTCAGCGAACAGCTTTTGGCTCTTTATAGTGACTCGACTGACCCCCAAAGTAGAGTCACTTGTCCCCGTTTTCTTTTTACGTCATTGTTGACGTCATTACTCAAACACACGAGTTGCCTGAAAAGCGGCTCGTGTGTATTTATATTCAGTGACGTCGTGTCGGACATTTACTCAATTTCTTGTAAAAAATATACATATTTCTGAAAAAAATTGGAAGTTAACTAACATATCACTAACAGTGGCAGTGGCGCTCCCTTTAACCAGGGACACTTTTGTAGACAATTGTCTACAAAAGTATGTGTGTTGTTTTTTGTGGCGCTGCACAGTGTTGCCAGGTACAGGGAAATTTCCCTGTTTTAGGGAAATAATTTGCAGTAAAGTTTTTTTTAAATATTTTATTAAGCTGAGATAACCTAGGCCCTAAGTATCTTTTATCATCATAACCTCTAGGGCCAAAAGCCTAGCCTGGTTAAAATTTTAGTAATATAACATAGTATATACATTATGCACTCGAGCTTGTGGAGAATTTACATTTTTTTTATATTTACAAACTCTGACACTACGACCGATATAGCACATCAAGATCAATTAATTCTGAGGTAACTGACTAAGAATTTTGAAGTGAAAGAAAGGCTGGTTTCACTGCCTCTGGTGCTTGATTGTACAGGTGCTGGGTTTTACATAATGAACTTCATTATTTGAAAGGCATGGTCTAAGCTTTGATAATGCAGTTGCACAATCATATGATGGAGCTGCTAATTGCAGTGGCATATAGAGTATAATGGTCTACAGGTGCATGTGAAGGGGGTAGATCCTAGTTGTCATTACATATGGACGTTGGATCATGTTCAGTTTGGTGCTGATGGAAGTGTGCTCTGCTACTTTAGCATGCAAAAACCTGTTTGGCTTGCTGGAATACTTGTATGCATTTTTTAGTCACTCGAAAAATTAATGACATGTTTGAATCTAAACGGAGAGCGGCAGGCATTAAAACTATTCACTGTCCACAGCGAGTTTGAACCACCCTATGGTGATTTCATCAAAAAGCCGTGCATGTTGTTTTTTTCTGAGGATGGAAAGATGTTTGAATGTCTGCTATCTCTACTAGAGTAAAGTATATTAGTCAGGACACTAGCACACTAGCTTTCCAAATATTGTTGTTTCTGATGCAAATGGACTTTTGAGTAAGTTGTACTCTTTCGAAATCATTTTGAGTCTGTTTTTCGTGAACTTTTTAACAATAGTGATCCTGTATTCAAGTATCTTCACTCTGAAAAAATCGATCTCTTGCAGGCAATTCGCTTAGTAGACAACTTAGAAAATCAGTTAAAAATTATGCATAATTCTTTCGATGCAACATTTCTTGAAGCTAAACAGTATGCAGTTGCACATGATTTACATGCAGAATTACCCGATCTGAGAGCTCGTCGCCAAAGAAGAATGATGAACCCATCACTGATGCAGTCGATCAATACCGCACTGAAACCTTTATATACTATTGATAAAGCAATAATGGCCATTTCAGAGTGCTTTTCAAGACATCGTAGACATCGTGAGTTGCTCCGAGAGTTTGCTCTTCTCAACCCAGACCATTTTCCACGAATTTTCTAGCAAATATTTACTTCCTGCAACAGCATTTTAAAAAGTTTCCAAAGTGTTTCCCTGAAAATAAAATTACACTGAGTCCTATCCAGGAGTATTTTTTCTACCTCTGTTGATAGCTCCGATGCACTACACTCTACGTGTGCTCTTACAAATTATTCTTGCTCGACGGTTTTAAAAAAAATCGCTCAGTTTGGACTTCAGCAGGCATTTCCAGTGTTTATAGGGTCTCCACTTGATGTACCTACATAGTTCTTAGCTCAGGTCTTTGATCCGAGTCTGCCTCATGACGCGTCCGTCTCCTGGGTATTGAGAACATGCGCAGACCGATGGCGTTCATAACTGGGTGCGAGCTGGTTTCGTGAACGGGCTGTATGGTCGGTTTCGCCAACCATTGTGCTGAAGCAAATACATTGTCAGGTGTTCGAAAGGGTGTTGTGCTGTTTGTCTTTGTGCGGCGTTATTTGCTACGACAAGAAGGGCGAGGTGCGTGCGCGGTTCTTCTATGATTCTCGGATGGATTAGGTGTGTGTAATATGTGTGTGTAAATTTTCTCCATATCCCATGTATTACAACAACAATTCAACTTGTTAGTTATAGCTTTTTGGCAACTGTAAGACGTATACTGTACAAGTACAGTGTGTTGTCTAATTGTATCATTACTTTGTAGTGTCATATATTATTGTAGTATAATATATTCCGTTTGCACTATGTGAAATATTATACTTTATAATTTAGGTAGTGTGCTGTCAGACAAATTTAAAAATCTTGCCCGCCCTAATTTTAAAGCCCACAACGCCACTATATACAGTATATGACACAAATTTGTCTTTAAATTCGCAGAATTTTCATTAACTACTTACAATTGGTTAGGTTAAATCGTGATATTTTCGTTAGTTTTAACGAAAATATCACGACTTAACCTAACCAACTGTCAAGGGCGAACAGCTGACCTAACCGGGCATTCAATAATGTTCCCATTTTTTGTTGTCTGTGGCAAAATTGTTACAAACTGAAAAGAAGAAATTGGGGGTGCTATAAAAGAAAATTAAGATGAAAAAGAAAGTGTATATATATATATATATATATATATATATACACACACACACACACACACACAGGGTGTCCCATAAGTGGTATCATAGGAAAAATAATAAAAAAAGGCAAAACAAAAGCTTTTATTTACAGAACGTGCTCAATACGTCCACCATTGTTTTCAATACACAAATTCAGACGCTGCCGCAAATGTTCAACACTCCTAATTTTCTCTGCGTATACCAGCGCTTTCAAGTGGCCCCAGTGATAAAAATCTAGTGGCGTGAGATCCGGACTTCTAGCTGACCATTCCACAGGCCCTCGACGTCCTATCCAATGACCAGGGAATTGTTGGTACAGGTATTCCCTTACTTGGGTGCTGTAATATGCAGGAGCGCCGTCTTGCTGGAACCATGTTAGGAAATTTCCTTCTTCGTTCAAGACTGGGAAATGCTTCTTCCTTGAGCATACGTAGGTAGGTGCCTCCAGTGACATGTTCATCGAAAAAGAGGCGGCCTATGATGCGAACCTTCCAAATGCCACACCATACCAACCCAGTGAGGGTTGTTTTGAGACCAGTAGCGGGTGTTCTGTCGATTTACCTCACCATTTCCATAAAAAACAGCCTCGTCACTGAACAGAATGGTGGACGGGAAATTGGCATCCCGAGCATATTGTTCCGTAGCCCATTCACAAAATTCCATCCGCCGGTCGGGATCATCTTCGCTTAATTTCTGTAGGATCTGAAGTTTATATGGATGCCATTTGTGAGCCTGAAGATGCGATGGATGCTACTTTCGACACTCCTGTCTCGGCGGACAATCGCCGAAGAGACTTATTGGGACTTCTGTTAAAATGAGCCAGGATAGCAGTCACTGTATCATCGTCAGTGGACCTCCTTGAAGGTCCACTGCGTAGTTTATCTTTTATGGATCCTGTTTCCTTAAACTTTGCAACAAGTCTGCTAGCAAACTCTGTGTTATTGGCTCGCGGTCTGGATGCAGTCTGTTAAATTCAGCAGCGGCCTACTCTCTGACTCCGATTTCCTATGAGTAGAATTATCTGGATTCGTTCTTCCTTTATCACAGACATTATGGCCTGTAGAAAGAGAAAATATGAATTAAGGTTTGTAGAAATAGAAAAATATGAATTTCCCTATGATGCCGGACTTATGGGACACCCTGTATATATATATATATATATATATATATATATATATATATATATATATATATATATATACTGTAAGATGGGGTGATTGAGCACCTGCAGGGGTAACTAGGCCCTACTAAGTTTAAGGTAAATTTCGTTATATAACACTGAATTTTTTCCATAAATTGTACAGTAGGTATCTACCTACAGTATGTGTAGGTACCTAAAATTGGAATAATATAACGAAATTTACCTTAAACTTACTAGGGCCCAGTTACCCCATCTTACGGTGAGATATTATATATATATATATATATATATATATATATATATATATATATATATATGGGATGAATTTCACAATTAAGCACGTGAAATGAATGAATGATGCAAATCCACAAGGAAAAAAAATTACTCCAAGATCTTTCGTGTATTCAGAAGTACATAGAAGTACACCTTTCCCTGACGAAGTGTACTTCTGAATACACGAAAGAACTTGGAATAATTTTTCTTTTTCCTTGTGGGTTTGCATTTTTTATATAGGGTGTCCGAGAATTATCTGTACAATTTTTGGCTGTTATTAAAAGTCAACCATGAAGTGTAGAAATTCCAGTGATGTCCCATTTTACAGAGAATCTCATTAAGGTTTTTCTGATACCAAGTTTTGACAAGATTTTTAGAAATTCCAGTGTGTCTGAACATTATCTGTACAATTTCATCTTTTAATAAAATTCTTGATAACACACGTAAAATTCTTAAACAAGATTATTTAGAATCTGTATTTTCAAAAGTTTCTTTTATTAAAGTAACGTTGTTACAAACATTCGATATGTGCACCATTAGTGATTCGCAAAACATCCAATCGATACTCCAAATGTTGCCATGTACGCTGCAGCATATCCACATCAATTCGCTCAATAGCAGCTGTGATTCTTGCTTTTAAATCATCAATGTCTGTCACCCGCGTACATTTCTAAAAAACTTGTCAAAACGTGGTATCAGAAAAAACTTAATGAGATTCTCTGTAAAATGGGACAACACTGGAATTTCTACACTTCATGGTTGACTTTTAATAACAGCCAAATATTGTACAGATAATTCTCGGACACCCTGTGTGTATATATATACAGTGTGTGTATATATATATATATCCCTCGATTAGGTACTCCGGCTTGCCGGGCCGAGGGGGCTCGTACACCTCGTGGTTGTTGGGGTTTCCTCAACTCCTCGCGGGGTGTGGGCGAAGAGTTACCTAGTTGCGTTTTTTTTTTTTCTTTTGCTCCCCTTTTTTTCCGTTTCCCGGAATTTCTTTTGTCTTGACTCGGTCTTGTGCCTCTGTCAATTGTAGTATCCCCCCCCCTCTGTTTGTATTTTGCAGTCTTGGTGGGGTCATCGGGTGCACCCGCCGGGGGGCATCGCTCCGTGGCTGAGCCGTGCTCTGGGGACGGTACGGGCGCCCGGACCGCTGCTGCGTCTGGATTGGGTCTTTGCTGGCCCTTAACGGACAAATCTCCGTAGTGCCAATCTGCTGTTTTTAAAACGACAGTCAGGTTGGGGGGCGGGCTACCCGGGACGTTGGGCCTGCGCCTTGAAGGATGCAGCGGCGGATGGTGCATTGCCTTGGGTCCGAGGCTGTCTTTTTTGTAAAGCTATTGTTTATGGGTTCAATTTCAAAACTTCAATCCCCTCTGTTGACGACTCTGGCCCGCCCTTGGATTTGGATAAGACTTCTACTTCTGGTCGTTCAGCGGCCTCTGCCTCCGCTGGATTGACCTTCAAGCCGTATGGCCCCCTCTCGTCCTCTGCGGCGTCTGGCTCTCGTGGCCGGACTCGTGGTGGCCGTAGGGCGGGGTCTTCGCGGCCCTCGTTCTCTCGCCCACTCTCGGTTACCGTTACACATGGACCTGTCCCTGCTGTCAATTTCTGTCCGGTGGACAGGTTCCTTGTTCTCCGCCCTTCCGCTGGCTCCCTTCCGGGCAACTCGGAACGGGTGTTTCAGCGTCTTAAGACGGTGGGTTCCCTGTCGTTATGATATCCGCCCTCTGAAGGATGGGTCTCTTCTTTTGAAGTCCCGTTCTTCGGGGTGACTGAGTCCCTTCTACAGTTGCAGGATGTTTGGGTTGCAGAGTTTCTGTGACTCCCCATCCGCAATTGAATAGCTGTCAGGGCACCATTTTCGCTTCCCGTCTGCTGTCAATCCCGGTTGGCGAGTTGCAGGAGGATCTTGCCCCCCAGGGGGTAACGAAGGTCTTCCGCTTTTCGTCGCGCCGGGATGGTGCTCTTACCCCGTCCGCTCGTCTGCTCCTGACCTTTGACTCCCTTGTGCCTCCGGCCCAGGTGTTCTGGGGCATGGGTGATCGCCGGTCGTGTGAGTTTTCGGTGCGACCGTATGTGCCTGACCCGGTTCGCTGCTTTGGCTGCAACCGGTTCGGCCATGTTAGCTCTGCGTGCCGCCGTGAGGGTAAGCTGTGTCCGCTGCGGTGGGCCTGCGCACCCTACCCCGTGCACGAAGCCCCCCGGTGCTCGAACTGCTCGGGGGCCCACCCTTCCTCCTCTCGGGACTGCCCCGTTTTCAAGTTTGAATTCGAGGTGCGGTCCTTAAGGACTACCGAATTCCTTAGTGCGCGGGAGGCGCGCGATAGGGTCCGTGACCGGGAGCCGCGGCGGGGGTTGTCCTATGCTGCGGCTCTTGGCTCTGGCGCCCTCCCGTGCTACCCCGGCGCCTACCGGAGTGGTGCCCCCCCTGGAAGTTCCGGGGGTTGGTGGTCCTCCTGGCGCCGCGGGACCTTCTTGTCTCCTCTGCCTCACTTTCAGACATCCCATCTGATTCCCTGCCTACAAGTGCCCCTTCTCCCTCTCCGGCCTTGGGGTCTGGATCCTTGCCTACTCGTCTCTCGGGTGGGGAAGGTGATGCCCCGAAGGGGAGGAGGAAGCGTCGCCGTGGTCGGAGTCGGAGTCCTCCAGACCCGATCATGACCGCTGCTCGCCCTGCTTCCCCTTCTTCACCGGAGGGAAGCGGCGCGCCGCTCCTGATCCGCTCGGGACTCCCCCCCTATACGGAGGGCTGGTGAGGCGTCACCCTCCCGGTGCCCCGACTAGTGTCCGGGTGTCGGTTGAGGTACACCGCCCCATGACACCCTCGATTACTGACTCGGTTCCCATGGTGGACCCGGTCGAGAGGAGCCTGGCCCTTCTTCATGGAGTCTCTCTCCCTTCGGCTCCTGCTGAGAGTGGTCGGGTCTCTCTCCTGGATCTACCTCTCCCACCTGTGGTGGACCTTTCCTCCCCCCCCGTCAGCACTTGTCTGGTGTGACGAGCCCTCGAACATCTGGTTCTCCCCGGCCCCCCTCTGGTGGGGAGTCGGGGGTTTCGGCTGGGCCCGTCTCGTCGTCTCTCCCCCCTCAGGGGAGCCCCCCTCTGAACTCCCTGTTCCACTTTCCACCTCTCGTTCTACTACGGGTGAAGCAGCTGCGGGTCGGTGGCCCCTACCCCCCCTTCGGGGTGAGTCGGGGAAGCCGATTCCGTCCCTGGTTACGGACCGTTGAGTTTGCTGCTCAGCTTGGTCCGTGGCTATTTCTCTGTTCTCTGCTTTTATAATGCCACTTCCCCTTACAGTTCCATTTTGCATTGGAACTGTAGGGGGCTTTTAGCTAACTGGGAGAACCTTGCCTCCCTGCTGGAGAGCGAGCGGCCTTCCTGTGTTTGTCTCCAGGAGACTATCCTGGCTGCGCGGGGCTCCCTCGTCTCTCTGGCTATGTTGGTTTCCCTTGCACCCCGGATGAGCGCACACGCCGGCGGGGTGCGCGATTTATGTACATCATTCATTACCCTCGCGAGGTGTGCCTCTTCGTACTTCCTTGCAGGCTGTGGCTGTGCGGCTCTTTTTAGATCGCCAGTACACTGCCTGCTCGATTTATATTCCTCCTCATGACCCTCCTTCTCGCGACGCGGTTCGCGAGTTGGTGTTGCAACTGCCTCGACCGTTTCTCCTCCTCGGGGACTTTAACAGTCGCGACCCGGCTTGGGGAGATGTCCGGTCGACTAATGTTGCTGGTATGTTGCTCTCCTTAATGGAGGAACTTTCCTTCGCGTGCCTCAATTCCGGCGAACCTACCTACTTCCACGAACCCACGGGTTCATCTACCTGTATTGATCTCTCCTTGGTGTCCCTCGATGCCTTACTCGATTTTTCGTGGAAGGTGTTGGGGGACTCTTATGGCAGTGATCATTACCCAGTCTGTCTTGAGCCGGTCGGACCGCAGCCGGGCGTCTCGTCTCGACCGAGGTGGTGCCTTGCGCGGGCTGACTGGCCATCTTCAGAGCTCGTTCCGTCATTGCCGTTCGGTTTGAGCTTTGGCTCTGTGGATGAGAGCTTGGAGTTCTTCGAGCGGGTGGTGATGGGCGTCGCGGAGGACTGTATTCCTCGATCTTCCGGTAACCCGCGGACGCGTAGCGTCCCGTGGTGGACTCCAGCATGTCACCAGGCGGTGTGCGAGAGGAAGAGGGCAACGCGCCGCTTCCACCGCACCCGGCGCGCGGACCACTTGATTGAGATGCGGCGGGCGAAGGCTTTCGCCCGCCGGACTCTCAAGTTGGCCCGTCGGGCCTCTTGGCGTGCTTTTGTGTCCGGCATTTCCTCATCTACCCCTTCTGCTGCTGTGTGGCGGAAGGTACGTAGTATCGAGGGGAAGCCGGTCCCTGCTAGTCGCCCTGTCCTTCGGGACGGGGACGGCTTCCTTTCGGATCCTGCTGCTGTGGCCGATCGGCTGGCCGGTGCTTTTGCTGCGGTTTCCCGTTCGCCTTCAGCTGCGGATCGTCCTTTATCGGAGGTCACGTTCCCGCCCCTGGGAACGAGCCCTATAACCGTCTCTTTACGATGCGGGAACTTCGGGCTGCCTTGGCAACCCGTCGTTCTTCCGCCCCTGGCCCTGATGACATTCCGTATGACTTTATTTGGAATCTGCACCCGATGGCCCTGCACTTCTTGCTGGATCTTTTCAACCGGGTGTGGGTTGAGGGGTCGTTCCCTTCCCGTTGGAGGGAGGCGATTGTGGTCCCGATACCTAAGCCGGGGAAGGATCCGGCGGAGGTGGCGGGCTATCGGCCTATTGCCTTGACGAGCTGCTTATGCAAGCTCCTTGAAAAGATGGTGGCCGTCCGACTTTCCTTTACACTGGAGTCGCTTGGGTTATACCCCCCGACCCAGTATGGCTTTCGTCGATTTCGGGGTACTCTGGACCCCCTTCTCCTCCTTGGCCATGATGTACGGGAGGCATTTTCCCGCCGGAATCTTGTTCTGGCCGTCTTTTTCGACGTCCAAAAGGCCTATGACACGACCCGTCGGGGAGTTGTCATGGACCGTTTGAAGTCTCTTGGTTTTGTGGGCTTTTTGCCCACGTTTCTTCGTAACTTCCTCTGCCGTCGCACTTTCCGCGTCCGTAATGGGGCGGCCCTATCTGACCTGTATGTTCAGGAGGAGGGGGTGCCCCAGGGGTGTGTTTGAGCGTCTCCTGCTTCAATCTGGTTATGTCTGCGCTACCGGGAGCCCTTCCGCCCTCGGTGCGCTGTTCCATCTACGCAGACGATCTGGCTGTCTATGCCGCGGGGACGAGTCCCCCCTCGTGGAGAGGCAAGTCCAACTCGCGGTCAATCGGGTTGAACGCTGGGCGTCGTCGGTGGGCCTTACGCTGTCTTCCCCGAAGACTTCGTGTGTGGCCTTCCTTCCGTCGAGGAGACGGGGATCCGGCGCCATCCCGGCCTTTAACCTTACACTCGGGGGTCAGCCTCTGGCCCTCGTTCCATCAGTACGCTTCTTGGGTATGGTTTTCGACAGCCGTTTGAGCTGGGTTCCCCACCTTCGCCGGCTGCGCGAGTCCGCGAGACGTACCCTGGATTTGCTGGGACACCTGTCGCATACTACATGGGGCGCGGATAGGCGGACACTCCTCCGTTTGTACGTGTCCCTGGTACAGTCCAACTTAGACTATGGGATGTGGTGTATGGCTCCGCCTCCCGCACGGCCCTTCGGATACTGGATCCGGTCCTCTCTAGAGGACTGCGCATGTCATCTGGCGCCTTCCGCTCCTCTCCGGTTGATAGTCTGCAGGTTGAGTGCGACATCCCTCCCTTGGAGGATCGGAGGTCGTTCCTCATTGCTAAGCACTATCTCCGGATCCTCCATCTTCCCACCTCTCCTCTGTTCCAGGTGGTTGAGAGGGCGTTCTGCCGCGATGGGGGTTGGTATTTCACCGAAACGGTGACCTCCCTCCTCGATGGTATGGGCACTCCTCCTCCATCCGTTATACCGGTCTCTTTCAGGGGTGTTGCACCTTGGGAGAGCACCCCTGTTGCGTGCTGTAGGGCGTTGCGCCCCGTTCGCAGGGCCGATTCTGACTCTGCCTTACTTCGGTCTCTGTTCCTTCAGCATGCAGCGTGTCACTCTGCATGTGTTGCGGTCTTCACAGATGGCTCGAGGTCGTCAGGGGGCGTTGGGGCCGCGGCTGTTCCCCAGTCATTTGCCCTTGCTCCCTGATGAGGCTTCCGTTTTCACGGCGGAGCTCTATGCCATTCTGAGCGCTCTGGAGGTGGTGCGGGAGCATCCGGATGGGTCGTTTGTCATCTATTCGGATTCCCGCAGTGCCCTGGATGGCCTGGAGTGTTTTGACCCTGTCCACCCACTGGTCCGACGAATCCAGCTACTGTGCCATATCCTTGTCACTTCTGGTGGCAAGGAGGTGGTATTTTGCTGGGTTCCTGCACATGTTAACGTGGCTGGAAATGAGGCTGCCGATCGAGCTGCCCGTTCCGCGTGCCGACTACAGGTTTCACCCGTGTCCCTCCCCTTTTCCGATTATATCCCTGGCTTCCGTAGGTTTTTGCGCTCCCGGTGGCAGAGTCGCTGGGATGGCGCTACAAATAACAAACTCTGCAAGATTAAACCCAAATTGGGATGTTGGGCCTCTTCCTTCCATCGGTCGCGCCATAAGGAGGTGGCTTTGGCCCGCCTCCGTATTGGCCACACCCACCTGACCCATGGCTATTTGATGGCCGGGGATTGGGTGCCCCGATGTCCCGATTGTAACATCTTACTCACAATTGCCCACCTGCTGGTGGAGTGTCCGCTTTACTCTGCGCTGCGCGCAGAGTATTTTCCCTTTTTGGAGAGCGTTGGGCCTTGTGATAGGCTTGGCGCTATTCTATCGGAAGGTCCCTACTTTTCGGTAACCGGGTTGTTCTCCTTCCTCCTTCGCTCCCAACTTCTTTACCGGTTGTGACTCTGATATTTTTTCTCCCCCCCCTCCTCCTCCCCGTCTATTGTTCACTTCCGTTCGCTGTTTCATAGTCTTCGTCCTGTGTTCGCTCTGCTATCCACCTTTCTTTTGGTGGCCATGAGCGGTCATACTTTGAAAAAAAGAAAAAGAAAAAAAAGAATATATAACCTTTGGTTAGCTTCCGCCCGAATTGTTCATTTTGACGAAGGTCAAGCTTTTCACTCCACCTTAGATCTACAGTTTAACTTGGAATCCGAACCACGCCCCATCAGCAGCCCAGCGTCTTAACCACTAGGCCACCTAGGGTACCCATTAGAGATGGAACCCGGTTTTTAACCGGTGATGTTTTTTAATCATCACCGAAACCGACGATAAGAACCGGTTTTCACATTTTTGCGCGAGTCTCCGATCACTTTGGTCCATTTTCTATGAAACAAACGTTTCCAAACGTTTAAAAACTAATTACGTTTTGCATCGTTTCGTATCGTTCTTTGCTTGTTTATAAGTGTAAATAATTAATGCTTCAGTCTTGAATGTTATGTGGATGATTGGTTGATTGCACATTGATCAGTTAAGATTCTAAGATTTAACACTCCATCATGTCAAAGAAATCAAATGTTTGGTATCATTTCACTCGTAAGAATAAAGAAGCAGAGTGTATGACATGTCACAAAGTTTTAAAGTGTTGTGGAGGTTCTACTTCAAGTTTATCATCCCACATGAAAAATATTCATGGCATAAACATCGACCAGATTAATCAGCCATTGAAGAAACAAAGAACAGTGGAAGAGTTTGTGCAAAAAAAAGTCCAAAGAAGAGGAAATTTCGAAACTTGCGTGTGTAGATGGACTGAGTTTCCACTCAATTGCTAAAAGTGAATTCATTCAAGAAAGCCTAAGAAAGATAAAATACGACAAGCCTCATCCAACTTCCCATAATGGTGTCAGAAAAATGGTGCTTAGTGTTTATGAGAAAAAGAAACATGAATTGGTCAACTACTTCAAGAATCAGGTGAGACAAGGAATCCGCTATTCATTAACTATGGATGAGTATACATCTTTGCAAAACCAAAGATATATTAATATTAATGTTCATGATGAAAATCAACATTGGTCTCTTGGTCTCATGAAAATAAATGGTTCTCTCAATAGCACCAAAACTTTTGCAATCGTTAGGAAAAGATTGGAAGACTTTGGCTTGGACCTAGATAAGCATAGCGTGGGTTGCACCACCGACGGTGCCTCAATAATGGTCAAATTTGGAAGAGAAATAGTACCTGATCACCAGCAATGCATTGCACATGCTATACATCTCGCGGTTTCGGATATCTTGTATTCGAAAACTGCTGAAGATTCAGTTGAAGGGGAAAGTGACTCTACCCCTGAAGATGAAGCCATCGAAGAAGATGAACACTCTGCACATGAGTTAAGCGAAGATAAGTGTGAAATTTTATGCAGTGATACAATTTTTGAGTCCGACATAGATGACGTAATTGTTCTTCCAAAACTTCGAGAAGATTACTTAAAAGTAATAAATAAGGTGAGAAAAATCTGCCGCATATTTCGAAAGTCTCCTTTGAAAAATGAGAGATTGCAGGATTTTGTCAAAGATGAATTTAATGGAAAGGAAATGAAGCTTATCCTTGACTGTAGAACGAGGTAGAACAGTCTTTTGGCCATGATAGAAAGATTTTTTAAGCTCAAAAATTGCATTCCAAAGGCCCTCAGAGTGATACGCTCAACATAGACGATTTCAGATGAAGAATGGAATGCTCTAAAGAGCCTCTTTGACACGCTTCGTCCACTGGAAATTGTTTTGAAGGGACTCTGTTCCGAAGATGCAAATTTGCTCAAAGCTGAATCTTCCATGAAGTTCATTTTGGGTAAATTTGAAAGCAAAAACAATCCTTTAACTTTTGAGCTACGTCAGTGTCTCATTGATCGCTACTCATCGAGAAGAAAAAAAGAAGCTGTCGCCTTGCTGAGTTTTCTCCACAATCCCGAGGTCTTGGAAAAATGAATTATCAGTACCGTTCCTCTTTCCTTCAAGACAAGCACTTAAGAAGTATGCGGATCATACATTTAAGAGGCTTTTTCCAGAAGCTTGCCAGATTTCAGAAACAGATGACCAAGTCCAATCAATTGCTTCGAAACTCGAAGATTCACAATGCAGCTCAGGTCTGAAGTAAATGATGACGATCAACTTATGAACGAGTACATGTGTGAGATGAACAAACTGAAAATGAAACCCAAGAAAGATTCTTCTGAGACCTTTGACGTAAACAATGAATTAAAATATTTTGAAGCTACTTTGAATAGAAGCAAAAATTTGGATCGAATGTACGAGGCGTTGCTTACAATAAAAGCCACCAGCGTAGAGTCCGAGAGAGTGTTTTCAGCTGCTGGTTTATTCGTCACAAAGATTCAATCAAGAATGTCAGATCAGACACTTAATGCTCTTTGTTTTCTCAAGTGTTATTTCAAAAATCAAGTTCGATAATAAACTTTTTAATTCAAATGTTACACATACTTGACTGAACCAATTAAAACTTTATTTCTGTTTAATATTTTGATCATTTACCTCCCTAAAAAGCATACAGAATCCCATCGGTGAAAACCGGCTTTAAGAATAGAGCGACGGTGAAAACCGGTTTTACACTTTTCGGTTATTTTCCATCCCTAGTACCCATTTATCTACCAACCAGTTTCTTTATTGTGTGGAAGGATGAACAGCTGGGTTTTGCTGCGCGCCGGCTGCCGCCGGGCTCGAACCCGGGGCCGATGGATTCGTAGTCAGCGATGATATATATATATATATATATATTATATATTATATATATATATATATATGTGTTAAACACAGACCGTGCATGGAACAAGGAACTCTTCTGGGAAAATTAAATCCACTATAGTCCGAATAAGTAATGGTAAATGACAAATACCATAGTTTTTCTTTTTCATGATGCAAGCCCGACGTGGGCAACGGGTCTCTCGCAAAGAGGTCCCATAAATATAGCTTCCCTCACCAGCTATCTGCGAAGCAGACAGGATCCAGCTTTGGGACATGGATCTAGGGTTTAAAGCAGCCTAGCCCTGCTACATTTAGAACCTCAATATAAGCAAAAGACTCGTTGCATTCACGTCGGATTGAATACATCAAAGAAAAAGGGGTAACTATTGTATTTTTAGCCAAAAAAACAAAACTTAAACCTCAACCGGGACATTGAGCGTCCACTTTTCAAGGCACATAACACGTCCGTTTAATATACACAAACTCAGAATGGTCCCCTGAGAAACTTATATGTTAAACACAGACCGTGCATGGAACAAGGAACACTTCTGGGAAAATTAAATCCACTATAGTCCGAATAAATAATGGTAAATGACAAATACCATAGTTTTTCTTTTTCATGATGCAAGCCCGACGTGGGCAATGGGTCTCTCGCAAAGAGGTCCCATAAATATAGCTTCCCTCACCAGCTATCTGCGAAGCAGACAGGATCCAGCTTTGGGACATGGATCTAGGGTTTAAAGCAGCCTAGACCTGCTACATTTAGAACCTCAATATAAGCAAAAGACTAGTTGCATTCACGTCGGATTGAATACATCAAAGAAAAGGGGTAACTATTGTATTTTTAGCCAAAAAAACAAAATTTAAACCTCAACCGGGACATTGAGCGTCCACTTTTCAAGGCACATAACACGTCCGTTTAATATACACAAACTCAGAATGGTCCCCTGAGAAACTTATATGTTAAACACAGACCGTGCATGGAACAAGGAACTCTTCTGGGAAAATTAAATCCACTATAGTCCGAATAAGTAATGGTAAATGACAAATACCATAGTTTTTCTTTTTCATGATGCAAGCCCGACGTGGGCAACGGGTCTCTCGCAAAGAGTCCCATAAATATAGCTTCCCTCACCAGCTATCTGCGAAGCAGACAGGATCCATGCACGGTCTGTGTTTAACATATAAGTTTCTCATGGGACCATTCTGAGTTTGTATATATATATATATATATATATACTTTCTTTTTCATCTTAATTTGTAATCTTGTAGATGTTCCGTGTATCGCTCTCTCTTCACGCGGAAGTCAAGCAAGTGGCCCGCCTCTGGCCTGGTCTGGTGGAGGAGAGTTGGTCTCTTACAATCTCCATCGCACATAGCCAGACACACCCGGCTCATCCGGTACCGCCCTGAACCATGCGTCTGTCCTTCTTTTGAAGACTTCAGTTTTGACGCCAGGCATATTCCTGATGTCTTTGGGTAGCTCGTTAAAATCTTGGTCCTTTGGCAACCAAGGCATTTATTTTCCTTCAGAGTTGCTTATGTCCTTTAACTGGCCTTTACTTTGAGAACTCAACACATTCTGCCTTTCCTATTTTCCAGTGTTGTTTGCATAGTTACCGGTTTCAATTTGAGGTTGGGTACCAGTTTTTCTATTAGTTTCCATGTGTAAATTAGTAAATTATGGTGTATTTCTCTCTCAATCTTTCCAACAAACAAAACAAAATATATTTATTATATGGAAGAGAAGGGTATTTTCTGTCCAGGAGAGGAAGGTGTTGTTTATCATAATTGCTTGCCCACCACGAAAAAATTCTGAGGCTTTAAGCCAAAAACAGAACACTGATGTCCTATACATCGACTTTGCTATAAGCCTTCTAATAAGTGTGACCATATACAGTGGCGTGGTGGGACTCTCATCGCTGGTAGGTAGGGCCAGAGAGCATTTTGGCGCCCTCTCAAAATGATTCGAAATTTTTAATTTTACCATTTTTTGACCGTTTTGAGACTGAGACGTATTTGTTTACATTTTTCGTTTTGAACGTTATAAACAGGCCCAAACTCTTAGATTTTTCGGTTAATAAATTTATAGAAATATAGGTTGTTTGTATGTAGAAAATATTATTATTACAAACTTCTTACAACAATAGAAAGCACAAAACGTTTTAAAACAATAGAGAGCACAGCACATGTGTGTCATGTATGTGAAAATAAATAATTAACGTCTCTACTACATAATTAGGGCTTTCGAGAGAAATTTAGATGATTGACCAAATCGAACAATTAGCCGGTCTGTGTCTAGTTTCTTTGCTATATTTCGTTCGACTGACATCAGCATTGTACCCAGCAGCATCTCCTGCGACATGGAATTCTTTATGCGCGTTTTGATTCGCTTCAATGCTGAAAAGGATCTCTCAGCCCGTTGCTAATGTAGCGGGAATTGCCACTAATAGGCATATGCTTTTGAAAGAGTTGGATAGGCTTCAGTAAGACCCGTATCATGATTGAGTACAGTGTAGGCGCTGTAAATCGTTTTTGTGTTCGATAATAAAGGGAATATGGAACTGAAGCTATAGAGCTCCAAGACACATTCGTGACTACTGATGCTGTAATTACTGCAAAATTCATCGATCTCATTCTCCAATGTGGAAATTTGAACACCAATATTAGAGAAATTTGTTAGACAAAATTTTTGTGTTGATTTTAGTACACTTCGATTTGCAGAAAATCGATCGTTCATTGCCGAGTTAATTTTGTCTAGAACAGTATAAAATGTTTCACGTGTCCATTTTGCCTGACTATTTTCAGTGATTTCACTATCATTCTCATTGATCTGTCTCTTCTTTTTATGTGTACGTATTACTGGCCACTGTGCTTTATCGTCGATTTCTTCGACAACAGCAATAACAGTAGCTGGGTCATCGCGAATCTTCTGTAGCTGCTGCATCGAAGCTGAGACCATATCAAGTGCTCTGATAACATCACATTGACTGTCTGTAGATAGCGACTGAGTGGGCCTGTTCTCATGAATATTTTATGAAACGGGTAAGCTGTTGCCAGATATGCTCGAGACTCTGAACAATGTGAAGTAGACCAGCTGCTTCCGAACGCTGTTTCTGACTAAACTCTTGAGATATGGTGATCTCATTCAAGGTTTCACATATCGGTGTGTAACTAGATATGAATACACAGAGCTGGGCAGTATTTAAATACATTTGTATTTAAATACATTTGTGTATTTAGAACTGTATTTATAAATACATTGTTTTTCATGTATTTAAATATAGTATTTAAATACTTTAATGAGTATTTAAATACAATGTATTTAAATACTCAAAATAATAAAAATGTAAATACTTTTACTGGTTTAATACACGTTCTGTACTAGCACAGTACGACGCGTCGACAGTGTAGTACAGCATGGTTCATGTTTCAACGTGTCAGTTCAATCAGTTGTGTGCCACTCTTAGTCGAAAGCGGTTGATTTCTTTATCGTGTGCGTGTCATGGCTTAGTGAATTAGTGAATGCATATGTTAAAATTTGTATGCATTTAAAATGTATTTACAAATGTATTTAAATACAATTGATGTATTTTGTATTTAGTATCTAAATACATTCGTAAAATGTATTTAGTATTTAGTATTTAAATACATTTCTCCCATGTATTTAGTATTTAAATACATTCAATGTATTTATTGCCCAGCTCTGTGAATACATCTAGAGAAAATTCACGAGCCGTCCAGCGTACTGTGTTCAGTCTCTTCAATGTTTTAACTTCCAAACCTGATTCCTTTTGTGTATCTTCAAAAAGTGAATGTATGCGATTAGATTGTGTAAACATAACATATAATGTCTCCAGTGTTCCAAAAAGAGTAACAGCATCAACAGACGCTGACGAAACATCTGAAAGTACCAAATTGAGGATGTGTGCATTGCAGTGGACATATATAACTTGCTCACCGATATCGTGTCTGATTAGCGCCTATAATCCGCCATAGCACCCACTCATGTTCGCAGCACCATCATATGACTGGGCAACAAGAGTCTCATAACAGTCAACATTACGGTCAGAAAAAGCAGACTTTACCAAACTCAGAAGCATTTCTGATGTAGTATTTGAAGTATGTTGTAGGCACAGCAAATGCTAACAAACACCACCATCCACAGCAACACGAACACAAATACTAACGTGTTCTTGATGTGATACATCAGGAGATGTGTCAACAATGATGGACCATGCAACAGCTTTTTTTATTTTCTTTACAATTTCGATTGTTATTTCTTCTCCAATTATATCAATTATCTTCCTTTGAGTATCATTACTCAAAAAAGTTAGCCTGGAACCACCACGGCCCTGATTCTCAGTTTCCTGTTGTTATTGAAGAACCTTTTCTATCTGCTCTCTAGTACTTGAATCATACACAGCAAGAAAATCAAGCAATTCCAAAAAATTTCCTCTGTTCTCATCTGAATCCAATGATTCTCTATGACCTCTGAATGCCAAAGATTGTTACCAAGGTAACGTATAGCGTTGACAACCCTATGCGCAAACGTCCTGTTCTTTATAACTGCAGCTTTTCTCAAATTCTCCTCAGACTCACTTTGCTTCAACAATGCATTGGAGATTGAACTCTGTCTCAGAAACATCAATCTGGCAACAACAGCCATTCTATGACTATATGAAGTTTCATGTTTCCTTACTCCTTCCCATTGGTGTTTCCAATCAGAAAAACCAGCATTTGTAAATGAATTTCCTTGTTTAGACCGTTGATTTTCTCCTCGCAGACTGTTATCAGTAAACAGTATACATGTGATACAAAAAAGCACATCTTTTGTCTCAGAATAGGACAACCAATGACGAACTAGCTTCTTGGTGGTGTAAAAAACACCACCAATGGCATTTCCTCTTTTTGAAAGGTACTTATCATCTGGTTGATTAGGTCCACAGTTCAGCATGTGTCGTTTTACATCAGCACTATACCTGAGATTGAGAAAAAAATAAATTGCCTTTATTTATTTCATGGCTAAGATAGGTAGAACTTAAATAGCAAAAATAACCTTTATTTATGCACATTATAATTTTTAGGAATTATATTTTAATAGTGAACGATAAAAATAAAATCACCTGTGCTTAAAATTCATTAGTGCTGTAGGATCAATTTTGTCAGATTTGAAAATAGATTCATCTGTTGTATCAACAACTTCTTCACTAGACTTGATCGACTCTAGTTGATTAGGTACACAACTCGGTGCATGTACTGCATGTTGTTTTTCTGTCATCACCATCATCAGAGCTGGAATGGTTAATATACATATTTTATAGTTAAGGAAAAAATAACAAGAGACTGTTATTCATTAGAATTTTATAAATTGATTTTTAGAAACTTTTGTGCTCACAATTACCTGCTATTTTCAGTGACAGTGACAGATGTGGCTGACTCAGCAAATTGACCAGACTGAAGTTTTTCGGTAACAGAGATGTGATCTATCTCATCAGAGTTATTACTATGACTAGACTGCAATGTTTCAGTTTCAGTGAAAGATGTGCTTGTTTCAACAACTTGATTAGAATTGAGTGTTTCAGCTACAGTAACAGTTGACAGTGTTTCAGTGGCAGGTGTCACTTGACTAGGCTCAGTTATATTTAAAAATGCCTGCATTCCTTGCCTGAGAGAGTCTTCTTCCTGTGTGCGCTGTTTCTTAGCAGCTCTGTTTTGAGCACCAGATTTTTTATTTCTCTTTTTATCCATTGCATATGGACTAGATTCTATGTTTCAACCAATTAGTTTATTTTGGTTTTTGACAGTTTATAACACCAAAAACAAGAAGAAAAATATTTGATGCTGAAATTTTATCTGTAAAATCGAATGTAGTTATATTTTCTTATAAAATACATTTATTAATAAAATAGATATAGGCAATATTTATTTTATTAATTTAAAAATAAATAAATATAGCAAGGGTTAAAAAAATCAAATTTGTGACTCAAGCAAGACTATAGTATGCATTTTTGACACAGCATGCAAAATCAAATTTTAATTCTTGACATTGAATATATATATATATATATATATACACATTCAACTGCAAAGAACACGCAGTATAAATAATGTAAAGAACGACGCTTGTATAGGAGATATTCCGCGCAAGACGAGAGAGAGAAAACGGAACAAATGAAAAAATGAGGTAACCACCTGGGAATCGAACCCGGGATCTTCCGATTGCCGGTCAGACGCGATACCATTACACCATGGACCTCACCCTTCCAAATGCCGTAATTCTTCTACATACTCGCAGAAACCAATGCCCCAAGGGAGCACCTCCCGCATGCCGTAACATTATATACATTCAACTGCAAAGAACACGCAGTATAAATAACGTAAAGAACGACGCTTGTATAGGAGATATTCCGCGCAAGACGAGAGAGAGAAAACGGAACAAATGAAAAAATGAGGTAACCACCTGGGAATCGAACCCGGGATCTTCCGATTGCCGGTCAGACGCGATACCATTACACCATGGACCTCACCCTTCCAAATGCCGTAATTCTTCTACATACTCGCAGAAACCAATGCCCCAAGGGGGCACCTCCCGCATGCCGTAACATTATATACATTCAACTGCAAAGAACACGCAGTATAAATAACGTAAGAACGACGCTTGTATAGGAGATATTCCGCGCAAGACGAGAGAGAGAAAACGGAACAAATGAAAAAATGAGGTAACCACCTGGGAATCGAACCCGGGATCTTCCGATTGCCGGTCAGACGCGATACCATTACACCATGGACCTCACCCTTCCAAATGCCGTAATTCTTCTACATACTCGCAGAAACCAATGCCCCAAGGGGGCACCTCCCGCATGCCGTAACATTATATACATTCAACTGCGAAGAACACGCAGTATAAATAACGTAAAGAACGACGCTTGTATAGGAGATATTCCGCGCAAGACGAGAGAGAGAAAACGGAACAAATGAAAAAATGAGGTAACCACCTGGGAATCGAACCCGGGATCTTCCGATTGCCGGTCAGACGCGATACCATTACACCATGGACCTCACCCTTCCAAATGCCGTAATTCTTCTACATACTCGCAGAAACCAATGCCCCAAGGGGGCACCTCCCGCATGCCGTAACATTATATACATTCAACTGCATTTGGAAGGGTGAGGTCCATGGTGTAATGGTATCGCGTCTGACCGGCAATCGGAAGATCCCGGGTTCGATTCCCAGGTGGTTACCTCATTTTTTCATTTGTTCCGTTTTCTCTCTCTCGTCTTGCGCGGAATATCTCCTATACAAGCGTCGTTCTTTACGTTATTTATACTGCGTGTTCTTTGCAGTTGAATGTATATAATGTTACGGCATGCGGGAGGTGCCCCCTTGGGGCATTGGTTTCTGCGAGTATGTAGAAGAATTACGGCATTTGGAAGGGTGAGGTCCATGGTGTAATGGTATCGCGTCTGACCGGCAATCGGAAGATCCCGGGTTCGATTCCCAGGTGGTTACCTCATTTTTTCATTTGTTCCGTTTTCTCTCTCTCGTCTTGCGCGGAATATCTCCTATACAAGCGTCGTTCTTTACGTTATTTATACTGCGTGTTCTTTGCAGTTGAATGTATATAATGTTACGGCATGCGGGAGGTGCCCCCTTGGGGCATTGGTTTCTGCGAGTATGTAGAAGAATTACGGCATTTGGAAGGGTGAGGTCCATGGTGTAATGTATCGCGTCTGACCGGCAATCGGAAGATCCCGGGTTCGATTCCCAGGTGGTTACCTCATTTTTTCATTTGTTCCGTTTTCTCCTCTCGTCTTGCGCGGAATATCTCCTATACAAGCGTCGTTCTTTACGTTATTTATACTGCGTGTTCTTTGCAGTTGAATGTATATAATGTTACGGCATGCGGGTGCCCCTTGGGGCATTGGTTTCTGCGAGTATGTAGAAGAATTACGGCATTTGGAAGGGTGAGGTCCATGGTGTAATGGTATCGCGTCTGACCGGCAATCGGAAGATCCCGGGTTCGATTCCCAGGTGGTTACCTCATTTTTTCATTTGTTCCGTTTTCTCTCTCTCGTCTTGCGCGGAATATCTCCTATACAAGCGTCGTTCTTTACGTTATATATATATATATATATATATAAATTTTACTTTAAAAATTTCCATACAATTTTGGTATAAATTTGGGCATAACTCCCACCCCCCATTCAAAAATTTGTAATAATTTGGGGTTTCTATGTTGTATAGTAAGTCTTCCTTTGTGTTCTGTGCAATTTTGAAGACATTCATAGTCTCCAATTTTTTTTATGAATTTTCTAAAATAGAAAGTTGTGTTTTTTGAAAAATGGATTTGAAAATTTTTACTTTATGAATGGTTATAGGTCCCCCAAATTTTAAATCCGAGCCAAAGATTATGATTAAAAATTTGTATTACTAATTTTAATAATATGTAGCAGTCATACTGTATTACTATTATTGTTGGTTTTATAATTTTAAAATTTTAAAAATTCTAAAATCTGGCCCCTGGTGCGGCGCCCTCTGAACCTCTGTTATGGCGCCCTTTGGTTAATCGTCCCTGGTCGGGCCAAACCCGTTTGGCCCATATGGCCACCACGCCACCACTGACCATGTAGTAATAGCACACAAGCTGAAGAGAATGGAAATCACTGGAAAGCTGGGCACATTTCTGTTTTTTTAATTTTTAAGCCAGAAATTAGAGAGAATTGTGGTAAACGGCGTCGTATCAGGCGACTTTCTAGTCATCAGCTCGGTACCCCAGGGAACTGTGTTAGCTCCGCTGTTGTTCATAATAATGATAGCAGACAAATCAGTCATTAGAAGCCTGGTAACATCTTTTGCAGACGACACAAAAATTTGTAAAGTCATCTTGACTGAAAAGGACGTTGAAACATTAAAGTGACATGAACACACTATTCATGTGGGCAGAGCAGGGGCGTAGCTACCATATATATGTACATACGCACGTGCGTACACTCGAAATCTGACCAAAAATTTAATCTTGACTCCGTTTTTCTCGGTTGTACTTAATAAAACATCACAGACGTCATCAGAGATATATATTTTACATTTTGTTTCACTGAGCTGCTTCACTCGAGTAACTCAGGCAAGGGTATCACAAAGGGACTATGACCAAACAGTGTTATAGTAGTGCCTTTGCTATGACATAAATGAATCGGCCCAGATTCGCCCCTGCGAGGGTGAGTCACATGGCCGCTTGTCATTCGACAGTTGGATTCGGTGGTGTGTGGAGGGCCTGGAGGCGTGTTTGGGGTCAGTTGTTTTTGTAATGTATTTCTAGTGAAATACACGTATCCTGTTTCTACATGCACTGCAGAGCGCAGCTTTAGTGGAATGAAACGACTGAAAACCCCACTTCGCAGCACGATGAGTGACGAGAGTTTGTCATCTCTGGCGGTACTACACATTCACAAACACAAGGACGCTGATACTTATAAAGTGATTTCAAAGTTTTCAACAGCTAGGGGCAGACGTCTAGCCTTGTGTTTGTAAATGACTAAAACTACTACTTTATAGCTCTATCTATTCTTGTAGGCATACAGGAACATTCTGGTCAATAATAAAGGCCTTAGGCTACTTTAAAGATGTACGTTTTTGGTTTTAGCAAAATGGGTAGAGATAAAGAAGGTAGAATTTTAATTTGGTAGTGACCAAGATTGTGTTTGTGGTTGAAAATGCGTGGGGTTTCACTATTTTGTTTAGAAATATCTCCTGAAAAATGCTGGAAATAGCATCAACGAGCCCCTAGACAGCCAAATTTTCTGAGGGGCATACCCTCAGATCCTTCTAGAGGCTTACGACTTCGGCGCTCACTATATGTTACATTGTGCGTACAGTCGAAAAAAGTTTAGCTACGGCCCTGCAGAAAATAACATGAAATTTTATAAGAGCACATTTCGGACACTAAGATATGGTGAGGTGACAATCGATCCCTAACTACGGATTCCAAAAGTTTACCGACAATTGACGTTAAGCTAATGGGCCTATAATTGCTACGTACTGTGCGGTCAACTTTTTTAAAAATGGGCGTGACGTTAGCTAATTTGAAGTCTTCAGGAATAATCCCCGTTTCCAGTGACTGATTAAAACTCTTCGTTAAGGGGCCTACGATAACGTCTTTCAAATCTTTCAGATGTCTTGGATAAAACGCGTCAGGGCCTGGAGCCTTGCTAACCTTTAGCCTATCGATATAATGCGCAATCTCAGCCTCGTAAACAGTTCTTTCATCCAAAATAGTCTCGCTGCTAAATGGAACGATATCGTTCACATCGGGGACGTTACTGACGTCTTCTACGGTAAAAACTGTCGCAAAAAAGTTATTAAAAATACCCGCCATCGCCTGAGCGTCAGAAGCCAAAGCGCCATTAGCGTCCACGAGAGGGCCTATATTACCTTTTATCGGCTTACGATTATTCATGTAATCGAAAAACTTTTTTGGATTATGTTTACTATCCGCAGCTATAAGTATCTCTAAATTACGCTTAGCATTCCTAACTGATCTTTTAACCTGACGTCGAAGCTCGATATGTCTATTAACGTTAGCTACCGTGCCATTGCGCTTATTAAGTCTATACGCCCTGTTACGCTCGTTTATGAACTCGCCTATTTCCCTAGTCCACCACTTGGGCCTACCATGATTTCTAGCGCGCTTGGGCCTACGAGGAATAAACTCCCTTTCGATATTCAAGAAACTATCTTTAAACGCCTCCCAATGCAAATTTGCGTCATTACCCATAAGTAAGTTATCCCAGTCCACTACTCTCATCCTATCCGCAAAACTATTAAAATTGGCCCTACGAAAATCAGGGACTTCTATTACGTTACTATCCTTAGTGTTTTCTATCAATAGCTAACTTCGACTGTATTTTCGCCGTTCATCACCACGTCTAAAATATTGTCACCGCGCGTTGGTTCGGTAACCATCTGTCGTAAAAAATTATCTTCCATGAATTCAATCAATCTCAAACCCTCATCGTTACCAGTAAATATCTCGTAATTAACGTTAGGGCAGTTAAAGTCTCCAACAACTATACTATCCCGATTATTAATAAAGTTACCAAGAAGTGTGTAAAATCTAGTATCGGTATCGAGGGGTTGAATGGGAGGTCTATAAACAACAACAAAATTGAAACTAAGACTACGCGCCCTAACTTCAACGCATATCGAATTAACTGCTGCCGGAAAATCTATCTTAACCTCGATAGCCCAAAGGGAATTACGAATGTACAACAAAACGCCGCCACCAATCCTATGTAACCTATCATTAGTAAAGAGTTTAAAACCCGGTATATCAAGTTTCTCCAACGGCTAACAAGTCCCAAGTCACAGTAGTTAACCACGTTTCAGTGATAGCAACTATATCGTAGTTGCCGGAATAAATTATCGCCTTAAATTCGTTTAATATATTTCTAATACTAAGCGCATTACAATAAGGAAGTGTAACGAAGTGGATCTGGTGAATTTTAGCATGAAATCTCGTGTATGGCAAAATGGATTTGGGGCATGATCCAACGTAAACAAAAAATTTACTTTATTCTACTATGGGATTGACTCCGATTGAGTGTTGTGTCGCTGAATTGGAAATGCTGTTTGGTCATCTTTAAATTGATTAGAGTGTAAGAAAAAAATAGATGCGGGTCATCTAGCAGATGACTTTGGTAAGGACAACAAAACTACATATAACAACAGATGTCAGTTAAGATATATGAGACGTATCGAGCTTCATGGAGACCAGCTCCCTGTATCTGTTACAAAGATCCTTATTGGCCAGAATTGGTCATGTGGGAACAACTGATCAATGTAAAATTGTCACATAATCTAGGGCAAGCTTGATAGCTTAAACGATTATGAGGTAATCCTTTACAATACGGTTCGAAATTATTAAAAAAAATTAACGAGTTTAACATTTATTAAATGTGTGTTAATTTAAGTCGTGATATTTTCGTTAGTTTTAACGAAAATATCACGACTTAACCTAACCAACTGTTAAGGGCGTACAGTTGGCCTAACCGGGCATTCAATAATTTTCACGTAGGTTTCGATTAATTTTAAACAACTTTTACCAGAAATGTGGGTAAATGTAGAGAAAACCCCGGGGTAACGATTTTTTAATTAGAAGTAGTATTTCGAGAAGTACTTTTGTTCCTGAATCCAGTGGTGATAGTCAATTTTGGGGAAGTGGCTAGTTTTCGAGATATAGGCCGTTTCTACTCTAACAATCTAGATCACACGAAAGTGGGCAGGGCTTTGAAAAAGAGGGAAATTGAGGGGTAAACACAAAAAAAAACCGGTAATAAGCACACTAAAACTAACCTAACCTAACAAAAACTTATAAAATGAGCAACGCTTCTTTCTTTTCCGCTTCTTGTCGAGAGTCTCGTGGTAGCACTGAAAGTCCTGTCTGCCGCCTCTCAAAATAGTGTCATTACCACAGTTGTTGCATTTCCTAGTAGTTCGAAGTACACCGTGTTCCTGGAATAGTTTAAAAGCCAAATCATCGTTGTCTAAATACTTTTGAACTGCTTGAACGAACGAGAGATTGCAGTCGTTACACGCCATGGCAAACAGACCCGTAACTAGCTAATTTTGCGCCCGAGGCAAGATCATAAAATTGCGCCCCTATACTTGCGCCCCCTATAAAATTGCGCCCCCCTATTCCTATAACACTACCCGATCCACTAAATGGTAAATTGTGTTTGGCACAAAACATCACAGCATCAAGAACTATTTTCAGAATATGTCTCCATTTTTGTTTATCAGTTTCAATAGCTTTCTGTAGTGCATCATCGATACATTGTCCACACAATAGTCTTTTTTGTAGGGATTTCCATTTACAGAAATTTTCACGATGATTAATTGAATTTTCATGTTCTACAATACAGTTTAAATTTTTCCAGTCATTAAATCCTGTTTTCTGATTTGCAATATTCGGTTTGGAAAAGCGCTGATCGAATAATATGGATGGAAAACAGAAAATAAAGTACTGAAAAGTACTGAAAATTTATAGAAATGCGCCCTTTCCCTAATGGCATGGCGTGCTTGGGATAGTAGATACATATTTTACAGTGACGTGCACAGACTTTCAGAAGGGCAGGGGCTCAGTTGAAAAAAGGGCACTCCCCTAACATTTTTAAAAATGAAATCCGCAATGCCATATAGGCTATATATATGTATACACACAAAGAAAAATTTTAAAATTGTATGTGGTAAATATTCTTAAATTCCATTAAATTCAATGCATTTTTACCAACTTTACGAGTAATGTCATACAATATTTTTGGAGTAATGTCACACTGCTTTGGATTCCAACTTACCATAATTATCAGTGAGAAATCACTAGTTAGCTTAGGTTAACGTAAAATAAACAAACAGTAAACAATACACCCACATACCCGAGAGACGCAATCAACAGTGAACAGCTGCAGTCAGTGTTACCACTAGGGACGCCCTCCCTGATTGACAAAATAATAGTAACGGTATTTAAGTTTATTATTCTAATAAAAAAATCATAGATCAAAGTAATTCCAGTTTTGAAAATCTGTTGAAGTAGCAGTAACTAATAAAAATATAACTAATTAATTCAAATTTATGTCGAATCAATATATTTATGAATTTTGACTAAAAGGGCACTTTTGATATGAAGAAGAAAAAGGGCAGGGGCTCAAGCACCCCAAGCCCCCCCCCTGTGCACGTGCCTGATATTTTATATGGTTTTTCTGCACCCCTCAGCTTTGTGCACCCGAGACAAATGCCTCACTCGCCTCGCCCTTGTTACGGCACTGCAAACAAAGCAACAATTGATGCGCATCCGGCTAATCGTCAAGAAACAAATGCGCTGATTGGCTGCAGAATGTAAATGTTTTTCATTGGACGTAAAATTAAAAATTGAATAACTTCAAAACTAGCCATTTCCCCAAAAAATGAATATTACCACTGGATTCAGGAGCAAAAGTCCCTGTAGAAATACCACTTCTTATTAAAAAATCATTACCCCGGGGTTTTCTCTACATTAGCCAAAATGTGTTAGTTATAGCTTATATATATATATATATATATATATAATATATATATATATATACAAAACTAGCTTTGATATACCTAACCAATCATGCCGGTTAGATCAACTATTCGTCCTTGACGATTGGTTAGGTTAAATCGTGATATTTTCGTTAAAACTAACGAAAATATCACGACTTAACAAATTTAACACACATTTAATAAATGTTAAACTCGTTAATTTATTAAAAATAATTTCGAACAGTGTTGTAAAGGATTACCGATTATGATTGTATCAAACTAATTAAACCTGTGAAGTCGGCAATAAATGTTGTAAATAGATAAATAGATACTAGGCCCACAGAGGAAGGACAGACAATATTTGAGAAATTAGGGCCTAAGTAAAAACAGTTTGCGAGTTGAAGTCCAAATTGAGAAATTTAGCAGAGATGACCCGATGGGTATTACTTTTCAAACTAAATTGCTAATTGCAAATTTGTCAAGTCTTCTTCTGGATAAATGGCATGAATAAAGGGGCATGGGTATCACTTATCTCACTTTACATGAGATTTGGAGCAGTGCCGGATTTAGGCACAAGCTAAGTAAGCTACAGATTAGGGCCTCACAGTGTGAGGCCCTAAGCTGTAGCTTACTTAGCTTGTGTGTGAGGCTTACACAGTGAGGGCCCTATTTGAGTTGGGTTTATTTTTTATCAAACTTAACTTATGACCGGTGCCGGTGACCAACTGGTTGGAGCTAACCAGGGGCTTCCTCCAAGGGAAATAGTATTTTAAATTTAGTGTATCAAGACGCTGGCACCGAATATTGGGGCCCCTTTGCTATGAATGGTCAGTACAAAAAATGACCTGTTTAAAAGCTTTGCTGAAAAAAAAAATTAAGAAAAAAAATTAAAGTTCGCCACTGCTTAGGCTCTAGATTTTCTTACGACTTTTGAAAACTGTCTTACCTCTGGCTTACTGAAATCAATACTTTATTAATTTTTCATTATTGTCAGAAAACATTCCCGAGAGACAACCTCAACATACTTGTGACAACTTGCCTTTAGAAGTGGAAGAGATCCTTCACCTATATATTGGGGGCGTGGCTACTGCCTATTGATACTAATCGTAGATCTGGCAAATCAAACAGTACCTAATTACTGTTTTGTTTGGATTGATTGCTGGGCAAATCTAATTGGTCGGTTATATCAGATCTCTCGCCATTCTTATTTGCCCGCCATAGAGCTCATATCATTCCTTATTTGCCTGTTATTCTTTAATTATTTGAGTGTGCCTAAGATTGTTCATGTTATGGTTCAGTACGAAGGCCCTCCGCTTCTGATATTATTAGAGCAACTTGCTTAACTTTATAGTGTGTCTATTTACTTTATATTTGCTATTTTATACGTATTTATTTCTTATATCTTATTCTCATATCTTATATTAAATCAGGTCCCTATTACATCGAACTCTTAGGTATGGAACCTGGGCATCATGTCCTAAGAAGCAGAGTTTAGAGGACATAATAAAATGAATATTGTATCGGCAAAAAAATAATAGGAATTATATGGAGAAGTTTTTACACTGGAGGAACGCCGATCATAATCAAACTTTGTAAAGCTTGGTACTACGGTTATCGATGCTGTTCCATCCTTACAAGCCCTTTGAGACGACAGGAGAGAACTGAGGCAGAGGCGTTACAAAGGACCTTCACTTCTAAAACTGAAGAAACAGAAGATGAAGACTAATGGGAAAGCCTGAACTCCCTTAAATTATACCCCAGACAGAGACGCAGTGAATGATACATAATAGTCTATATATATGGAAAATACAAGGGAGTTTTGTTCACCATTACAGGAATTAATTAAAACTCCAACAAAGTGATCCGGCTGGTAGGTTCTGCATCATCCCGAAAATAAGCCAGGGAGCTATAAGAACGAAACGAAAATCTCCTTCGATGTGCACAGCCCCAACGACTTTTAAACTCCTTACTGAAGGACCTGTGAAATCTGAAACAGGTGGAGTGGTTTGGCATGGTTTGGCATAAAGGACAAACAGGATAAGCAGGCGAGTACAGTGAACAGTGATGTTTTAGAGCAATTTGAAAAAGGGATTGGATTTAGAGATGGTTGCTATGAAGCTGGCCTCCCTTGGAAGGATTCTTGCAAACCAGTTCAAACCCTCAGCTAGCTAATAGGAGGTTGGAGACTTCATTGTACAGGCTAAGAAAAAATGAGGAGTTGTTAATTGAATACAATGAGGCCATCCTAAGCTATGTAAAGGAGGGCTATGTTGAAAGGGTGCAAGGTGAGCTGGTGAGCCAGGAGGCACATTATCTGACACACCATGCGCATGCAGTGGTACGGCGAGACAAAACTACCGCCAAACTGAAAGTAGTTTTTGATGGCTCAGCCAAGGACAAAGGTGGTGTGTCCTTGAATGACTGTTTGGATGCTGGGCCAAATTTAAATGCAGATTTATTTTCCTTGTTACTGAGATTCAAGTTTGGTAGAGTAGCATTGACTGCAGATGTGAAGCAAGCCTTTTTGCGGATAAAGTTAAAACCAGAGGACAGAGATGCAGTAAGGTATCTGTGTTTGGATACGACGTTGTACGTAAATTCCACCCAGTAAATTCCACCCCCGAAAAATCCACCCAGTAAATTCCACCCATGGTAAATTTCACCCATGGTAAATTCCACCCATGGTAAATTCCACCCATGGTAAATTCCACGCAAAAGGTTATCAAAAAAGTTTGCAGTTTATTAAAGTTTATTAAAAAGTTTATGCAAAATAAAAAAAATGGTAAAATATATAGGTTAGGTCAACTGTACACCCTTGATGACTGATTAGGTTTAGTTGTGATATTTTCGTTAAAACTAACGAAAATCACGCTAACTCAAAAACAAGTGATTTCCTATACAAACGTTGGTCAAAATCATTCGAATCACCTAAAAACACACCAGAAAAACACTGTCCAGTGATGGGAAACACTGTCCAGTGACTATCAAAAATTGACCTTAGAAAATAACAAAGTTATAATTATTAAAATTCTTAAATTTTTTGATGGAATTTACCATGGGTGGAATTTACATGGAACCGGATACGAAAGACTTGTTGGAAAATGAACCTAAGGTTCAAGCATATAGAATGAAGTCAGTGTTGTTTGGCCTCAGCTCTAGTCCATTTCTTTTGGCAGCTATTATGCAGTACCATTTTAAGAAATATTCTGAAGTCTATCCTAACACTATTGAACGCATAAGGAAAAATTTTTATGTTGATGATTTGTTGTTTTCTGTGGATAATACAGAAATGGCTAAACAGATATTCATGGAGGCTAGAACTATAATGAGGGAGGCTGGCATGGAGCTTAGAAAATGGCAGACCAATCATTCTCAATTACAAGAGTTTATGAGTCAGTCCTGTGTAGGACCTGATGCAGCAGAAAGTATTGAGGATTCTAGTATTAAGGAGTTGTGGGCAACAGACACAAAGGTGCTAGGCATTGTTTGGCAGCAAGGAGAGGATTTGTTTACCTTCAATGGGAAATCTTTAGTAGAGCTGGCTGAGAATGAGACAAGGTGGACAAAACGTACAGCTCTTAGTTTGGCTCCAAAGGTCTTTGATCCTCTTGGATTCCTGGCTCCATTTGTGATAAAGTAAAAACTTTGGTTTCAGAGCCTCTGGGAAATTGGACTTGGTTGGGACCAAGAGTTACCTGATCATATGGTGGTAAGGTGGAAATATTGGTTCAAAGAATTGGCACATCTTGGAGACATTGAAATCCCAAGATGGTACTTTGGAGAGTTGAACAATAGTCCAGACAGTTTGGAGCTGCACATCTTTTGTGGTGCAAGTGAGGAAGCCTATGCAACTTGTATTTATATAAGAGGCACATTCAAAGAGGAAGTAAGTTGGAGGTTGGTTGCTGCAAAGAGCAGAGTAGCAACTTTGAAAAGGCTTTCTATTCCAAGGTTGGAATTGATGGGTGCAGTTATTGCTAGTCGGCTTGCAGTTACAGTGCAAAAGTCTTTGGCCCTCTATGAAATTCCAAGCTATTATTGGACAGACTCCACTATAGTTTGGCACTGGTTAAGAAACCAGGCAAAGAAATGGAAACCATTTGTTGCCAATAGGGTGGAGGAAATTCAAGCACACACAGATTCCAAGCAATGGAAGCATTGTCCAGGCACCCAAAACCCAGCTGATTTACCAACACGAGGAATTTCAATGAAAGATCTTGCACAGTCAAGTTTGTGGTGGAATGGGCAAGAGCGGCTAAAACTTGGAAGTGAAAACTGGCCTTCTAATCAGCCTATTGTAGGAGAATGCCAGGCTCAAGAAGAATGGGTGAGTGAAATGAGAAAATGCACTGTGAACAGTTGTCAAGTTATGCAGCAGGACCCCATATTGAAGCTTGAGGACATTAGCAGTCTGAAAAGGTTGTTAAGAGTGACAGCATGGTTATATAGATTTACAAACAATATTAAGGGTGAAACAAGAAGGGAAGGAATTCTGAACAGTAAGGAGATTCAGCAAGCCAGGCAATACTGGGTGATATATGTGCAGAAGGAAAAATTTGGTGAAGAGAGGGAATTGCTCACCAGCCGTCCATTACAGGTTCTACCAACACATTCTTCTCTCAAGGGTTTGGATGTGTTTTTGGATCAGGATTTATTGAAAGTAGGAGGTAGACTACAGTTTTCTGGGCTTCCAGAGGAAAAAAGACATCCAATTTTGCTACCTTCTTGGGGGCACTTTGTGGAACTTTTGATCCTGGATACTCATCATAAGTTGTTACATGCTGGAGTTAGAGAAGTGATAATAGAAATCAAACAACAGTTTTGGATTCCCAAAATTAGACAAGTAGTAAAAAAGGTCTTGCATAAATGTGTGGTTTGCAAGCGTTGGAGTGCAAAGCCTTATCATGAAAAGGTGGCTCCGCTTCCAAGAGAACGGCGTATCTATACTTCCCCATTTGATGTAGTGGGAGTAGACTTTGTAGGTCCAGTCTATGTGTATGAGCAAGGGGAGTCCAACAAAGGTTATATATGTCTTTTCACATGTGCTACCACCAGAGCAATCCATTTGGAGTTGGTAAGCAACTTAAGTAGTGATGTATTTCTTTTGGCCTTTAAAAAGTTTGTGAACAGAAGGGGTTTCCCAAATAAAATCATATCGGATAATGCAAAAACCTTCAAAAAGGCTGCAAAGGAACTCCGAGAAGTTTGGTCCTTGCTAAAAGAGGAAGGATTCCAATCCTACTTTTCACACCAAGGGGTACAGTGGGAGTTTATTGTTGAGAGAGCACCATGGTGGGGAGGATTTTGGGAAAGGCTAGTGAGAAGTGTAAAATGTTCACTAAAGAAACTTTCAGCTAATGCTCATTTGAGCAAAGAAGAATTCTGCACTGTTTTGTGTGAAGTAGAAGCAATGGTGAACAGTAGGCTTATCACTTTTGTTTATAACAGTATGCAGGATGCAGAGCCATTGACACCAAATCATTTTCTTTGTGGTAAACGATTAACATCAAGCTCCAGTTTGCCAGAAGACTTGCAGCCTATCCAGAGCACTCAAGGAGAGTTAACCAGAAGGTTCAAGTACCTTGACGAGCTACAAGATCAGTTATGGAAGAGGTGGCAGATGGAATACTTGCCAGAACTCAATTATTATCCATCAGGCAATGTAAAGGGCTCCAATGCAAATTGTATGAAGGTGGGAGAAGTGGCACTGATTGGGGATGAAAGGCAATGCTGGAAGTTTGGCACAATTGAAGAGTTGTTTGTTGGCAAAGACAATTTAGTTAGGTCTGCACTGGTAAAGACTTCAGGCGGAAAATTAAAGAGACCTATACAAAAACTCTATGCTTTAGAAATCAGCAAAAACACGGACAGTTAAGATGAAACATTTGAGTTACAGCCTCATGTGGAAGGCTTGGCTAAACTTGCAGAAGGTAATAACAACAATGCCTCTTCGGTGGGGAGTGTTAGAAAATCTAGAAGAGGAAGAACCATTGTTGTCCCAAGGCGATATGATGACTAAGCTGATGCAGCATTGCTTGTATATATTAAGTTAAGGTGTATATATATATATATATATATATATATATATCCATCTCATAATTGTAAAGTTAGTGAAAAATTCACTTAATTTAGAGCTAGCATTTTTGGGCACTCTTGTGGCATCATTTTTTTGCGGCGCTGCGCGTTCTTCCTACTCGTTTGTTGAATGCGGCACTTACAAGGTGTGGTCTTATAGAGAGTTCTCTTGCAATTCAATTTGGTTATTTAGATACAAGATTGTTGCATCGTGCAATGGTACAGGTTGTGTGTTGTTGCATGGTTTAGAAAGAAGACCATAAATAGTGCCCCTTTTGTTTTTTATCTTAATTTTATGCAACTGAGGCCTAAGGTAGTCCCACATCGAGTCAGCAACCCCGAGGTAGGACCTAATATGACCTCCAAGTCTGTAAGTTTTTAGCCTAGCTTAACTTGGGCTGTAGGTTAAACTGGCACTTCAGAGCTTGGCCGCTTAGGGCTCAGCTGGGATTCTGAACCGAATTAAAAAAAAAAAATAATAACCTTCGAAGCCAAACTAAGAGCTGTACGTTTTGTCCACCTTCTCTCATTTTCAGCCAGCTCTACTAAAGATTTCCCATTGAAGATAAACAAATCCTCTCCTTGCTGCCAAACAGTGCCTAGCACCTTTGTCTCTATTGTCCACAACTCCTTAATACCAGAATCCTCAATACGTTCTGCTGTATCAGGTCCTACACAGGACTGACTCATAAACTCTTGTAATTGAGAATGATTGGTCTGCCATTTTCTAAGCTCCATGCCAGCCTCCCTCATTATAGTTCTAGCCTCCATGAATATCTGTTTAGCCATTTCTGTATTATCCACTGAACACAGCAAATCATCAACATAAAAATTTTGTCTTATGTGTTCAATAGTATTAGGATAGACTTCAGAATATTTCTTAAAATGGTACTGCATAGTAGCTGCCAACAGAAATGGACTAGAGCTGAGGCCAAACAACACTGACTTCATTCTATATGCTTGAACCTTAGGTTCATTTTCCAACAAGTTTTTCGTATCCACCCACAGATACCTTACTGCCCTCTCTGTCCTCTGGTTTTAACTTTATCCTCAAAAATGCTTACTTCACATCTGCAGTCAATGCTACTCTACCAAATCTGTATTTAAATTTGGCCCAGCATCCAAACAGTTATTCAAGGACACACCACCTTTGTCCTTGGCTAAGCCATCAAAAACTATCCTCAGTTTGGTGGTAGTTTTGTCTCGCCGTATCACTGCATGGTGTGTCAGATAATGTGCCTCCTGGCTCACCAGCTCACCTTGTACCCTTTCAGCATAGCCCTCCTTTACATAGCTTAGGAAGGCCTCATTGTATTCATTTAGCACTCCTCATTTTTCCTTAGCTGTGCAATGAAGTCTCCAACCTCCTATTAGCTAGCTGAAGGGTTGAGCTGGGTTTGCAAGAATCCTTCCAAGGGAGGCCAACTTCGTAGCAACGATCGCTAAACCCAATATCTTTTTTAAATTGCTGTAAAAAATCACTGTTCACTGTATTTGCCTGCTTCTCCTGTTTGTCCTTTATGCCAATGGATTCAAGTTCCCAAAAGGCTTTCAAATGCCTTTCCAAACAATGGCTGTTCTCCTCAGTCCTAACAAAAAGAGCTCTAGCTTACTTTCAATAGCTACAGGACCTTGAGATGTGCGGACAATGTTACCAGTGATGAAGTCCCAGTAATAGTCAGCTCCAATCAAAAGACTAATATCTTCTGTTCCTTCAAACTTATTGCGAAAAATGCTCTGTATGAATTGGTCCACAATTAACCCACCCCTTATATCTCCAGTCTAACTATAGAGTAGATCAAGTCTAGCCTAGAGGGGTCAGCCTAGAGATTCCGGAAATGGTCCAGAGCGGGCAGAAATTGAGGTCCACAGTAGGATTCCTCACCAATTTAGGTTAGGGCAATCTACCTTCACCTTTGTTAAGCTATGAGTTGATGCTGGGTCTTAGGCCACAATGTAGGCCTAACTTGTCTGACCCAGCTTAATTTAATGTGATTAACTTACTGGGTTAAAAACTCAATTAGTCACTTACTGTTAGTTATTGGAGTCTCTGTTCTCCGGTTGTGTAATTGTCGAGAGCGTACTTGCCGGTGGGGATCTTTTTCGTTGTCTGTTCTCGTCCCTTCCCCGTTGCGTCCTCTCGCCCCGTTCTTCGTTTTCGTTCTCCTTTGTTCTCCTCTTCGCGGGGCTTTTTCCACCAGCGTTGTCTTGGTTTTTTCCTCGGTTGGTTGAGCGGTAATGTATCTCCATTACCGAGCACGCTCTTCTCACATAGTATATAAATACTAGTGTGGAGAATAACTCTGGTGAGCAACCAATTGGTTTCATCCACCCAGTTATTGACATAAAAGGAATTTAATAATTGTTAGATTAACTACCTACCTACTCAGTGAACCATTTTCGTTACCTCCCAAGTACCCACTCATCAGTTTTCCATATACTGGGGGCCCCGGGAGATAAAAATTTTGGTGTCATTGTCACAATTTTTATGTCTGAGTGTAGACTAGCTAACTATTTAACTGTAAATGCCTGTTAATCTGATTAACAGTGCCTATCCTCACCTTCTCATGGAGAAGGTGTAGCATTTAATTAGAAGAGAAAATATACATCCATAGGATGAAACTGTCTATGGTCTTTACCATAAGAAAAGAAAAAATGAAAGTTAGAAGATAAAATTACAATTCCCCAGCATCTATTTTTTGTTGTAAAAATAGTCGCGCCTTTAATGCTGTTTGTCGCTGAGGTCTTGTGTCTGTCAATGTTGTAGTAGGATGCGTTACCACTCCTACTGTCAAAGGAATAGTTACTGGAAGTTCAGTGTCTCCAGTTGTTACTGTCAGTGGAGAAGGTTCTCCAAAGTCCATTGTTTTGGGTCCAGACTCTAAAGGGTACAAAAGAGAAATGTCTCTTGTTGTGTCACCGTTGAAGTCCTTAATTTGACCACTCTTGTTACCCCGTCTGCCCTGGTCTGAGTTCTGAAACTCTAGCCAGAGGCCAGTATTGTCTTGGAGTACTGTCATGTATGAGAACAAGGTCCCCTACCTTAATTGTGTCAGACCAATCCTTCTTAGTCATTTGTTTATGTCTCTCCCTTAGACCCATCAAGTACTCAGTTTTCCACTGTTTAATGAAATGAGCTTTAACTCTAGTTAAATGTTGTAACTTAGTCTGGAGTTCATTATGTCGTTGAGTCCAGTTTGGGTCTTCTGAAGAGTCTATATTGTAGTCCGGCAGGAGACTAACTTGTTCTCCCCGAATCAAATGATTTGGAGTTAATGGTTCCGGGTCATTAATGTTGTCACTCACATAAGTGAGTGGTCTATTGTTAATGATGTTCTCAATCTCAGCCAGGAGAGTGAGCAACCCAAATAAGTGTATCTGTTTTTTGCCAATTGCTTTCTTCAAGCAATTCTTTCCTGTTTGTATATTCCTCTCCCAGATAGAACCATACCAAGGAGAGGCAACCGGAATAACTTCCACTTTATGTTTGAATTTTGTATATATAATTGTGTGATTTCATCGCTTAACAAGTCGTGGATGACTTGTTCACCAGCTTTGAAATATGTAGCATTGTCAGTCCAAACTGTCTTTGGTACTGAATGTCGTGCACAGAATCTCTTAAAGACAGCAACAAAAGATTCTGCTGTAAGGTCCTCCACAACATCCAAATAAACAGCTCGTGAGGCAGCACATGTAAACAGTACAATGTACATTTTTGTTCAGTGTCACCCACCCCTACAGTCAATGCTCCTGTATAGTCAATGCCTACAGTCTCAAAGGGTCTGTTGAGAGTAACTCTCTCCTCTGGCAAAGCAGGAGGATTTGGTTTCCTATAGGGCCTAGCATGAATACGCCTACATGTGACACACTCACTCAGGACTGTTTTAACAGTGATCCTTCCCTTGGGTATCCAATAAGTTTTCCTTAATGTAGTTAGTGTCTGTGGTACCCCCATATGATATACATCATTGTGTGTTTTTCTGATGATTAATGTTGTCAAATAGCTAAATCTAGGTAAAAGGATTGGATGTTTGCTTTGTATGACAGTTTTAATTTGTCTAATCTCCCTTTACACCTTAGAAGGCCTTCCTCATCTCTGAACAAGTTTAGATCCACAACTACTGATGGTACAGGTTCTTTTGTTTGTTTCCCATTAGTTAAGAATTCTAACTCTTTATTGTACTCTTTTTGTTGTGCATGGCCTATCCAGTATTTGGTTGCAACTTCTGTATAATTATGATTGTTTTTATTTAGCTGTTTGTTAATTGTGGTTAAACAGTTGTGAGCAAACCTCAAACAGTAGGCTGTAACCCTGACAAGTTTGTTGAAATCAGAATAAATTTCATAATTAGTGATTGGTTCAACCTTTTCATTTGAAAAGATTAAATTTAATGTCAAGTTAACTTGTTCCACAGGCCATTGGTCTGTATTACAGAGCCACTTAGGTCCCATAAACCAAGTTTTGTTTGACTTCAACAACTTGTAGGATAAACCTCTGGTCAGAAAGTCTGCTGGATTTTGTTTAGTTGGAACATAGTGAAAGTTTACTTGTAGGCTTTCATTAGCTTCAGCTATTTCTTTTAGCCTATTTCTTACAAAGATATTCTTACTATTAATGCTATCATTCCGTATCCAGGCAAGACAAATCTGACTGTCAAGCCAGATGTGGATATGAGTTAAGTACACATCATGGTAAGCATCCTTAAGCAATGAAATGGTTTTAATGGCTAATGTAGCAGCCAATAGTTCCAATTGAGGTATGGTTCGGGTAGGTTTGAGAGTGCAACTTTCCCTTTTGCATAAATTAGATGACTTTCTGTAGGGCTTACAAGATACGCACAGCACCCATAAGCTTGTGTGCTTGCATCAGCAAACACATGAAGTCTCTGGGGCTTATCCCTAAACCCACAGCACCTTTGAATTTTAATGTTCTGCACTTTTGTTAAATCAGCAGCTAACTTCTTCAAGATTTTTGATTTTCATTTGTTATTGGATCATCCCACCCAACATTTGTCCTCCAAATTTCTTGGAGGAGAATCTTTGATTTTATTGTTGAAGGCAGGAATAGACCCATAGGATCAAAAATTTTGGAAGCCTCTGATAATATTTGTCTTAGTATTTGCTTCCTCATCAAGTTTAAAACCTTTAGTACAGATTGAATCATGACTGTTAGAAGTTGCATCCAAATACCAGTTCATACCTAAAGTTTTAACTCTGTCTGATGGCTCAGTAAGACCATTATTATCCTTTAAAATCTTTTTGTTTAAATCCTCATCATTTGAAATCCACTCTCTAAGTTCAAAGTTACCTTGTTGCATAATGTTTTGAGAGTGTTCATAGACTTCAGATAATTCAGATTTTGTTGTTGTTGAGCCTATTAGATTGTCTACGTAAAAATGTTCCTTAAGGAAGTTCAATGTTAAAGAGTTATTAAACTGGTTCAAATGATGTCCAATTGTCAATGCTAATAGGCTAGGTGAGCAATTGGCTCCAAACAACACAACATTAAATCTATAGGTTATGAACCCTTTATTCAAATCAAATGGATCCTTGAACCATAAGAACCTAAGTTGGTTCTTATCATATTCATTTTTAAGATTTATTCTCAAAAATGCCTTTGAAATGTCACTTTGTACGGCATATTTGTCTAACCTGAACCTCAGTAAGATCTTCACAAGGTCAGAAATGAGATTAGGACCCTCAATCAGGCAATCATTCAAACTGTGTTTATCACTGTCTTTGAGGCTACAGTTATATACTACTCTGAGTTTTGTTGTTGGGGCATCTTGTCGATAGACCCCCCTGTGGGTTAAATAATGACAACCATCTTTTTTAAAAGGGTTATTTGTTACTTCTTCAATGAAGCCTTTCTGTAGCTGTTCTTTGAAGACATCATTATATATTTTTATATTATTATCTTGTTTGAGTTTTTTCATTACTTTATATAAATGTCCTTTAGCTACTTTGAGATTATCTCTTAAAGTTGGACAATTTATTTTCCAAGGTAACTCAACAAAATAACTATTGTCTTTGCACTGAATGGTGTCTTCAAATCTTTCTACCATTAACTGATCTTCTGAAGTTTGATTTGTGTCATGTATACCCACAGATTCTAGCAACCATAAAGTTTGAATTGCCTCATCCAAAGTTTCATTTGATAATGATGAATTAATGTTCTCAGTTGAGATAATATTATTCAAAGTGTTGCTATTCTTACAGGTGTTATGTAGGACTGAGTTGAGGCACATAGTATTTGTTGGTCATGAACTGTTTTGGTTAGGTCTAGGTTGTATTTTGATAGGTCACCCAAAGGGCTATCCCTGATGGAGTCTGAATAGCTATACCATTACCTATCTCTACTATGCCCTTATGAATAAGATTAATATAATCTACCCCTATTAGCATTTCAATGTTAGCTACTGTGTTGTTAGTGATATGTCTATCAGCTATTTTGTAGTGTTTTCCCAAATGATTTATGGTTTGTTCTAGTTTGGGTATAACCAGTTTGTTTTGTCCTACTTTAGAAATAATAACTGCTTCAATTTTCTTTAATTTATTTTCTAAATGTAGTTCCAGGTCAATTGTCTTATAGCTATTTTTGTCCGAGTTATCCTTAACAAAGGATGCAATATTGAGGTTTTGTTCATTCGGGCTTGGTGTCAAACCCAATTTATTAACACATTTTGTGAAACAAATGTTTGTTGAGAACAACAGTCTATAAGACATCTCACTGGAGTGGTGCTACCCTCACTATTCACTAAGTCCAAAGTAATAGTTGGTAAAAGAATCTCAGTGTTTCTTGTTACATTGTTTGAACAAACAGAATGTCCCATGAAAGTGGCATTTTCTTTGTACCTTTGTTTGGGGGAGGTATCTTTTGAGTTTGAGTGCTATTGTTTGGACACTTTGGTGAATCACACATTGATGAGACATGTCGTAAACTTTTACAAAACTTACACTTGAATCTTAACCTAGATTTACAGTCTTTCTTATAATGTCCCTGGCCAGTACACTTTTTACACAGGTTCAACTGTTCACATCTTTTAGCTCTTTGGTTAAAGTCTGAATATTTGTCACACCCAGTACTACTGTGTTCATTACTTGCACAAAATTTGCAATGTGGTGTGTAAGTTGAGGCAGCAGTTACATTAAAGTTCTGTAATGTAGGTGTTCGTGTATTATAGTTGGTCACATTTGATTCTACAGTATCAAGTTTTGTCTGTTTGGCTGTAGCTAGTTGGTCTCTGGGAACAGTCTTTGGTTTATCCATAGTCTGGGTCTTATGTGTTGGAAAATCTCTCAATTTGTAATTAGTTAGGATATTGGGGAAGTGTTTTCTTATATCTTCCAGATTAGGATAATTTTCTCCCGTCTTTAGAATTAAAATATCTTTAACCCTCAAAGGAAGGCACCTAAGTACTATGCCTTGTATAATCCAAGATGAAGCTTTAATATCTATCTCATTGCTAACCAGTTGTCCTATAATAGCTTCTAATTTTGTATAAAAATTTTCCATATCACTATGGTTATCTTTTATGGGTGCAAATTCAAAAATTTGTTGAGATAATTCATATACAATCTCATCTTTATTAATGTAATTACGTTTTAAGAGATCAATAGCTACTTCATATGAATTCCCTACGGCTGGTAAATAGGCTATCAGGTTATAGGCTGGGCTTTAAGGGAACTAGTTAAGTAACTAAACTTTTCAACAGTTGAAATATAAGGTTTATTACCTATTAAATTCTCAAATTTGTCAATGAAAGATGGGAATTGTACCGTGTCCCCTTCAAATGTTGGTACTAGCAAAATGGGTAACTGAGCCCTCAATTCTTGTGACTCAGGATTTAGCATGCCACTTAAATTTTGTTGAAGGTTAGCTCTACTTTGATTAAAATCAGAATTAGGTTTTTTTTGGTGTTAAGTCAGTCAAACGAGACCGTAGTCTCCTTATTTGCTGTTCAATTGAGATTACCTGATCATCATCATCAGCGTAAAGGTCTATCAATTGTTCTTCAGCCATTTCGGATTCAACTAACTCTGAAATACTCTCATTAATGGCTATTATTTCCTTCTTTTTAGTTTCCAATTTAAGAATTACACTCTCTAAATTTTCTTCACCTGGTTGTGTAATATTGTTAAAAGTGTTCACAGCCTTTGTAACAGCTCCCAACTTTGCCCCCCTTTTCTTTTTTAACTTTTTCAATTCCGCACTGTCCATGTCTAAGTCAAAATTGTTTAACTGGGGATCGTAATGAAATAGAGGACAAGAAGAAATTACCAGAGAAGAGAGAGCACAGACAAAACAGTCAAGTTCAAATTTGGTTTAATCCCCCCCAAGTACTTATGTCACTCAGGTCTAAGCTTATAAGAGAATGAGACTCCTTAAATGTAAATGTTTCCTAGTTAGGCCCTAGGTTGTAGACCTAATTAGGCTTGATTAGGTTAGGCTTAGGCTTAGGCTAGACCATTTAGCCTAATTCTGCAATTTTTTGTTAAGTAAGGTTAGGGTTTGTAAATTCCCCACACACGGACCACCAATGCGAAAAATGCTCTGTATGAATTGGTCCACAATTAACCCACCCCTTATATCTCCAGTCTAACTATAGAGTAGATCAAGTCTAGCCTAGAGGGTTCAGCCTAGAGATTCCGGAAATGGTCCAGAGCGGGCAGATAAATTGAGGTCCACAGTAGGATTCCTCACCAATTTAGGTTAGGGCAATCTACCTTCACCTTTGTTAAGCTATGAGTTGATGCTGGGTCTTAGGCCACAATGTAGGCCTAACTTGTCTGACCCAGCTTAATTTAATGTGATTAACTTACTGGGTTAAAAACTCAATTAGTCACTTACTGTTAGTTATTGGAGTCTCTGTTCTCCGGTTGTGTAATTGTCGAGAGCGTACTTGCCGGTGGGGATCTTTTTCGTTGTCTGTTCTCGTCCCTTCCCCGTTGCGTCCTCTCGCCCCGTTCTTCGTTTTCGTTCTCCTTTGTTCTCCTCTTCGCGGGGCTTTTTCCACCAGCGTTGTCTTGGTTTTTTCCTCGGTTGGTTGAGCGGTAATGTATCTCCATTACCGAGCACGCTCTTCTCACACAGTATATAAATACTAGTGTGGAGAATAACTCTGGTGAGCAACCAATTGGTTTCATCCACCCAGTTATTGACATAAAAGGAATTTAATAATTGTTAGATTAACTACCTACCTACTCAGTGAACCATTTTCGTTACCTCCCAACTACCCACTCATCAGTTTTCCATACTTATTATTGCCCAAATTAATTCCTTTAACTTGCAATTCTTGGACACATGCAATATCTAAACAAGTAGTGACTCGAGCACAAATTTCCTCAATCTCTACAGCTTGGACCTTGGTAGTGGGACCTTGTGGTAACAACCCCTTAACCAGAACTTCTACCTTCTTAACTTTGATTCAGTTTTGAACTGAACCCCCCAAACCAAGAAATTCTTAAATTTTCCCTCTATTGAAAAATTTTATTGAAAAATTTATTTTTATTGAGATTATTTTTATTTGGGTGTAATATTAAGGTTAAGTTTACTTTAAATAGACACAATAATTATAGAAATAATAATGGCCCATTTAGACACTGTCAACATAGCTACAGACTTTTTCACTGTAGGCTGCAGTGGTTTTAAGGTTAAAATTTGGTCAGCAGCCAGATTACTAACTATGGTCAAGCTAAATTCATTAAAATCAATTTAGACTTACCAAAAATGAAGTTGCCAGTTGAACGTTACCCTTTCTGTTTCTAACTAATCCATAAGTTTCATTTAGTTTCCAGATTTGAATTTTATTTGTTAAGTTTTAAGTTACTATTTAACACACTGCTAAGTTATTTATTTATAGGGGCTATTTCCCAGACCTAGGTTTTGCAGTTTACGTTAGGCTAGGGCTGTATTGCCCTTAAGTTTTTGTTTTTAAAAGTTTAAGGTTTAAGGTTTTGAAGGTTTTTATTCAAATTAAGTTAGGACTATATTGCCTTTAAGTTTTAATAGGGGCTATAACAGCAGCCATTTAATTATTTAGTTAGGGCAGTTGTAGCCCGGTTCGAGTTTCTTCTAGGTACCTAGTTTTTTCTCTTACCTTAGTTATATTTTAATTAAATTACTTACACCTAGTTCTGATAGGCCTCTATTTAGTTAAACATGGTTTTTGCTTAATTGCAGTTGTTATTAATGAGGTTTAAAGGTTGTGAGGTTTAAAGGTTGACTTTAAGTTGCCCGGTTAGTTGGGAAACCACGAGAATTTTTTTTTATGAAAAAACTAGCCCGCTTCATTCAGCAGTCAAAATTTTTTAAGAATGGACAAAGCTCCGTTTTTCTTTGTCTCAGAAACTTTTTTTCTTTCTTCTTTTTGTTAATTAGGGAAACCCAACTTCACTAGTTGGTTAGAAACGAGGGTTTTTATTTTTATTCTATATTTATTTTGTTTATATTTTATTTGGAAATATATACGGTTATTTCTACCCACTTTTTTTAACATTCCCCCCAAGGGGAAAAAATTTACTCAGAATTATATTCTTGGGAAATTTTATTTATTATTTTTTTTTTGTGATGAATTAAAATGGCATGCTCTACAGAAAAGTTCCTTTTAGGCGAAATATGAAAATGAAAGCGTCTTTTCTGTAGAACGTTAGTCCTAAGTTATAGCTATTTACAATTATTTACAATTTTCAATTTGTGGTCTTCACAAAGATCCACTCTGTATTTTTCTTTGCAGTTCTTCTCGAAATCTAACTGCAGCTTGTCTTTGTGGTCGGGGTTGAGTAGCAGCAGTAGTAATGTCAGGATAATCTACAGTTCCTGATTCTGTGGAAGAATTTTCCAGTTCTTCCAGGTCAATATTCGGTTTATCAGTTATTTCAAGTGGGTATAACCGATATAGGGGAAGGTGGGGTAAGACGGACTACTTAACACAAAAATGAGTCTAGAAACCACATTTATATAATTTTGGGGTTTTCTAGGGGTTGTGGTGGTGCTTTGGGGTGTTATATTTAAAGTCCACACCCTGGTCACGGTTTTTAGAGGAAAAGACTGAAACACGAGATTTTACCAAATCAATATTTTTATTGTACCAAAAACGAATCACGGGGTAAGATGGACCCCAGGGGTCCATCCTTACTGGCACAACTCACAAACAAAAACCTCTTCCTCATCATCCTCTACCCCTGCACATTCCTCATGTGCCCATCTCTTGCAAATGGCGCAACAAACCCACCCTTCCCCTCGCACAGAATTACCAAACGTGTCATTGCAATACAAGCACTTGGTTGAATCTCCATCCTCACTGTCACTGTCATGAGCCCAGGATGGCCCAGCTTTCGCTTGCTTTGCTTTTTTCTTTGTGTCATGCTTTTGTTTGGTGACGTGAAGGACATCTAGCAACCAATATCTGAACCTCGCCCTTTCTGCTTGGGTTTAGAGGGGGGGGGTTCCATCTCACCCCATGGGTCCGTCTTACCCCACCGTCCCCTATGTGTCTTCTGGAGAGATGACCATTGGGTGTTTTTACAGTTACATGCCTGATTATGCCATCTTCATCTGGGTGTAATGTTTCAATTACAGCAATCTTTCCAGAAGTATTTGGGATTCATAGAATTTTCATCTAAGAGGCACAGTTCTCCTACTTTAGGTTCTTTACTTACTGGTTGTTTGTGTTGTTGGTATTCTTTTTCTCTCAAACTACTCAAATATTCATATCGCCATCTTTTTTGATTTCTTTAGATTGTTTAACTCCCTTATGAAAGTAATCCAGTATTTTCTTTCTTTCTTTGTCCTCTGTTGCTGTCATATAATCAGCATCCACCTGATCACCTTCATTAACAGCTTCTTGGGTATCATTAGTGGTTAAAAAGTTGAATTTGGTATTGTCATGCCCAAAAAGCAACTTGAAAGGAGTTAGTAGGTCAGAGGAGGGATCTTCATTTGAGTTAACATAAGTGAGTGGTCTTGAATTAATTGTATTCATTATTTCAAGAACAGTTGTTTTTAGTTCAGTTAAAGGGATTTTTCTTCCTTTTAGGGAGGTATAGAGGGCTCTTTTGACTAAACCCACCATTCTTTCAGCTATTCCTAAGGTTCTGGGTGAATAGGCTGCTGTAAATTTCCACTGGATACCATGATCAGAGGTACTGAGACACAAGAACATTTTGGAACCAATGTTTAAGGTAATCTTCGGATCTTTTGAAGGTGGATTGATTGTCTGAAATCAAAACCTTTGGAAGGGAGTAGTTTAAGGACAAATGGTATAGTTCTCTTAAAAAGGTTTTAGCAGAAAGGTCAGTGCAGATGTGAAGGCTGGTGAATCTGGTGGCGCAGCAAGTGAACAATAATAAGTAGACTTTCATGAATTGGTTATTCTCATCCTGGACAGAAATTGGACCAGCATAGTTAAGGGCAGTTTTTTCAAAGGGTTTTGTAAGAGTCCAGTTTTATTTATTTAGACCTTTACAAGTTTACGTAGATAATTAACTATATGCCAGGGTCACCAGCGCCCAAGTACTAGATTGGCATCCGGCACTGCGGCGCAAAGTTAATTTTAATAAAAGAAGGGAAGGACTGATTATTAAATCAATATGAATTTTTATATTTTATTGACAACAATTAATGAGTATATGCAAGGGGGATTTTTACCCGTAACAACTTTGATGGACTTATAATGGTGAGATTAAATAATGGCCTGTTTGGCTAATATATAACAGTCTGCAAATAATACTGATTATAATAATAATATGCAATACAAATAATAAATAATATAGTAATAATAGTAGTAATAATAACAATAATAACTAAAGATAATATCAATAATAACAGATAATAATAATAGATAATAGCCACAATGACAACCTTGTCTGCAAAGAGATAGACAAGAATACTGTAAGTGATATTTCAGAGAAAAAGAATAATAAAAATGGCAATAATTAATAATTAAAATACATAGGTTATATAGGCCCCAGTAACCTGTGGATGATAAATTACAGTTAATTCTGGTTATGGGATTGTGTTAAGTTGAATGGGAAGACTAAAGGAAATATGTAGGCTACAAATGATTAGTAGGCCATCTGCTAAGAAAATAACGTGAAACATAATAGGCTTATAAAGTAAAATATACTATGAAATTTAATAGGCAGGCCTTTGCCTCTTCAACATATTGAGCTGAGGTTAATCTAAAACAAAGACTATGGTAGGCCTCAGTTAGGCTAGTTACAATTTGGCTTTAGCCTAGACCTAACTTAGCCTAAGTAATTTATTATATGAATCTTACATTACTATTTGTAGTATGAATCTTAGTACTAATTGCAAATGGTATAAGGCGTTAGTATCTGCAGTATGCGGTATTGCATACAGATATGAAATAGTAAAGAATAAATATTATATACACAAAACATACCACAAAAGGAACTTTGCTTGCTGGCGGGGTGATTTCGAATAATAATGTGTTTTTTTGGCGTCCTTTGTGTTGTCGTTGCACACAAGTTTGTTTTTACTTAAATTTTACCAACCAGCCAAAATAATCCTTAAAAGCCCATTCATGTCTAGTCACACCACACTGAATTCTTAAGAATTAAATTTGATCACTGGACATATTTAACTTGTATTTATTTATTTATTTATTTATATTTAAATATTTCACTCATGCCAATTTGTGGCAGTTTTCACTAATAAAGAATACTCTTGTGGTGCAAGGCACTACAAGTACTGCCCCCCAAAAACATGGTTGTCAGGGGTAAAAAAAAAAACACTTAAATGTCAAAACGCACTGGCTTACGAATGACTCTTCCAGAACGAGTCGTTGTTTGCTTTTGGATGGCAATATCCTGCAGCACTGGTTCTGAAGGCATGGATGGTGCTACAGGTGCAGTAGGGACATTGGGGGAAGGGGATTCTTGGTGCCTGTGCGATGGAGCCACTGGCTGGTTCAAAGACAGTTGGTTGCGATAATGAAGGAGAATTGGAAGAGGGATGATAGATTGTTGTACCCTCGGATGAGGTGGTGGTACATAGGATTTAGGAAGGGTAGATTGCTGTACCTGTATATGAGATGAAGGTACAGAAGATTGAGGAGGGATAGGTTGCTGTACCTGTATTTGAGGTGGAGGTACAGAAGATTGAGGGAGGATAGGATCTTTTGTTGGAGAAAAATCAAGGTATGCTGGTTTCAAGCGGTCCACAGAAACAGTTTCACGCTTGCCCACCTTGTCAATGATGAAAGTTTTGGGTTTACGGTCTAGCACAAGGAAGGGACCATCATAGGGGCAGTGAAGAGGGTAGCGGTGAGCATCATGTCTCAAGAAAACATGTGTGCAAGTTTGTAAATCAGGGGAAACGAAGGTAGTTTGTGAAGTGGAAGTTCTAGGTGCTGTGGGACGAATTTGCTTCATAACAGAGCGTAATGTCTTAACATACGAAGCAGGATCACATGCGGGGTTAATGGGTGTAGGTGTGAAAAATTCTCCGGGTAACCGGAGTGTGGTACCGTAAACTAATTCTGCTGCAGAGCATGCAAGATCAGTCTTCAGAGCAGTACGAATTCCGAGTAGGATTAGGGGTAGCCTGTCCACCCATGTAGTAGATGGATCAGTGGCTCGCAAGGAACTTTTAAGTTGACGATGGAAGCGTTCTATCACCCCATTGGATTGCGGGTGATAGCTTGTTGTTCTGATGCGCTCAGTCCCAAGAAGGAGCATGAGTTCCTTCCATAAGGCCGATTCAAACTGGGCACCTCTGTCTGTGCAAATGGTTGCAGGTATTCCAAAACGGGAAACCCAACATGAAACAAAGGCGTGAGCTACTGCAGAAGCAGTACAAGAAGTCAAAGGAACAGCTTCTGGCCATCTTGTGAACCTATCAATGACAGTGAGAAGATAGGTATAACCTCGAGAAGAATAGAGGGGGCCGACTATGTCTAGGTGTATGGCCTCAAAACGAGCCTTTGGCAAAGGAAAGGTACCAATTTCTGACTTTGTGTGTCGGTGAACTTTGGCACGCTGACATTGAAGGCAAGATCGAGTCCAATTGCGGATATCTTTGTGCATACTTGGCCATACAAACCTAGCTGCAATTAATTTTTGGGTGGCCTTAATTCCCGGGTGAGAAAGGGAATGGAGTTTAGCAAAAACAGCTCTTCGCAGCCCTTGTGGGACCAACGGTCGAATATGCTCAGTCGAGACGTCACATAAAATTAGTAAGTCTGACTTGGGTTCAACTGGTAAAGAGCGGACTTGCAATGAAGTGGGTGAATTAATAAGAGTTTGGAGGTCTGTATCCGTGGACTGAGCCTTAGCCATCTCTGAAAGGTTGATGTGAGAGTGTCCAGGGTCAGAAATTGCTGAGATGCGAGACAGCGCATCCGGCACAACATTCAAAGAACCTGAAATGTGTCGAATGTCTGAAGTAAATTGAAGAATAAAATCAAGGTATCTTCGCTCATTAGGAGCATGAGAGTCTGATTGAGAATGGAGAGCAAATATTAACGGACGATGATCCGTAAAAATGCTAAAGTCACGTCCTTCCAGGAATGACCTGAAATGACGGATGGAGAGGTATATCGCCAGCAACTCTCGACCGAAAGTGCTGTACCTCATTTGTGAAGGTGAGAGCTTGCGTGAAAAGAATGCGAGAGGTTCCCAAACGCCTGAAACAAGCTGCTGGAGCACTCCTGACACGGCAACGTCAGAGGCATCAGTGGCTAAGTTCAGAGGAGCGTCTGGTTGAGGGTGAACAAGGCATGTAGCTCGTGCTATAGCCTCTTTTGCTTGTGAAAAAGCGTTGGTAGCTTCGGGGTTCCACAGAACTGCAGTGGATCTGCCCCTTTTTGATTGGCGAAGAAGAGAGGTTATGGGTGCAAGAATGTTTGCACACTGAGGAATGAAGCGATGGTAGAAGTTTACCATCCCTAAAAAGCGGCGAAGTTGCTTTTGAGTTTGCGGTTGTGGGAAAGACCTTATGACAGATACTTTATTTTCGAGAGGAGAAATGCCCTTCGAAGTAACTTTGTGTCCTAAGAAGGTGAGTTCATCTACAGCAAAGACACATTTTTCAGGGTTTAGCAATACACCATATTCTGCCAACCGAGAAAAAACTAAGCGTAAATGTTGAATATGTTCTGAGGGAGAAGAACTTGCGATGAGAATGTCATCGACATATGTGAAAGTGAAGGAGAGACCTCTCAACACTTCATCAATGAAGCGTTGAAAAGTTTGGGCTGCATTACGCAGTCCGTATGGCATTTTTGTCATTTCAAATAACCCAAAAGGGGTTGTTATAGCAGTTTTATGTACATCATCAGGGTGTACAGGAATTTGATGAAAGGCTCGCACCAAGTCAAGGCGTGAAAATACTGTGGTGCCATGGAGAGCAGAAGTAAAATCGTGTAAGTGAGGAAGGGGATAGCGATCTGGAATCGTGTTGTCATTCAAAGCACGATAATCTCCACATGGACGCCAGTCTCCAGGTGTAGGTTTTGGGACCATGTGTAAAGCAGAGGCATACGGGCTACTTGAAGGCCGTATAATACCGAGTTCAAGCATGTGTTCAAACTCTCGTCTCACAATTGCAAGACGATCTGGAGCTAAGCGACGTGGGCGGGTGAAAACAGGTGAGCCTACCGTATCAATACGGTGGACAACAGAGTGTTTAATAGGGGTATCCTTAGAACAGGGTTGAGTAAGTGAAGAAAATTCATTTAGGAGCTGCTCTATAGCAGGTGAGCACTGTGGCAGAGAACTTGCCAATAATGAAGAGGGGTGCACGGTAGGAGAACCAATTACTGAAAGATATGTGACATTATCAATTAATTGTGCTCTACGAACATCGACTAATAAATCATTAGCAGAAAGAAAATCAGAGCCTAACATTGGAGTATATACATCCGCGACAAGAAATATCCAGCGGAAAACACGTCTAAGTCCAAGAGAAACTGAAATAGAACGATGTCCATAAGTGTGAATAGATGAAGAATTAGCTGCACGTAAAATGAAAGGAGAAGGTCCGTTTGCACGGTCTGCGGCTGTTGCAGGAATAACACTGTATTGAGCTCCAGTGTCAATAAGGAATGCATAGCCTGAAAGTGGATCATGCAAGGTGAATGTTGGACCAGGTGGTGCAGTAGTTGTGAATCATTAAATTTTTGTGGAAGAAGGTTAGTATTGCTGTGGGAAGGAGTTTGTGTTGTATTTGGAGAATTAGTTGGGGGTATTAAATTAGCTGTGGTTGAATAAGTAGGTTGCGATTCTTTAACTTTACTTGCGTACGTAGGTGTTGGTTTGACAGTGTTAAATGAGGTAGTGGTAGGGTTAGTTGAAGTAAGGATAGGAGGAGAGGCTTGAGAGGCTGTAGCGTCAGACGCCTGTGACACCAGCCTGGTTAGTTTAAAGGAGGGTTAGGAGTCCATGGGCAAGGTGTGAGACAGCGCGTTGCACGATCTTTAAACTTTTCATGATACCAGCAAGGAGGGGTATGAACAGTAGACTGTGGTAAGGAAATAGGTTGAGAATGGGGCTGAGTAGTGGGGATTGAGGATTGAGGATGAGGTAAGGCTAATAGATTTGGATTAGGAGCAACCAACTGACCTGTTTGCGGTGGCTGTGGTTGTAGGAGAACGAGGCGTTGTCCAGGTTCATATTGGGAGGCTCTAATTGGACCAGAGGGTCGTCCTTGTCTTGAAGAACTTCTCTCTCGTTCCCTGTTGTTAGCTAGCTCTATTCGGAGAGCTTTAAATTCTTTAAGTGTTCGTAGAATTTCATTGGATACTTTAAGACCTTGTGCAGCCGGACTCAGATTGTCGTCCTGCGTGGCACAGATTTGGGGGTGATGGGTGTGGTTATCTACTTGGCCAAGGTGGATTTCAATCATCATCTTATCAGCTGTTTTGGCCATTGTGAGGAGGTCTGTATCATCTGGCATACAACGGAGCATTGGCCGTAGGGCAGTAGGGAGACCATTGAGGAAGCGGCGTCGCATTAAGGGTGAGTTTTTATCGTCTTCATTGGTCTGTCCAGCCAGGTCTTGCAGATGTCTCAGGAAGGCTGTTGGCGTTTGATCCCCAAGAACTTGGTCCTTGAGTAGAGCATTGAGTCGCTCTTCTTCTGATTGGCCGAGTCTCCTGACTAACTCGCTGAGGAGGCTCTCAAAAGCTTGGTCAGACGGAGGCAATAGAGTTACATCCCGCACTACTTTGTATACTTGTGTAGGCAGGAGGTTCTTTGTGATGAGGAACTTGGTTCGTGGGTCCGTAACTCCTTTTATCTCGAAATAATCCCGCAGTTGACTCACAAAGATTCCAGGCTCTTCAGCGGTGAATTGTGGAGTGGTAGGCTGATACATTGTGAGAAAGTCCGTTATAGGTGGTGAATTTGGAGTACCACCGTTGGATGACCCTAGGTTGTTGTTGGTCATTGTGGCTATTATTTGTTACAAGGTACTAAAAAAAATTAAAATGTGTCACAAACTGACAAGATTTCAACAAATGTTGTTGAATGTAAATAATGGCTTCAGTAAGCTTGGTTGAGTATGAGACTCAATTAGAGTTATGAATGCCAATAACAAAAAGTTACGTGAAAATTTTTTTTTTTTTTTTTTTTTTTATGATGTAGCCCAATATTAGCAGAAAAATAGTCTGCGTATAGGCTGTTTACAAATATAAGTAAAAAATTTTTTTTGATGTAGCCCAATATTAGCAGAAAAATAGTCTGCGTATAGGCTGTTTACAAAATATAAGTAAAAAAATTTTTTTATGATGTAGCCCAATATTAGCAGAAAAATAGTCTGCGTATAGGCTGTTTGCAAATAAGTAAAAAATTTTTTTATGATGTAGCCCAATATTAGCAGAAAAATAGTCTGCGTATAGGCTGTTTGCAAAATATAAGTAAATTTGCATAAAAAAACTTTAGAAAATGCTGAATTTATAAAAAGGCAAAATAAAAGGAATATATTTTGCAATAGAATACACTTCCAGTACAGGTGAGTGCTTTGTACTAGTGAATTTAATAAAATTATAGATGCAGACTGAATATATTGACAAAAATTGAGAAAAAACTTTTAGAAATTTTTTTTTTTTTTGCATAAATTACGGTGTTTGGTCACTCCAGGAGGTTACCAATTGTAAGAGTCCAGTTTTATTTATTTAGACCTTTACAAGTTTACGTAGATAATTAACTATATGCCAGGGTCACCAGCGCCCAAGTACTAGATTGGCATCCGGCACTGCGGCGCAAAGTTAATTTTAATAAAAGAAGGGAAGGACTGATTATTAAATCAATATGAATTTTTATATTTTATTGACAACAATTAATGAGTATATGCAAAGGGGATTTTTACCCGTAACAACTTTGATGGACTTATAATGGTGAGATTAAATAATGGCCTGTTTGGCTAATATATAACAGTCTGCAAATAATACTGATTATAATAATAAATATGCAATACAAATAATAGTAATAATAGTAATAATAGTAGTAATAATAACAATAATAACTAAAAGATAATATCAATAATAACAAGGATAATAATAATAAGGATAATAGCCACAATGACAACCTTGTCTGCAAAGAGATAGACAAGAATACTGTAAGTGATATTTCAGAGAAAAAATAATAAAAATGGCAATAATTAATAATTAAAATACATAGGTTATATAGGCCCCAGTAACCTGTGGATGATAAATTACAGTTAATTCTGGTTATGGGATTGTGTTAAGTTGAATGGGAAGACTAAAGGAAATATGTAGGCTACAAATGATTAGTAGGCCATCTGCTAAGAAAATAACGTGAAACATAATAGGCTTATAAAGTAAAATATACTATGAAATTTAATAGGCAGGCCTTTGCCTCTTCAACATATTGAGCTGAGGTTAATCTAAAACAAAGACTATGGTAGGCCTCAGTTAGGCTAGTTACAATTTGGCTTTAGCCTAGACCTAACTTAGCCTAAGTAATTTATTATTGAATCTTACATTCTATTTGTAGTATGAATCTTAGTACTAATTGCAAATGGTATAAGGCGTTAGTATCTGCAGTATGCGGTATTGCATACAGATATGAAATAGTAAAGAATAAATATTATACACAAAACATACCACAAAAGGAACTTTGCTTGCTGGCGGGGTGCTTTCGAATAATAATGGTTTTTTTTTGGCGTCCTTTGTGTTGTCGTTGCACACAAGTTTGTTTTTACTTAACAATTTTACCAACCAGCCAAAATAATCCTTAAAAGCCCATTCATGTCTAGTCACACCACACTGAATTCTTAAGAATTAAATTTGATCACTGGACATATTTAACTTGTATTTATTTATTTATTTATTTATATTTAAATATTTCACTCATGCCAATTTGTGGCAGTTTTCACTAATAAAGAATACTCTTGTGGTGCAAGGCACTACAGTTTTTCATAGCTTAAACGTTCCGTTACTAATGGTCCAGTAGTAGACACTTCATAAGCCATGGCAAAGTATTTTTGGCAAAACAGACATTGTTTCAGAACCTTTTTAACTACTTGCCTTATTTTGGGGATCCAGAATTCCTGTCTGAGGAAATTGCATGTGGTAGCTAAGGTTGCATGACTGGCTTTTGCATGCCATTCAGTTATGATTAACGTTGTTAAATGAGAATTTTCAGGCAGTAGTACAGGATACCTAGCAGAATAGTTAAGGTTGGTTGCATATTTATATCTCCCCATTGTTCTGACTAACCCTTCTTTGTCAATGAAGAGTTTTAGATTCTTTTGCAGCTTTGTTAGGTCCTCAACTTTTTCTCCTTTATTTAGTTTGTTGATTATTTCTTTTTCTTTTGAGAAATGTTGTTGCTGGGCTAATTTTATCCAGTAATTTGTGGCCTTAGTTTTGTAAGCTGTATGATTTTTCTCCAAAACAGCAATTTGTTCTTCCATTGTTAAGTTACATTTGGGGTTATATTTGTGAGTGCGGAAGTACTTTAAGTTTTCTATGAACCGTAGAACATAGGCAGTGATTCTGACCAGTTTTTTCCTGTTAGAGAATTTTTCCATGTTTAACAAGGGAGTTTTTTCATTTATTTCTTTACAAGTTGTTTGAGACACATTTATTGTTGTCTATAAGGTTTCTTGGTGGGGGTTAAAAATTAAGTTGGTTGGCCATTCAGTTTCATTTCTCAAAAATGTGGGACCATGTTGGTAAAAGGGAAGAAGTTTTTGAAATTTCTTGAAAGATATTGTTCTGGTGAGTAGGTCTGCTGGGTTATCTTCTCCTGCTACATGTCTGAATTCCAGGTGATGGTTTAAGTTTCTTGTTGCTTCCTGAATGTCTTTCACTCTGTTTTTTACAAAGATGGATTTCATTTTTAGAGATTTTTGAGCAATCCAATTTAAAGCCACCTGTAAGTCTGTCCAAATTATTGTTTTGAAGAACTTTTGGTTTTCTGAGTTTTCTTCTAGGTAGGTTTCTTTAAGGTATTCTAGGACTTTGGTTCCTAGGCAGATTGCCATTAATTCCAAGTTACAAATGGTCCAATTTTTTGATTTGGGGTTGACTCTTGATTTAGCGTAAATTAGTTCGGATTTTCCATTTCCAACTAGATAGCAACTTACTGCATACCCTTCTTGGCTGGCATCACAAAAGATGTGGAGTTGAAGATTTTCCATGAGAGGTTTGGAATTTTCAAAAGCTTGTCTAGGAAAATTCAGAAATTCCACTTTGTTTATTTCTTTACAAAGTTTTTTCCATTCACCCAGCATTTCAGGTTCTAGATATTCATCCCAATCTTTTTTGGTAGCTGCTACTTTCTGCATGAAGAGTTTTAATTTAAACACTAAGGGTGCAACAAATCCAATTGGATCAAACAATGATTGCACAGAACTTAGTATTTCTCTTTTAGTTTTGGCTTCTGAGTTCAAGTTTACAGTTTTTAGATGGAGTGTATCAGCATTTGTATTCCAACCATATCCTAATAGTTTTACGTTTTCTTTATCTTCTGAGGAGGCTATGTCATGTTTTTCAAATAGTCCTTGAAGTTCTGAGTGATTGGAGGCCCATTCATATAGCTTCAAATTATAATCGATTAAGGTGTTTACACTATAATTGTAAAGGTCTTTGAGTTCTGAGAGATTGTTGGCATTAATTAAAGCATTGTCCATGTAAAAGCGGTTAGCTAGGTAGTCTGCCACTTGGTTTTGTTGTTCATTAAAAATGTGTTGGAGAGATTGTTGTAGTAAAAATGGACTGCTTTTGTTGCCAAAGGTAACTCTCTTATATTTATAGCAGATCAGGTTGTCGTCATTTGGAGCCAATTGGGTATCTTTTAACCACAGAATTTTGTGGGCATTGCAGTCAAATTCTGTTTGATATTTAAGTTGTAAATATGCTTTTTGAATGTCTCCAATCATCAAATATTTACCATGCCTTAATTTGATGCACAATTTTGCTAAATGAGGTAGGAGTGAAGGGCAGTCCTCAGTAGCATCATTTACTGTTATTTCTTCTGGTTTGCTTTTACCCGAGGGATCTACTACAATCCTAACTTTAGTTGTTTGTACTCCAGGGCGAACTACTGGAAAATGAGGTAAAAAATTTCCTTCTTGTTTTAAGCTTTCTGTTAGGGTTACTTCTTCTATTATTCCTTCCTGGAATTGTTGTTCAAGGATGTCTGAATAAGGTTGAATTAAGTTATCTTTTTTTAATTTTTTGCAAGTGCACTTTAACCTGCTAATAGCATAGTTAAAGTTTGGTGAAATTTTATCTTTTTGGTCATTCCATGGTACCTTAACAGACAATCTTTCATCTTCTATTTTAACTTCCTTTTCAAAGTTTGCAATCAGATCTTTTTCTTTGTTTGAAAATGGTTCATCCCCAGAAATAGCCAAGTTTTCTAGTTTGCTAAATTGTGCAATCTGGTGTTCAATTTTTTCTAGATCTTCATTAGAAGTTGTACTAGTAAGTAGAGGGTTGGTAATACAGAAGCTGATCTGATCTCTTATTGGTTCTTTTTCTTTTTCAGGGTAGTAATCTGAAGGGAAACCCAATAAAAGTATTCCATAGGGAGATTTATAACAAGAGGCAGTATGAATCTGATAAGTGCTGAGGGCAAAAAGTTTGTGGGTTGCAGCCCCAAAAATTAACATGAAGTCGGCCACTTCATCAGCTTCAAAGTGATCTGCAAGCTGATAATTTAAGGATTTTAAATAAGTTTGAAGTTTCAGTAATCCCTGAACTTCATATTTAATATTAATATCATCAATTATGATGGCTTCTATTTCTTGGTAGTTTCCAGGGTTTCTAGAATCCTCCAATTTAATTATAGCTAGTAGCTACTTCATAATTTGGTTGTTTCTTGTTGGCTATAAATCCTGTTATGGTTATGGATTCATCGTAGTGTTTAGTTGGAAGATTCAATTTTTTCACAAGTTCATTGGTAATGTAGCTGGCTTGACTACAATTATCCAAAAGTGCTCTGCATTTAATTGATTTTTCTGAGTTTCTTATTCTCATTTGCATGGAAGGAATTAATGCCACTTCTTGATCAGTGTTTTTTAAACTTAATAAGTTAGTAACTTATTTCCCTTGTTTTGAGTTTTCTTTTTGGATAGCTACTTCAGTACTGGTTTTGGTTTTCTTATCTTCCTCTGGTTTTCCTTTTTGTTTGGTACAACGGAAGGATAAATGGTTAAAAAACCTACAAAATGAACAGGGTTGGAAAGAAATGGGGCATTCTTTGGCTTGGTGTTTAGATGAGGTGCATTTAGTACAGTAATTTAATTTAGCAAGTTTTTTCAGTTTATCCCAACTTTCAGGGAAAGAATCACATTTTGAGATGCTGTGAGAGTTTTTCTTACACAATTTGCAGTAAAGTTCTCTCTAGTCAGTATGTTGAGCTCTTCTTGAGGATTGTCTTTGGGTGGAAACTGCCAGAGTAGCTGTAGTTTGGCCAGAATACCATGGTTTTCTGGCTGGTTCTGGAGAGAAGTTTCTTTTTTGTTTAGGTATTAAGGTGGTTAATTCACTTTGACTTAGATCAAAATTAACATTAGCTAAGGTTTTGGTAGCTTCAGCAATGGCTTCTTTAAATTTATCAAAGTGGTCATAGAGTTTAAAACCACAAGTTCTTAAATATTCCTGAGGTTCTTGACTTAGTTTATTATAATATACATACAAGAGTATATCTTCTAATTCTAATTTTTGAGTTTGCATTAAATTTATGGTAGAGTGCATATCTGCTTGAAAGTCATGAAGTGATTTAAAATCTTTGGTTATTTTGGACTTGGTTAAAAGTGATTTTATTATGGAGAATTTAATTTAGCCTGGTGTTGCATAACAGCCCTTCAACTGCTGCCATGCTTCTTCATAAGATGTTTTACCTTCTTGCATGCAGTTTATTTGAATGGCAGGGTTTCCACTCAAATGTTGTTTTAGGTAGGCAAATTTCTCTTCTTCGGAAAGACCTATGTTATCATAAATGTTTCTGAATGAGGTCTTAAAGTTTTGAAATTTAGAGGGATTTCCATCAAATGGTAATATTTGAAGCTCAGGAATTTTAGTACCTATTCTTGGTTTAGGTTTGGCTTCAGCATTATTTTCTTTTTTAGTTGTTAATGCTTGTATCATTTGATCTATTTCAATTTGGTAATAACTGTTTTTTTCATCTAGTTTTTCTTGTTTAGCTTCTGAGACGCCTTCGGAACAAACATACATACTAAGGATTTCCTCATCTAAATTTTGTAACTTGTCCAGTTGCGAGGACAAAAGCCGAGCATATGAATTTTTTTGTTCCTCAGTCCAATCATCCAATCTCTCTTTGATTGTAGCTAAAAGTTTAGTAGCTGAAGCTCTGATTGCTCTCCTCTTTTTTACCAATTTACTAGTTTCAAGTGCTTCCACATCACTTCCCAACGATGATGATAGTGTTTCCATACTTTTTCCTGGAGTGTCTTCAGTTTCATTAGCCATTTTTTAGGTTTAATATTATAAATGATATTATCAATGATATTTATAATTAAATTTTCAGATTATGTAAAAAATTTAATTCACTGGATTTAAAACTATTGTATCAGAAATAAAACAAAAAAGGGTAACTAACTTCTCGACTGCCCACCCGGGGGCGCCATATTGAAAAATGTTATTGAAAAATTTATTTTTATTGAGATTATTTTTATTTGGTGTAATATTAAGGTTAAGTTTACTTTAAATAGACACAGTAATTATAGAAATAATAATGGCCCATTTAGACACTGTCAACATAGCTACAGACTTTTTCACTGTAGGCTGCAGTGGTTTTAAGGTTAAAATTTGGTCAGCAGCCAGATTACTAACTATGGTCAAGCTAAATTCATTAAAATCAATTTAGACTTACCAAATGAAGTTGCCAGTTGAACGTTACCCTTTCTGTTTCTAACTAATCCATAAGTTTCATTTAGTTTCCAGATTTGAATTTTATTTGTTAAGTTTTAAGTTACTATTTAACACACTGTAAGTTATTTATTTATAGGGGCTATTTCCCAGACCTAGGTTTTGCAGTTTACGTTAGGCTAGGGCTGTATTGCCCATAAGTTTTTGTTTTAAAGGTTTAAGGTTTAAGGTTTTGAAGGTTTTTACTCAAGTTAAGTTAGGGCTATATTGCCTTTAAGTTTTAATAGGGGCTATAACAGCCATTTAATTATTTAGTTAGGGCAGTTGTAGCCCGGTTCGAGTTTCTTCTAGGTACCTAGTTTTTCTCTTACCTTAGTTATATTTTTAAATTACTTACACCTAGTTCTGATAGGCCTCTATTTAGTTAAACAGGGTTTTTGTTTAATTGCAGTGTTATTAATGAGGTTTAAAGGTTGTGAGGTTTAAAGGTTGACTTTAAGTTGCCCGGTTAGTTGGGGAACCACGAGATTTTTTTTTTATGAAAAAACTAGCCCGCTTCATTCAGCAGTCAAAATTTTTAAGAATGGACAAAGCTCCGTTTTTCTTTGTCTCAGAAACTTTTTTTTCTTTCTTCTTTTTGTTAATTAGGGAAACCCAACTTCACTAGTTGGTTAGAAACGAGGGTTGTTATTTTTATTCTATATTTATTTTGTTTATATTTTATTTGGAAATATATGCGGTTATTTCTACCCACTTTTTTAACACCCTCTTAAGTTCTTTAAACTTCAAATTTCTGGAAATTCTGGTCTTAATAAAGCTACACTGGCTACCACTACCAAGCAACACTCTGACAGTAGCTTCAACATCATTCCCAATATAATGCTGCAGCTGTTTGCAATAATCCCCCTTTACTTTTACTCCCTTTCATAGCGGTGGCATATGCCACTGATGTCTCTACTTCTCGGGTAGGTCTACTAGGAGTGTTTTCACACAGTAATGGCTGATGCCGGCCATGGCATTTTTTGCACAAAATTTTAAACTTACAAAACCTTGCTCTGTGACCTTTCAAAACATTTAAAACATGCTGTGGACTTAGTTACCCTGTCCTTTCTCTTCTCAACAGGTAAAGCCTCAGCCACTTCACATTTATATGACTTTTGGTTCCCTTCGCAAAATATTCATTCCTTGATTCCCTTTAATTTATTCTCAGAGGATGCATGTAGAGCTGATACTGTACCTGGGCTATTCCTTTTTGTAGAAACTTTGGTGCTGTGCCTGCCTTTGTTCCCTTGTTTAACCAGGGCCGGATTAAGCATTGTTAGGGCCGGGGGCAATGAATATTTTCGGGCCGGTGTCACTAGAAAAACACTAGAAAAACACAATTCTTTACATGATACATCATACATGAGTGATGTGATCAGCTGACTGGGTTCGATCAACAGAAAACGAAACAAAAACAAAGATGTGATTACAGAAAATGTATACTTTGTTCACATAAATGGGATACTAAACTAGGTTTTGTAGAAGCGGAATCTAAAAATTTTTTTTCTTCCTCACGGTCGACCAATTATTTCAACGGTAGATTATAGCGTTTACATAGTTTCTTGTGGTCGGTCAGCATCTTGGGGCCGGTCAGCATCTGGGGCCGGAGGCAAATGCCCCCTTTGCCCCCATTATAATCCGCTACTGTGTTTAACATCCCACTGTGCAAACTCAATTCCCTCTCGTCTTGCTTATTCTGTGCCTAAAAGGCTTAACATCTGTTGAAGGGGGCTGTACACATGTTCTGTAGAGTGTTCCCTACTTAATTGAAGCAAAATTGAGCTAGGAAATTTAAACTCCAGTATAGTGACCAACATTACACCATACCTTTCCATTCCTACACCCAAGTTGTCCGGGGACCTAGTTCTAACTTCAAATAAATAATATAACTGCCGTAACTCCTTGACACTATTGGGATTATTAACAGGAGGTATAGTTAAAAGTTCACGGAGGTGGCTTTTAATTAAAATCTCTGGTTTACCAAACTGTTTCTTTAGTATATCTCAAGCCACATTATAATTAGCCTCTGTAATGCTAATCTTGCTATTGTCTTTGCTGCCTCCCCTTCCAAAAGGGACTGCAAATAATTTAACTTCTCCACAGCATTTAACACTTGACTAGAATGAACTGCTGACTGAAAACTGTCTGCCCATCCTTGTCATTCCTGAATACTCCCAGAAAATGTTTTGAGTACAAGCCTCGGTAATTGAACTGCAGATCTGTTAACCTTAACTTCACAAACACCATTTGTTGAGGGTTGTGTTTCATTATTAGACCTGGTCTCTAATTGTACTGAGCTGCTAAACTCTTTTGCTCTGTGGCACGCTTTAATTATGTCATCAATAATCTCTTCAAAGTAAATTATTTCATTTTCCATTTCACCCTCTTCTATAAGAGCCTCAATTTTAACATTTACTTCGCTTGGAGCAACCTTTTTACTTTCTAATATGGAAAGCTGCGCAGTCACTAAGCTTAAATCCTCTTGCTCAATGGTAGAATCTACAGTGGCAATGACCATTTTAATTAGACTTTTGTAGGTGCTTCTCTTTTTTTAAAACTTATTTAATTCAGCTGCACTCATTTTCAATGCAAACAAACAACTGGGCTCAATGCCTAATAAGCTGAATTGACCAAAATACTTAACCAAACTGACCAAACTCAAAATTTGCCTTTTTTCCAATAAATTGAATTGCTTGGTTGGAGTACTGACCAACCACCAGTATGGAATACCAAATTTTCCACCCAAGTAACTAGCGCACTGAAGTCTGCAACCTTCGCCTACGAACAATAAAACCAGAGGCGTACCAATACTTTTTGCCGCTCGGGGCGAAAATGCCAACGCCGCCCCCCCCCCCCCCCCCGCAACAATTTTCAATTTTAAAAACAATTCCTTTACAAAAATACACTTCTAAACAAAACTTTTATTGGAAGAAAAACTTAAATAAAGCAACTTCAATTTTAACAATACTACATAATGTACCGTACATAATATACTACATAATTTTAACAATAACTATATAATGTATAATGCCTAGTTAAATTTTCGGACTTTCATAACAGAAAATTCATGAATGATTTTTTCTATGTTCATTGTCTCTGCAACTTCGCGTTCAATTGAAATAATCGCCAAATTGCTCAGTCTAGATTGACTTATAGTTGACCTGAGGTAAGTTTTTATAAGTTTCAGTTTCGAGAAACTTCGTTCGCAACTTGCCACGGACATGCATGTAGTTAGACAGATCCGGAGGGCAATTGTTATATGAGGCAAATTTTGCATACTGCGCCCACCTGACAGTAATTTTCCGCCCCTCGGGAAGTGCCGCTCGGGGCGGTCGCCCCTCTCGCCCCTCCCTTGATACGCCACTGAATAAAACCAAATGTAGGCCCAAAACAACGACAGACTAGCGGCTAAGTTTCGCAATTGGGCGACCAAACTTTCTACCCTGAGACTTTAACTCACTTATGCTCAACCCGTCGAGGCCTAACTTGGGCTACAATTTGCACAATCAGAACTTTGTCGAGAAATAGTCACTGACTCAGTCTTGGGCTAGAATCCGGTTCTAAGGACCCTGTTATTTTATTTATTTTGATTGGGTTCAGAATCCCAGCTGAGCCTTGAACGGCCAAGCTCTGAGGGGCTACTTTAACTTATAGCCTAAGTTAAGCTAGACTAAAACAAACTTACGGACTTGGAGGTCCTATTAGGTCCTACTTCAGGGTTGCTGACACGATGTGGGCCTACCTTAGGCCTCAGTTGCATAAAATTAAGAAAAAACAAAAGGGGCGCTATTTATGGTCTTCTTTCTAAACCTTGCAACAACAACACAACCTGCGCCATTGCACGATGCGACAATCTTGTATCTAAACAACCAAACTGAATTGCAAGAGAGCTCCCTATAAGACCATGCCCTGTAAAAGTCGCGTTCAACAAACGAGTAGAAAGGACGTGCCAGTGCCCCAAAAAAATGATGCCACAAGAGTGCCCAAACTATGATACCATAAGAGCCCAAAAATGTTAGCTCTAAATCAAGTGAATTTTTCACTAACCTTACAATTATGAGATGGATATACACACACACACACCTTAATTTAATATATATATATACAAGCAATGCTGCATCAATCAGCTTAGTCATCATATCGCCTTGGGAAAACAATGGCTCTTCCTCTTCTAGATTTTCTAACAATACCCAGCTGCTGACGAGGGAAGCTTAGAGGAAAGAGAAAGGCCTCTTCATTTAAGGTGTCAACTTTGATACATCTGAGGGCTCAATAGCCAGGCGAATGACCCTATACTGAATTCTATCTAATTTTACAAGTAGAGATGGGGATGCCGTATCATAGAGGAATGAAGTATAATCTAATTTGGACCGGATGAGAGATTTGTAAAGTTGCAATAGTCTTCCTTTTAGAGCCCCATGTTCTAATGGACAAATACCACATGATATTAAAGGAACCATAACAATGCTTCACGAGGGAAGCAATATGAGGATTCCAAGTGAAGGTTCTGTCATATGTAATATCTAAAAATTTATGAGAGGAGGCAAAAGGAATCTGGGTAGTCAGCAAGACAAGAGGCTGAATGAGTTGAGGAGTAACTGGCCGCTTACTGAAAATGACACAGGAAGACTTGGCAGGAGAGAAGCGCAAGCCGTTATTCTGTGACCAGTTAATAATCTCTACACAGATTATTAACTGGTCACAGAATAACGGCTTGCGCTTCTCTCCTGCCAAGTCTTCCTGTGTCATTTTCAGTAAGAGGCCAGTAACTCCTCAACTCATTCAGCCTCTTGTTTTGCTGACTACCCAGATTCCTTTTGCCTCCTCTCATAAATTTTTAGGTATTACATATGACAGAACCTTCACTTGGAATCCTCATATTGCTTCCCTCGTGAAGCATTGTTATGGTTCCTTTAATATCATGCGGTATTTGTCCATTAGAACATGGGATACCCACAATGCCCCATCATCTGCATAGAGAGAATAGCTAAGAGCAAGGTCGATACCCTGAAATCATGACATTGAATAAAAGGGGACTGATGATACTACCTTAAAAACATCTGAAAGAGAAGACCCAATTGATACTCGTATGCGTCTATGTTGCAAAAAGTTTTAGATAAACATGGGTAGATTGTCCCGCAACCCTAAATGATACAAATTAGAGAGTAAATCGATTGCCAGACAGTATCATAGGCCTTCTCAATGTCAAGAAATACTGCCAAAATACGAGGTGTGTTCAAAAAGTTCCCGAACTAATTATGCTGCGCGCGCATCACATGACGCACGTGCGCGTCATGTGATGCATGTTGTAGTGTGACTCAGTCTGTGTCCAAAGACGTTACTGCTTGTTGATATCGTATTTTGTTCTCTCGATATTTACTGTTTTGTGTAGTCATTTTGTATGTTTTGTCGCATTTTGTGCATTTGAATAAGGGCTATTGTTGAAGAACAACGTGTGTGCATAAAATTTTGCGTTAAGCTGGGCAAGACTGCTTCTGAAACCCAAAGGTGGGCAGTTGCGCCGCAAAAAGTTGCGGCGCAACATTTTTGGTTGCGCTTGCGCTTGCGGCGCAACTTTTTGAAAAGGGTTGCGCTTGCGGCGCAACTTTTTGAAAAGGGTTGCGCTTGCGCGTGCGGCGCAACTATTTCAGCAGAGTTGCGGTTGCGGTTGCGGCGCTACAAAAATCGTTGCGCGTGCCCACCACTGCTGAAACCCATGCCATTCTGAACACAGCATTTGGCAATGACGCCTTAAGTTTGACAACCACCTTTGAGTGGCACAAGCGCTTTAAGGAAGGCCGAACGTCGACGGAGGACGATAGAAGGGTGGGACGACGTTCCATTTCAAGAACTGCTTGCGTTCATGAAATGATTCGAGGGAACCGTACACTGACAGTCAGGGAAGTCGCAGACGAAATGAACATTTCGATAGGATCATGCCACACGATACTCAGAAAGAATTTGAGGATGCGTTGTGTGTCAGCCAAATTTGTGCCACAACTCTTGACTGCCGAGCAGAAAGAGTAACGTGTTGTTGTGTCTCAAGACCTCCTTCAACGTGCCAATCTTGATGAAAATTTTCTCAGAAACATCGTTACGAGTGAGGAGACGTGGGTGTACGGGTATGACGTTGAAACAAAACAGGAGTCATCGCAACGGAAGTGCGCGACGTCCCTGAGACCGAAAAAAGCACGGCAAGTCCGATCGAATGTGAAGGCAATGCTGGTCGTTTTTTTCGATTACTACGGACTCGTTCATTACGAATTCGTCCCTAGGGGTCAAACAGTTAACCAACAGTTTTATTTGGAAATACTGAAACACGTGCGAGATGCAGTACGGAGAAAACGGCCTGAAAGTTGGAATGCAGGAACGTGGATGTTGCACCATGACAATGCGCCTGCACACACAGCGTTGTCAATTCAGCAGTACCTGGCGAAGCACAATGTCGTAGTCGTTCCCCAGCCCCCGTATTCTCCAGACCTGTCCCCGGCAGACCTTTTTCTTTTTCCCAAACTTAAATTTGCATTGAAAGGTCGAAGATTTCAAAGTGTGGAAGAAAGTATTCAAAATGCAACAAACGAACTGAAGGCGGTCAGAAATACGGCCTACACGAATGCTTTCAAAAGTAGAAACACCGTTGGGAGCGATGTATAGTTGCACAGGGAGACTACTTTGAAGGGGCTAACATCAATTAGATCGTAAGTGTTACCAGAAAGTTTTTGTGGGATCAGTCCGGGAACTTTTTGAGTACACCTCGTACACTCGTTTCTAAAAAAAGACTCTCTGATCGATCCCTCAAACCTCACCAGGTTGTCTGTCGTAGAAAAATGAGGACGAAAGCGACTTTGAAAGCGGTCCAGTTTGAGAAATAGAATAGAGTAAAAACGATGTAGCACCATCCTTTCAAGTATTTTGCCCAAACAGCTAGTAAAAACTATGGGGCGGTATGAGCTTGCAGCAGTACGAGCTTTGCCAGGCTTGTGGATGGGCACTAGCAAAGCAGAAGTCTAAACATGTGGAAAAGAGCATGTCATCCAAACCTTCTTGTAAAAGGCCAATAAAACTTGCCTGTTCGAAAATGAAAGATTGGTGAGGAAGAGGTACACTACCATATCCTCCCCAGGGGAGGTTTTTTTGAGCTTAGAGGAGAGGGCCATATCCAATTCCAGCAGAATAAACGAACCATTATAACGGAGTGCTACATTTGTAGAAAAATCAATAGGGATGAGTTCAGCCTTTGTTGCTCTAGAAAGGAATTGCGCTGTATAATGAGATTTACTGCTGATAGACGCAAAGTATACAGTCAAGGAGTTACCAACTAGCTGGGGATGGAAAACGACATTACAACCATCTTGCAAGACAATAGGACGCGACGAAGGTTTTCTTTTCAGTCTCTTTACTTTTATTCCAGACCACACCCAGTTGTCCGATGAGAGGTAGAAGTGACAAAGGCATGCCAGGAAGAACATTTGGATAATCTAACTGTACGCCGAGCAATTGCTCGGGCCTTTTTGTACAGGATATAGTCTGCAAAGCAGGGTTTTGTTTAAATAACCGATAAGCTACCTTTCTTACTCTAACAGCCCGCTGGCACAAATCATTCCACCAAATTGCATGATATTTAGCATTAAATGTACTGGAAGTGAGAGTGAAATGTTCCCAAGCTGCATGTTGAATTGTATTGTATTGTTAATGTATGGCAGTCTTCGTCCACAGTGGTATCATCTCCAAGATATGACAAAGACAAATCAGCATGAAAATTATGCAGACCTTCCTCTGTTATTTCCATAGGGAGCGTTTTGAGCCCACAGATGGTACCTGAGATGTGAGAAGAATGGGGAAATGATCAGAATCACAAGGATCACTCAAAAATTCCCAACGAAAAACATGAGACAAGTCCACAGTAGAAAGTGATGGATCTAAATGTGAGAAGGACCCACTGGAACTATGGAGGCATGTAGGGGAACTGTCATTAAATAGAGAGAGATTATTGGCATCTATGAAGTCAGCAATGGTGGAGACCCGCTGTTCACTGAAGGGGGAACCTCATAGGGGCTGATGATCAGTGAAGTCTCCTATTAGAAGAAAAGGGGCAGGAAGTAAGAGAAGCAGTCTGTTTAATATAATTGTAGATACGGGAGGACTTGGAGGAAAATATATAGTACAAACTGTCATAGAAAAAGAGGAAGTGTGGATTGTTGCTGCAACTGCTTCAATATCAATATGAAGAGGAACAGGAGTAAAAGGAAAGGAGCTGTGGGTCCACAGTAAGACACCCCCTATGGGGACCTCTGTCTTTCCTGAGCAAACTGTAACCTTTGACACCTGCAGAATGGGATAAATCCAGCCAAGTTTCTTGAAAAGCAAGGATGAGAAGGGAATACTGAGATAATAACTGCTGTATAAAAGGCAGTCGTTTCCTATAACTATTTACATTCCGCTGGAAGACGGATGAAGCCATAATGTAAAAGGATAAGGGGAAGCAAAAGCTAACAGTGCCTATGAAAATTAATCTGTGCTATTAAATAATATCCGGAATCAATTGTAGGATCAACTGCAGACCTTTGAAAACCATTCTTTGCAAAGAATTGAGACATTTTTTGAGCCATAGCCTGTGGAGCTGTATTTTTAGCCAGGAGTGACTTACACTCCAATAAGCACCTCCAAAGTAAGGTATCAACTACAGGAGGGACCACAGGATGGGCAATACCAGTAAGTTTGCCTTTTGACCTTGGACAATCAGTACTGGAATCAAGTTTTCCCTTTAACTCAGAGCGATCTATACTACAAAGTGGCTCTATATCTGGTGACAAAGAAGGGTCTGAGGAGGGTTGGTCAAAATTAGAGAGTGACCATTGTGTACCACAAGACTTGGTTTCTATGGGCGGGGAGCTAGAAATAGAACCAGAAGCTGCTACTGGCAATCCAGAAATCTGTATCTTATTTGAAGGTGATAGAAACCCTCAACCCACCCCATAAGAGACAGACTGAGATGACAATGGATCCATCTTAGCAACATATAACTTACGGGCTTCAGTAAATGTAATATGATTATCCACCTTAACTTTGACAATCTCCTTCTCGCCTATCCAATGGCTACAAACTCTAGAAGAAGCCAAGTGTAATCCCTTAAAATTAATACAGATATATGAAGTTAATTCCTTCTGACAGGATCGAGTGTCATGAGACTCAGCACACTTAGCACAAGAAACTTTATTAATACAATTACGCACACCATGTCCAAAACGGAGGCAATGGAAACACTGCAAGGGATTAGGATAATAAGGATCAACACGGTACCGGAGATAGCCCCAGTGAACATACTCAGGACGAGTGACACCCCAAAAGTAAGGACGAAAAGGCTAGTAGGAGTTTCATCACTACCTTTGATCAGTCGTCGAATGCCAATTACATTCTCCGATTTCAATTCCGGTAATAGATCATCTGTGCTCATGTGAAACAATTCTGGAGCATAAATTATACCTTGAGTAGCATTCAGATTTTTCGCAATTGAGACTTCTACTGGCACATTATTAAGAAGAGTAGGCGCATTCAGAAGATCCCAAGTGTAATAACTTGGGGTTTGTGACCCCGCTAAGTTACTAGGTTTCTAAACAACAACAAAGGCACTTACCGGTGTTTTGACTTAGATCTTCTTTAGGGCCTACCATAGATTTCCAGCGTCCCACAAAGCGGTCTACCGAATTCTCTGACTTTACTAATTTAGAAGCTATAGACATTACCCCTAACTGATAGAATTATTAGACAACTTCCTACTTAACTTTGTTAAGAGGGTAAGAGATCCTAGACGACCTGCGGAGCGGGGTTGATGTAGTAGGAATAGGTGCAACCTGCATAGGCGGGCGAATTTAACCATTTTCCAAAGGATCGGGTCTCTCTTCCGTAAGACTCTGGTCCTGCAATTCACATTCCCATATCTGGCCCTGACAGCGTTTAATAGAGCGACCATCTTCTAGTTGGCATTTGAAGGAAACAGGCCCCGTTCTCTCCTGCACCGTTGCAGGAACCCATTTTGGTCCAACCCCATAGTTGCGAATCATAACTGGATCATTAGGTTGCGCTTCTATAATTCTCCTTTTTTTAGTGTCGTGGTACAACTTCTGTTTTTCCTGATGACGTAAAACTCGTTGTTGTAACGTTTCGTTTGGATGTAACAGATCGAAAACTGAACGAATTCCCCGGCCAATCATAAGTTTAGAAGGAGACACCCCCGTCGTTGTGTGAGGTGTTAGTCAATATTTAAACAAAAATGTATCCAACACCACTTGCATTTCCTCCCCATGAGAATGTTGCAAGGCCAACTTGAAAGTACGGACCATGTTTTCCGCGAGACCGTTAGCAGATGGGTGAAAAACACTAGACCGGACATGTCTAATGCCATTTAGGTGGACAAAAGAACGAAATTCCTCACTGGTAAAACAAGTACCATTGTCGGAAACCAGAACTACGGGTAAACCCCATCGAGCGAAACACGAACGGAGTAAGCGAATAGTAACACCCGAAGTCGTGGAAGTGGTTGGAAAAATTTCCATCCACTTAGATTAGGCGTCCACAATGACTAGGAAATAGATATTATTTATAGGACCTGCATAGTCAACATAGATCCTATGCTAAGGTATAGTAGGCCATTCCCACGGACTTTTCCTTGGAAGATCTCTGTTCTCTACGCAGTTTTGACAGGAACGAACCAATGATTTGAGTTCTCCATCTAAACCGGGCCACCAGAAATAAGCTCTCGCCAGCTCTTTCATTTTTGTTGCACCCATGTATTCAGCGTGAAGTTCCTTCACTAAATTCGACCTGCCTTCATTCGGAATTATCACTCTGTGGCCCCAAAAGAGACAGCCATTTTGAATCGAGAGTCCAGACTGACGTTGATAAAAAGGCTGTAATTCACTCTGAACCTTAGTAGGCCAACTAACTGAGCAGTAATGGATGCCCCTAAACAGAATAGGATCTGATTTTGTCCACTGCTCTATCTGTACTGCAGTTACTGGAGTGGATTCCAAAAACTCCACCAAGTGAACTCATTTTGTAGGTATAGGTACGCATTCATTTGGATTTTCTAAAGGCAACCTACTTAGAGCATCAGCCGTATCTAGAAGTTTGCCTGCCCGATGTACTAAGTCAAATTTATAGGCTTGTAGAATCAGTGCCCATCGTTGAATCCTACCTGAGGCCATAACTGGAATATTTTTATTAGGCGAAAATAAACCTAAAAGAGGATTATGGTCAGTAATTAGTTTGAATTCATGAACCCATAGATAGATGAAATTTTTTTACTGCAAATACTAAGGCTAAGGCTTCACGTTCAAATTGTGCATATTGCCTTTCAGTCTCAGTTAGTGTTCTAGAAGCAAAACAGATAGGCCTATCTACACCATCAATGTGGCGAGATAACACTGCCCCAATTCCGTAAGAACTGCTATCTGCTGAAACTATGAGAGGAAGTTTAGGATCATAATGCTCTAGGAGAGTGGACTTTAGTAGTCCATCCTTGGAAGCCTCAAATGCTTCCTTTTGGGTTTTCTCCCATCTACACTGTTCCCCAGATCGTAATAACGTATTCAGGGGTTCAAGAAAAATCGATGCATTAGGCAAATATTTCCTATAAAAGTTTAGGAGAACTAAATAAGCTTGTAACTGTGTGATGTTTTGTGGAGGTGGTGCATTTTTTATTGCTTCTAGTTTATCCACCGTTGGATGAATGCCTGAGGCATCTATGCGGAACCCTCAATATGAAACCTCATTAATGACCCAAGAACACTTTTCTTTCTTTAACTTAAGTCCGGCATCCCGGAGTCTTTTTAGAACTGTGGTTAATCTAGTTAGGTGTTCTTTTTTAGATGAAGCTGAAATGAGGGCATTATCTAGAAAACAAAGTACTGTACACCCGGAATGTGACCTAGAACTTGGTCCATTGTCCTCTGAAAAAACCCGGAGCCGATGCTATTCCATAGCATAGCCTATTGTACCTATATAGGCCTCGGTGCGTATTTATGATGGTTAGCTCTTTGGAATTTTCATCTAAACTTAGTTGAGCATAAGCTTGGGACATATCTAGTTTTATGAAATATTTACCCCCAGCAAGAGAGCTAAATAATTCATCAGGCTTGGGTATAGGGGAGCAATCTAGAAGAACTGCTCTATTTGCTGTTAAACGGTAATCCCCACATAACCGCACTGACTTGTCAGGTTTTAGTACAGGAACTACCGGAGCAGCCCACTTAGCGTGTGTGACTGGTTCGATAATTTTATCTTTGAGCAGCCTGTCAATTTCTAATTCTACTTTCTTCCGCAGTGCATGTGCAATTGAACGAGCCTTACAAAATCTTGGAATTACATTAGGGTCTACCTCTATACAGACCTGATGGCCTTTTAGTTTGCCTACTTCAGACCCAAAAAGAGAAGAAAACTCCCTTAACAATGAGTCTATGTCAGACGGATATGCGAGTGTATGCACATCTGCCTGACCCTTTGGCAAAATTTTGTCAATAGGCATTTTCAAAGCATCAATCCAATCACGGCCTAGTAGAGTAGGCCCTTATGTAACTCCAAAATTTTGTAAGGCTCGTTCAATTGCACATGCACTGCGGGAGAAGGTACATTTAGAAATTGACAGGCTGCTCATCCACCGCTAAAAGAGTTAAGGGATGAGACAAAGTTTTCTTGTTGAGTGTAATTGCGATGGATGCTTCTCCACAAATAGGTATTTGTATGTCCCCATATTGTTTTAGTATTGTTTTAGATGCATGTAGTTTCGGTGTATTTTTGAAAGTTTTGTCAAAAACTGTTTTGGACATGACAGTTCGGGCAGCACCTGTATCTAGTTCTAGAGGAACTGTAATTCCATTTAGGCCTACCTCTACAACATATGGACCTGTATTATCACCACTTTCCTGCTCAGAAAATAGGTACTCCACTCCAATGTTCGAAGTATTTCCATTTGGAGGATTACCACTAGAAATGTTACAATTAGAATTTTCACCCTTTGCTTTCTTTGAAAAAGAAACTTTAGCTATGTGGCCTATTTTACTACAGTTTCAGCAAACTGCTTCTTTAAAAGGATAGTCCTTCTTCCAATGGTGTTTTTCACACCCAGTACATGGCTTGGAAGGCTTGGAAGGTTTAGTAGTATTTGCCGCATACCTTTTATTTGTTTGTCTAGTAGGCTCATTAGGTCTGCTAGGCGTAGAAGATTTAAAGCTATTTATGTGTTGGGCTTTACTGCTGTGACTGTCAAAAGCTCTAACATCTTTAGCAGCTGCTTCCCTAGCCGCAGCTATTTCTACAGCCTGACCAAAAGTTAGGTCCTGTATAGCTAATAGGGCTCTCTGGGTAGACTCTTCTTTGAGACCCATTACAAACCTATCTCTTAGATCCCCAAATTTACAAGTACGGCTATGAGCTTTTATACCTGCAACAAACTCTGCAATACTTTCATTCGCAGTCTGATGCCTCGAATAAAATTTGAAACGTTCATAGATGAGAACTACTCGGGGTTTGTAGTGATTGGTTAGGGCCTGTACCAATTCACTGTAGGTGCAAGTTTCCGGTGCTTTAGGAGCAACTAGGTCCATAACTAAGCCAAACGTTTTAGGAACTATTATAGTTAAGAAGGTAGGTACTTTCTTAGCATCAGGAATGGAATTTGCCTCGAAAAACAACCTCACCCTAGTTGCATAAGCTTCGAAATCCTCCCCAGAGTCTTCGTAGGGGCTTATATGGCCAATCACCGACATGCTACAACAAAACCGATTTAGGCCAAATAACGTGAAGTAGGTTAGATAGGGTTTAAATTTGATCTAGTTACTCCCCAGTTAAGGCTGAATAGTAAATTGTATTAGAGTTAGGGCTGAGTAGGAATTAGTATTAGAGTTAGGGCTGAGTAGGAATTAGTATTAGAGTTAGGCCGGCGGGACCTAAGCAATAGTACCGTAGCTTATCCACACAAACCAACCAAATCGAACGACCCACCTAGGCTAGGCTACATCCAATTTTCCAAACAACCAAATTGAATCCAATAAGCCAAATTGAATCCCATTATCGTCGCCAAATGTAATAACTTGGGATTTGTGACCCGGCTAAGTTACTAGGTTTCTAAACAACAACAAAGGCACTTACCGATGCTTTGATTTAGATCTTCTTTAGGGCCTACCATAGATTTCCAGCGTCCCACAAAGCGGCCTACCTAACTCTCTAACTTTAATAATTTAGAAGTTATATCCATTACCCCTAACTGATATAATTATTAGACAACTTCCTACTTAACTTTGTCACTTTAGAAACGTCACCAAATTAAACTTAGCACCAACGATTTAGTCAAATATAAATAATCATGCTGTTAGTTCAGCCCAAACAAACGAACAGACTGCGTTCCGCGTTTTTGTTGCCATTCGGCTCTTTTAATGACTTTTCCCTTTAGTGACTTTTAGACTACACACACACACACACACACACGTCACCTAGTTTGAGCTGCATTGAAAGTATGGACTAGCAAGCCACCAGAACGGCAGTAGGTGACAGATCTTACAGTTCCACCACAAATACATTCGATTGATATTTTAATTCCAAAAGGGTTTAATTCCAAAAGGGTCCACAATGACCCGAGGACGCAACTTCCTGACCAGGAAAAGCTCGAATGGCTTTCTCTGTCTGAGTGATAACCTCACTCAAATCCATTAGGTCCCCATCAAGTGCAGTCGAGCAGTTTTGGTCATGCTGATTCTTACGCTTTTTGCTGGCAGAAATACAGTTTTTCAACTTATCACCCATGCCTAACCCGCACAGAGAAAAGCCGGGCCTAGGCCAAAAGCCTAAGCCCAACCTCCAACCTCAAAATAGAAAAACAGGCAACGCCTGACAATGAAGAGGTCCAGCACACCACAAATAGTGCCAATGGACAAAAGATAAAATAATAACCCAAAGCTAAACAGCAATAAATAAACAAGACAAACGTAATAATATCAACACTAGAGAGTAAAAGTCAATTCGCTGGAGCACAGCCAACATGTCCGATCACCACGAAAGATCACCGAACCTCACATTGATAAGCATGAAAAGGGTTTCTCTAATTACACATTTATAGCCTTCTCATGTAGGCCTATTCAGTACCAAAGACTAGTTACTTAATGTATATACAGGGTGGGCCGTAAGTTTCCATACATAGGAAAAATAAACATTTTTTTATGGACAACCATTTTTATTTATATAATATGTTCTACATGGTTGCCATTATTTTGAAAACACATTTCAATACGTGTTCCCCACTGTTGATGAACACGCATTAGCACAGTTGACGTTATGCTTGTAATGGCGTTGGTGATACGTTCCTTTAGATGATTTATGTCTCGTATCTTTTCCTGATACACCATGGCCTTCAAGTGCCCCCAAAGATAGAAATCAAGGGGGGTGAGATCTGGGGATCTGGGAGGCCACTCCACAGGACCACGCCGACCAATCCAAGCATCCGGAAACTGCTGATCCAAATACCGACGCACGTGAAGACCATAATTTAAATTTTCCTATGTATGGAAACTTACGGCCCACCCTGTAGTGTAAACTGTAGGGCTAACCGCAGTAACTATCATAGAACAAATATATACATGACTTATATTTTAAGTGGATGGTTGAAGTAGTCTTCCTTAACAAAATTACAGAATATATTCCTAATCTTGCAAACCAATAAATACCCGTGTTTACTGTAACTAAGATGATGCGGTTGGTCCACTAAATACAAACTAACTACAAATCTAAACCAACAAACTAACTAGCTTATGTACAGTAGTCCCTTTTGTGCATACATCTGTTAAAAAGTTGCAACAACCGTTACTTCTCTCAAGACAATTTGGATAGTGTTTTTCTAGTGCTTTTTTGTATGTAGTCTTTGACCTACATGTAGACCTAGCTGGAGCGATTTTGTGGCTGAACTTCATAATGCATCCAGAGAAGCTTTTTTAATGTGGTGTGAACAAGGGAAGCCAAGGCAAGGCCCTGTATTACAACAAAAACAGAGGGCTAATGCCAGGTTCAAGTATGCATTAAGGTATATAAAAAATCATGAGGATGAGTTAAGCAGGGATGCTCTGGCTATAAAGCTTGCCAGTAAGAATCCAAGAAACTTTTGGGAAGAATTAAAAACAATGAATAATAGTGCAATGTCTCTCCCTGCTAATATTGAAAATGTAACGGGGACTGAGAATATAGTCAAATTATGGAAGGAACACTACAGTGAGTTATTCAACTCTGTATATAAGAACAATAATGTTAATTGTGATGCTACCTATAGTCAGTGATGGGCATCGATACATGAAAATCGCTAAAGCGATACCGATACATCGATACATGAAGAACGTCTTAGGCGATACCAATACGCCGATACTTTCTAGATATCTTAAGCGATACCGATACCGATACATGCATCGCCGATACATGTATCGCCGGTACATTTTTATAATTATTCATTTAATATGTAGGTATTAGATATTATTGTTTATACTAGTAATTTGTACGCACTGTAAGTAAAATCAACGACATTTTAATGGGTTTTATAGATGTAATTAAAAACAATTGCTTTATTTAATGAAAGTATGTTTTAATTTTGTAGGATACATGAATGACGGAAAATATTACACTAACAATTAAAAGTAATTACTATTACCCTTCAAAAATACCAGCTGGCTAAACATCTGGTCAGACAGTCTATTCTTTTTTGGAGCGTGAATGTGACCAGCCAAACTAAACAACCGTTCTACAGGAGCAGATGGTAGTGGTGTGTTATACTTCAGGAAGACCCGTAGAATTCCTGGGTACTGCCTCAGAGATTGGAGAGAATGACTTCCGTCACCCAGATACTGTAAAACTTCCATCTCAGTAGAATCTTGGGTTGCAGAGACATTAGTGGAAGCAGACTCATAACAGAAGAAATCATCTGCACTTCCGTCAGATGCAGCATCACTTAGTTGTTGCTGGGAGGTATGCTCGCTGAGGCTCTTAACAGCATTAACCAACATTTCTTGAACCCTCTTTTTGACAATGTTAGTATTAAATTTTCCTTTTATTGTCATCCACTTTAACTTGAACAGAGGATTTGAAGACGATGCCAGTATTGCTGCTTTACACTCATGCGACGCATCAAGGCACAGAAACTTTTCAAACCGCTTAGTGAACCCTACTGTGACTGCATTGAGAAGTGGCTGACAATGACGCAATGCCTCCGAATTCAAACGCTCTAGCTTCTTCTCTACAGCTAACAATATTTCTATATTATGGTTAATTAATCTCAATAACACAAGTACAAACGTGTTTAAACGTTGCGCCGTACTGTGTGACGTGACCAGTAGAGTAGTACTGTCATTAAATAAATATTTATAATATTATTATTTATGTATATTCATAAATATAACTCAGTAGTGTCATATTATAACATCTATTTAAATATTTAAAAATTCTTATTAATGTATCGATGTATCGAAGTATCGATTTTTTCGATACATTTAAGAAAATTGACCTTAGCGATACCAATAAATCGATACTTTTGTCAAGTAGCTAAAGCGATACCGATACCGATACAAAAGTATCGATCGATACGTATCGGCGATACATGTATCTAGATACTGCCCATCACTGCCTATAGTCCAGATATAAGAGTTAGTGTATTTGAGACTAAACAGGCCATAAAATGTTCAGATTGTAACAAATCATGTGGTATTGATGGTATTTCTACTGAGCATCTGAAATTTAGTATTGACAGATTAGTGCCTCTGTTAGCTTTGTGTTTTACAAGTTTACTGATACATGGTGTTTTGCCAGATACAATGTTATCCGTTGTTTTGGTGCCAGTACTAAAAGATAAAAAAGGTAAAATCAACAGTAAAGATAACATAAGACCAATAGCCTTGGCCAGTATTATATTTAAGGTGTTTGAATATACAGTATACTCATTAATAGACTTGAATGTTACCTGTATACTAGTGATAACCAATTTGGTTTAAAAAAGAAACACAGTACTGATATGTGTGTGTATGCTTTGAAGGAAATGGTTTGTAAATACCAAACTCTAGATGCTAATGTATTTTTGCGTTTCCTGGATGCCTCTAAGACATTTGATCGTGTTAATCATGAAAAATTATTCATCAAACTTGTAAATCGTAATGTATCTGGTTACTTGGTCCATATATTAATATTCTGGTATAATCACCAGACAGTGATTGTAAGATGGGGTGGGGTTAACTCAGAACCATTCTCTGTGACCAATGGTGTCAGGCAGGGAGAAATATTATCCCCCTACTTATTCAATGTTTATATGGATAAGCTATCTGTTATGCTGAACACCTGTAAAATAGGCTGCTATGTTGGTACAATGATTATTATTAATCATCTGATGTATGCAGATGATCTAGTTCTTATTTCTCCATCTGTAAAGGGGCTCAGCACACTTCTGAAGGTGTGTGAAAAGTATGGGTAGGATAACGACATAAAATATAATCCTGCTGAAAGTCATGTTATGATTATGAGGACCAAGGCCTACAAATACGGCATATAAAATTTCCTGAATTTCAATTGAATGGTATGGTGCTGTCAGAAGTAACTCAGACGAAGTATCTTGGCCACATACTAACTGAGTCTTTCAGATGACTGTGATATTCTAAGGCAACGTAGACAATTATATGCTCAGGGAAATACTTTGGTTAGAAAATTTCATATGTGTACATTAGATGTTAGGTGATTTTGTTCAAAACTTTTTGTACTCCAATGTATACAGCTCATTTCTGTGGAACTACAGGATGTATAATTTGAGAAAATTATATGTTGCATATAATAATCTTTTTAGGAGTTTATTAAGAACTCCAAGATTTATAAATGGTGCTCCTTCCAGTGTCAGTATGCTGTTTGTAGACAATAAGGTGCCTAACTGTGCCAGTCATTCGCAATTTTGTATTTAGATTTATCACTAGGCTTGGTGAGTCAGTCAACAAGATAATAAAAGCCATGGTTAGTGGACTGGTCTCCGATATATTTTATAAATCTCAAATCTGGAAGCATTGGCGTAGGCAATTGTATGTTCATTATGCACAGTGATTCACTGGCCTACTTAGTCAGTGCTCCAGACGACTATCTCTTAATCTTCTATGGACCTCTTGCATAATGTTTGTCCCTGTTGAGTCTGAAATAAAGTGTTTGTTTGTTTACCAGTACTCTCTCAGTAAACATGCCCTATAAGGAGGTGTTACTGACACCACAGTTACGAGTAACTAATAAAACACTGATTTTAATTTCTACAGAGAATGAAACATACTTTACATTGGTGTGATTGGCATCAATTTTCTTCCCGAAGAAAAACTGTCGTAAAAATTGGACCAAATTATTCTGAACAGCCTCCAGTTATAATCCCACACTTATATAAGGGGTGTAAAAATTGCATGTACATTTTCTGTTTTATCATAACTTATTTCAGATTCCAGTTTAACAAAAACTTAAATGGTGAAATAAATTAATACCTAAATATGATAAAGACATTTATTAAATGAACTTGTATTAGCTACTTTTCTACTAATCTACCAAAGTAGGATTGTTTATCTTTGTATGTATTCAGTTATTTGTTTCTTCCGGTTAAGAAGTGTATATAGTATATTTGTTTTGGCATATTTATTAATTTTTGGTTTACTTTGTTTTTTGGCATATTTATTAATTTTTGGTTTACTTTGTTTCCAGAAAATGAAAATACCACTGCTGAAATGGGAACTATCAATACTTATAAGCCTCAACACTGTGTTAGCAAAAGCACAAACATTGATATAGTTAAGTACACTTAAATTGAGTTAAAAGGACATTTCTTCCAAAAGGATTTTATTTTTCACCAATTTTTTATTTATTTATTTTTTTTTTGCAGTTGAGTACAGTATCTTTTGTTATTTCTATTGATTTATAGTAAATCCTTCATAGCAATATCGTTTACTTTTTATTTGAATGATGCAGGGGCAGATCCAGAGCACAATATTTTTTGGGGGGGGGGGCGATCACCTTCCAGAACCTGAGATTATAATACGTTGGCAGGCAACTGGTGTGACAGAAATGCCAACGATTATCACATATTCGTTCTGCCTTTAAAGAATGCAGGAAGATATCTGTTTTTGGTAAAAAAAAGTCAATTCCTTAAGATGACAGTAAGCTCCAGTGAGGCATAAAATTAATGCAACAACATTTACATTACTATTTTATTAAGCATCATCATTAGCGGCAATTAAAGAAAAATATATATTAAATGGCTCACTTTTGAACATCACTGTGGCCCTCCCTATATGCACTCTTTTGCCCAGTATACCAGCATACCTCAGTGCATGCATCCCTACTTGGCGGCTTACAAATACCTCTGAAACAATTGCACATTGCTTGAAAAGTAACCACGAAAGGGGTGCACCTACAATTTTATTAAAGCGTCAAACGTAACATCAAAATTATGATCTTATTTTTCACGCCTAAGCCTTGGCCAGAATTTCCCCAGCCCCCTCGCCGCGACCCTAAATCCGCCCCTGGAATAAGGAAATGTTTTACTTTTTTATTTGTAGAACGAGGTGGAAGATGAACCACTCTATGACTCGGTATGAGCCGCCCCAAAACATTTTGCCTCTTCAAAGTCACTCTCCATATTTCTTTTATTTCGTATTGTCTCGCACGTTAATTTTTTTTAAGCAGAAAGGAGGTGCCAAGGACAAATGCCCGCAAAAGCCCTCCACCCTCTCATACAGGAAGAGAGCTAGAATCAAGGTCCGGGGTTTTCGAGATGCCTAGATACTGTGTTTGAAAGATGGGAGGTCATAGACAGGAAGAAAGCTGAATTGAGAAAGATTGTTCCAGAGTTGACCGGTTGAATAGATGAAAGATTGAAACTACCGATTAACCCTTGTATTAGATAGTTGGACAGAAAGGAATGAGAAAGTGTAGAAAATCTGGTGCTGCATGCTCTCCTTAAAGGAGAATACATGCAGTTAGATAGTTCAGAAGAGCAATGTCTGTTATAAGAGCGATAGTAAAGAGAGAGTGAGGCAACATTGTGGCGAAGAGAGTGGGGGAGATTGAAGACAATCAGTAAGAGGTGGGGAATTGATGAGACGAAAAGCCTTTGATTCTACCCGGTCAAGTACGGCTGTGTGGGTTGAGCCATCCAACACATGAGAAGCGTACTCCATACAGGGGTGAACAAGACCCCTGTACAGAAACAGCAACTGAGTGGAGGTGAAGAAACCGCGGAGGTGGTACAGCACACCTAACCTCTTAGAAGCTGTTTTAAAAGGAGAGTATATGTGATATTTCCAGGTAAGATCACGAGAAAAGGAAATGCCAAGAATGTTAAGAGAAGAGGAAGGATTGAGTTGTGTGTTGTTGAAGTAAGGGGATAGTCGTGTGGAAGATTGTGACGAGTAGACAGATGGAGGAACTGAGTTTTTGAGGCATTGAAAGCACTAGATTTTCTCTGCCCCAATTAGATATAGCAGAAAGATCAGAGGTCAGGTGTCCCATAGCCGTCCTACGCGAATCATGGAGTGACTGCTGTGAGGGACGCTTTGGGAAGCGGGTGGAGAAGTAAAGAGTGGAATCATTGACATAAGAGTGAATAGGATAGGGAGTGCGAATTAAAAGATCATTAATAAATAAAAGTAAAAGAGTGGGAGGACAGAACCCTGAGGAACACCACTGCTAACAGCTTTACGAGAAGAACAGTGGCCATCTACAACCACAAATATAGATCGACCAGAAAGGAAATTAGAGATGAAGGCACAGATAGAAGGATAGAAACCGAAAGAGGGCAGTTTGGACATTAAAGATTAAACTTAACACTCCTATACCATCTAGTGCCGCTGTTGAGCGGGTTTTTTTCAGTAGGAAAAGATATACTGCGTCCGAAACGAGGCTCGCTCTTAGATACAACTTTTGCACAATAACTCGTTTGATTAATTTCTTTAGTATTTCGTATTATTGTTTTGCAAAACTAAACTTTCCTGGTATATTCTAGCATTTGTAAATTAGTATCAATAGTATGCTACATCCTCTGTTATGTTGCAATTCCTAGTAATAAATCTTGCAGCAATTTTGTTTCACTTTTTTTGAAAATATTATGCCTTATAACTTATAAGTCATAACAATGCAATGAAGGTATGCACAGACTTCATAGCCTATTCATTAACCAGTAGATACAAACCAACACATACTCGCACAAGCGAATGTTTATATAATATAATATTTTATGTATATATAAATTATAATATACCTATGCATATATATAATATGTTTCCATTTCATTAAAAGTAACGGTACGAGTAACGGTGCCGTTACTCGTTACTTTTTAAAATGGTAACTGTAACGATAACGGCGTTACATTTAGACTGTGGTAACGGTAACGGCACTGCATATAACGTCTTATTAGGTGCCATTAATAGTTAGCATTTATAGCAATTCATCCACGAAAGTGGGGGGAGACAACTGGTAGGTTGTCCCCCCTTTGTAAAAAGTGGGGGGCATGCCCCCTGCGTCCTTCCCCGCAATCGACGCCCATGCTTCCTCAATTACTTCACCTTTTATTTTAAACTTAATGTCAGCTGGCTGATTCTAGCTTTTAGGATGAAACTGCATAATCTTAGTTTTTGTAACATTAAAAGAATATCTTGTTTCTGCGAATACACTTCGCAGACTTTTAGAAGCCGATCCAGACCTTCAACAGAGGGACTTATTAACACCATATAATCGGCATGAACTAGATAGACAGATAGATAGAATAACATTTATTAATAATATAAAATAAATAATTTTTTTTCAATTTACAATGACTTGAATAATTGTGAAGCTCGACTATTTATTTTATTTAATTTGGCCCTTAAGCTTTAGGCTTTACTGGGCTATTATTACAAATAAGCAGCTAGTTGTTATTAATTAATAATAATAAATAAATAAATAAGTATTATTAATAGTTAAAACATGTATTACAATATTAAACAATATTAATGGATGATATTAAACAATATTAGTGGACATTAATCCTAGATTTTTGTTAGTATGCCATTATTAATCGGGATTTCAACTTGGTTTTAAACAAATTTACATTCACAATATTTTTGATATCGGCATGCAAGTCATTCCATAGTTTCAATCCAATGAAAATGGGCAGTTTTTGAGATGAAGACAATCTAAACTGAGGTATAACAAGCTTTGATCTATTTCTGGTCTGATGCGAGTGGATTTCTTGATGAGTTAAAAATATCTATTTACCCATTGCAAATTAATGATTTTGTTCTTACACTTGTAAATAAAAAAAATGTGCCAGTTTGGTTATATCGTTGAGCGTTAATAGGTTTAGCTCTTTTATAATGCACTAGAGTGATCAAGGAAGTCAGCATCAGATAATAACCTTATTGCTCGTTTTTGGATGACAAAGATACCATTTAATGCGTTGTTAGCGGAGTTTCCCCAAACAAGGGTGCAGTACGTTATATAAGGAAGAACAAGAGTATGATAAAGAGTCAATAAAACTTGTTTAGGGACTACATTTCTAAGTTTAAACATTATAGCAACGCTCCTTGAAATCTTTTTCACGATATAATTTACATGATCACTCCATTGCAAATTCTTATCTAGCATTACACCAAGAAATTTTGTTACAGTACACTCCTTTATGGCGATTTCATTAACATTAAGTTCATCAAGATATACATTTCTTTTATTAGTAAAAATCATGAAATTTGTTTTATTGGTATTTAGGAAGAATTTATTGGTGGTCAACCATTTCATTACAAGGATGAATTCTAAATGAAATATATTCTTAGCTGTATTAACATCTTTGCAAGAAAAAGAGACAGTTGAATCATCTGCAAACATTATGAAGTTCAGTATATCAGATGAACGTGGAAGGTCATTTATATATAATAAAAATAACAGTGGACTCAGAACTGAGCCCTGTGGCACACCATGTTTGACAAGCGCTTTAGTTGAGCAAACCTTATTTACTGATACAAAATTATATCTATTGGACAAATAACTTTTAAACCAATCACTGATTGCTCCTCTAAAGCCGTAACAATATAATTTAAGTAGATATTATGGTCTATTACATCAAACGCCTTACTCAAATCCATAAATATTGATATCATTATTTCTTTGTTCTCCTTAGCTATATTTACATTTTCCATAAGATTTAAAATATCCATTTCCGTTGTTTTATTATTACGGAAGTCATATTGATTTGGAGATAATAAATTGTAGGACTCTAAATATCGCTGCATTCTACTTTTTACAATTTTTTCAAAAACTTTGCTGAACACAGATAACACTGCCCAACACCAATTTTGCTGATTTAATTCTAACACCTGTTTTTAGGTAACTTTGGTGTGCTGATTTCAAAAATCACCTTAGTTTTTGCCTATCACGTCAGGTTTTCGAGCAATCAAATACGGAGATATCGCATTTTGGCAGGGTTATGCCCAATTTTTTTTCTTTTCAAAAAATAAGTTTTTACATACTCAGAATCAGCATGGAAAAGTAAACAATTGTGCAGGGAGTGAACTTTAATATACAATGGTAATATTGACACATAAAGTGATTAAAAGTGTTTAAATAAGCAAAAAATGAATCCATGATCATGACGTCACGCTCACACCTGGGGAAATCACAGATACCCAAGATTTTAATATGTTGTACATGACCTTTAGATTTAATGCACAGATTTGCGTATTCCACAGATAAAATTTTAACAGCAAAACAGCTGTTAACAGGTCTCAAAAATCATCAATTTTGATAAGTGCCCTTCATGGATCACCCAAAATAGGCATATTGCATTGCACATTGCACGAAAACCTGATGTGATGGACAAAATCTAAGGTGATTTTTGAAATCAGCACATCAATATTATCCAGAAACAGGTCTTAGAATTAAATCACCAGCAAACAATTGTTTTTGTTGGGCAGTGTAATTAATTCACTGGTCTACAAATTTTGAAAAAGTTTGTGCTTCGGAGATAAAATGTATTTCCTATTATGGATTTTGGGGTGCTAAAAACGAATATGACCATAAAAACAGTCGATTGGCTACAGTTTCCAAGAAAATTTAAGTTACACATTTTGCGTATATGTATACCATATATTAGTAACATACCTGCATAATGCAGTCACTTATATTGATTCAACCCGTCGTTTCTTTGCTTGTCTCTTGTATTCAACTTCTGGAGCATCTCTTGTTATTGTCCAGCAGTAGTCTGTTAACAATGATGGACTCCATTTCCCCTGGTAACGTTTCTCCATCGCTGAGATATCCTGATGGAAACGTTTTCCATGTTCATCGCTGACTGCTCCGCAGTTGGCCGGAAAAAATTCCAGATGCGAATGGAGGAAATGTATCTTTAAAGACATATTGCAGCCCATTTTTTGATAGGACAACGGCAGGTTTTCCACCAGCTCCCTGTAATTGTCAGCTTTGGTATTTCCGAGAAAATTGGTTGCTACTAACCAGAAAGCATTCTACGCTGTCTTCTCACCACCTAGGATACGGTCGAACTCCTCATCTCTAAGAAGCTCGCGGATCTGTGGACCAACAAATACACTCTCCTTGATTTTTGCTTCACTGAGCTTTGGGAATTTACCACCGAGGTACTTAAAAGCTGCCCCCGTTTTATCCATAGCCTTAACAAAATTTTTCATGACGCCCAGTTTGATGTGTAAGGGTGGTAACAAAATCTTGCTCGATTCTACAAGTGGAGGATACTGAACATTTTTTGTTCCAGGTTCCAATGAGTGTCGGAGTGGCCAATCCTTCTTGATGTAATGAGAAGTCCTAGCCCGACTATCCCATTCACACAGAAAACAGCAATACTTAGTGTAGCCCGGCTGCAGTCCAAGCACGATAGCAACAACTTTCAAGTCACCACAAACCTGCCACTGATGTTTGTCATAGTTTATGCAGTTCAAAAGTTGCTTCATGTTGTCATATGTTTCCTTCATATGGACTGCATGACCAACTGGAATTGATGGCAATACGTTGCCAACATGCAACAAAACAGCTTTTAGACTGAACTTCGATGAATCAATGAACAGCTAAGCGAAATCAGGATTGTCTACAATAGTTTGTCATTTGCCTCCTCATGCAAGTAAGATATGTCTTTTGTATTTATTGTCCTAACGAATGATTTTTTATTTTTTATTTTTATTTTTATTAATTTTTATACTCATCTCATATCGATAACGTTATGTGCTATCTCTTATTCCTTCTCCATTTTTTCTCGACTTATTTCACGTACTTCAGTTTCTTGTATTAATTTTCATTACTATAATGCCGTGCATCTCTAGACCTCCCAGCTGTACATTTGATATATGGGTTTCGTACGGTCGTCACTAACGGATTCGAGCAACAGGCTTAGTATTACCCTGTTGCTCCGCACGCATCAGTTATCACTTTGTTACTAAAATAGCCTCACATTAAAGGCCATTTCCGGTCTCTCGAGCAAGAATCCATCAGTTTGTTACTAAAAATAGACATCACTTCCTGTAACAGATAGTTGCCAGATATCACTAAACGGCTCATTTCCGTCAAGAACATCATTGAGGAAAGTATATTATATGAGTCTCGTCCGTCAGTCTCAGTTACGTCCATCAGTCTTGTCGAATTCGACCGATGAAAGAGAAAATATTGATATTGCCCGGCAAAAGTTCATCTCGAGGCATCCTCTCAGAGTTAGAGTCTCGCCAGAGTTAGCCTTAGCCTCGCAGAGTTAGAGAAAATGCCGGCAAAACTGTATCATGTTACGAAAATATATTTAATTTGATTGGCCAGTCCTTGTTGATGGAATGAAAAGTCCTAGCCCGACTATCCCATTCACACAGAAAACAGCAATACTTAGTGTAGCCCGACTGCAGTCGAAGATCTGTCTACAACTTTGAATTCACCACAAACCTGCCACTGATGTTTGTCATAGTTTATGCAGTTCTATAAGTTGCTTATTCATCTTGTCATATGTTTCCTTCATGTGGACTGCATGACCAACTGGAATTGATGGCAATACGTTGCCAACATGCAACAAAACAGCTTTTACTCAACTTCGATGAATCAATGAACAGTCTCCATTCATCAGGATTGTGAATAATGTTGAGAGCTGCCATCAGACCATCGATGTCGTTGCAAGCTACAAAGTCACCTTCCATGATGAAGAATGGAACAAAATCTTTTGACGGTCACGAAACTTACACACACTAACATTTTCAGCGAGGAGATTCCACTGCTGCAATCTGGAGCCTAACAGCTCTGCCTTACTCTTTGGCAGTTCTAAATCTCTGATAAGATCGTTTAATTCATTCTGAGTTATCATGTGCGGTTTAGAAGATGTCAAGTTATAAACAAATTCAGGGTCTTGTGAAGTTGAAGGCTCACAAGTTTCGCAGGTTCCTTCATTCTCCTCGTCCTCTGACTCCAGGGAGAATGAGTGTGGGGGCTCAGGAACGGGTAGTCCTTCGCCGTGAGATACCGGGCGTATAGCAGAGGGTATATTCGGATATTGTAAAATCCACTTTTTCTTCTTGCAAATACCTTTCTTGACTGGAGGCACCATGCAGAAGTAACAATTGCTGACATGATCTGTTGGTTCCCGCCACACCATTGGCACTGCAAAAGGCATAGATTTCCTTTTCCGATTCAACCACTGGCGAAGGTTTGTTGCACAAATATTGCAGCATATGTGTGGGGCCCAGCTCTTGTCCTGATCTCCAATCTTACAGCCAAAATAAAGGTGATAGGCTTTCCTAATCGCAGCGGTTATAGCACGCTTTTGTGATGCAAAAGTCAATTCTCCACAAACATAACAGAAGTTAGCTACACTGTTCAGGCAATTACGAGGCATCTTTGTTCAAATTAGGCTGAAAAAAATTCAGTTTCAAAAGCAAACACTAAAAAGAGTTTGACAAGGGTGCACTGTATGACTTCCGCGAATGAACTGATGATGTGGCGTAATATGTAGACGCCTGTGACACATCTACGCCTTGACTCTACTGCGCATGCGCGTAGTTATATTTTTTTTATTTTAATAAATTAATGTAATTACATTGCATTTTAATAATTTTAAATTAAGTAAGGTTAAGTTAGGTTAGTATTCCATTTATATTAATATAAAAACATTATGGGAAGCAATATATTAAAATGATCCAATCTATTTTTTAATAATAATTTACAAATACATAATGTAATAGATAAATTTAAAATTACATTTTATTGTATATATATGTATATATTTACATTAATTTATTAAAATAAAAAATATAACCGCGCATGCGCAGTAGAGTCAATGCGTCGATGTGTCACAGGCATCTACATATTACGCGACAGATGCAGTCCAGTTAGTAGGGTGCAGGGTTGCCTGATATCTTTATAAATAAAGCCAATTGGCAATTTTAGGCATCATTTTCGTATTCAGTGACCCAAAATTAGTAAAGATTGACTACTTTTATTTCCGAAGCATTTTGGCTGTAGACCAGTGATAATGAACACACCGACCTGTAATTTGTTGCTAGTGTAGGATCACCCCCTTTAAAAAGGGGTGTTATACAACCAGTTTTTAGCATTGATGGGAATATTCCTTTGGAAATACTTTGACTGATAATTTTAGCCAAAGTTACAGATATCTTATCTTTAACAAGTTTCAATATAGGTACAGAAATGTTATGAATGTTATTTTTGTATTTTTTAATTTACCAATAATATTCTGGACCTCAGTAGAGGTAGCAGGAACAAAAGAAAATAAATTCAGTGGGCTGGGTGGCATATATTCTAGAGGTGAGTGATCATTATTTATTAATTGTGAGCGAAGCTTATCCGCTATTGAAGTAAAATGTGCATTTAAAGAGTTTGCAATAGCAGTATCATCAGTAATTTCTTTATTAACAACATTTAATTTCTTTGTTGAATTTTTCTTAATTTGTTTTCCGAGAAGATTGTTTATGGTTGTCCAAATGTTTTTCATGTCTCCTTTATGTTTGGAAAATGGATTGTTATAATAGTTATATTTTGCAATTTTGATTATTTTAGTTAATTTGTTTCTGTATTGAGTATATTGTATTTTAGGAATTTTGCTCTGTAATTGCAATTTGAATAACTTATCTGTTCTTCATTGAAGTGATAATTCCTGGAGTGATCCATGGATTTGCGACACTTTTGGGCGAAACTGTTTTTCTCCTTAAAGGAAAGCATATATTAAAAATATGGAATAAGGTGTCATAAAAGAACTGAAACATGTGATCTGGGTCATTTAAAGGTTCGTCACAGTCAAGTCGAGTATTTTCTACAGCCCCAATAAATTTTCTTTTGTTAACCTCTGAGAATATTCTGTAATCAATAGTTGTTTTGTCCGCAACCTGAACAATGTTATTGAATATAGCGTAAGTAGGAAAATGATCACTGATGTTAGTGGTTGTACAGTAATTCCAGAATTTACGAGGGCATTGCTATTTACAAATATATTATCAATCGTAGATTCTGTTATTCGATTGACATAGCTGCAAAAAGAATTCATTAAGTTTAAAAATTTATGAGAGATCGCTTCAGATTGCAAATTGATGTTGAAGTCACCCGCAACTATGGCATTCGATTTATGAAAGTTGCATAACATGTTATCTAAGTCATTTATCCTTGTGCTATCTATACAACATCCTACTGTTGCCTCATTAAGTGAAGCAATTAATCCGTCAATATACACATTAAACAGCATAGGGGAGAGCAAGGAGCCTTGTCTCACCCTGCAAGAGGAGCCAAAACATTCGGATAGTACATTGGTTCACCTCACGGTCAGTGGCGGTCCTAGCTTACATGACGCCCTGGGCGAACCTCACCTTCAGCGCCCCCCCCCCCCTGTTCGCCAACACACACACATTCGAATCCCCCCAAAATAAAGGACAGACATAACTCTTTCACAAAATAACTTTTTATTGGACTAATTGTTGGAACTTCAGAACCAAAACAGACTCAAATTTCTGAATTTTACAAATCCTTCATCACGTAAATAGAATAACTCACTTAAGAGAATGTAATTATGATACTATGAACAGGAAAAATACAAATTAAATTGCACAACTGCCATAAATAAACTAGAGAATCAAATTTCTAAATTGTACAAATGCTCTATCACATAAATAGAATAAGACACTTAAGAGAGGGTAATTATTATGCTACACTTTGAACAAGAAACAAAATAAATTGCACCACAGCACAACTGCCATCTAAAGCCTGACTCTTCTTACCTTCCTTGATGCAAAGTCATGAATTAAATCATCATATGAAATCTGCTCAGCAATTGTATGATTTATACTGATGATGGCCAGACCGGTAAGGCGTTCCTGTGACATAGTTGACCTCAGGTAGGATTTGATGAGCTTCAGCTTTGAAAAGCTCCTCTCTGCTTCAGCAACAGTGACTGGAAGAGTAAGACCAATTCTGAGAGCAGTCCACAAATTTGGATATATTTCAGAGAGCTCCCTTTCATGGATAAATGTCAGCAGTTCAAGCAAGGATATGGTCTTTGATGGCAAGTCAGGCAAGTTCTTCAGCTCCTGTGCAAGCTCTCTGCCATCCAAGTCAGATTGTCCCTTAAAGTGTAGTGTAGTACTAAGGTTCACACATTGTTCTGTCAGCTCCTCAAATGTGAGATTTTGGAAATGTGTCAGCACTCCAAACTTCTCTCCCACAATTTCCAACGTGGAAAATCTTTCCTGAATGGCTGATGTTGCAGCATCAACCACTGCATTGAAAAATGTCACCTCCAGCTTCTTCAAAGCATCAATCAAAGGCTCATCAGATGCTTCATAATATACATTTCACTATTTAACCAAACCCAGAAAAATAACATTACATATGTTAAAGTATGGGCCTTTATTCCCAATAATATTAATCTGGAAGCATTTTGCATTGTTTAGGTCTTTTATGGGAAGGTTTATGGAAAATGCAATAGATGGTTTTTTATTAATAAAAATATATTTATTGATCTTTTATTATTTATTTTATTTTATTTTTATTTTTATTTATTTCTTTATTTATTTTTCTTATTTTTATTTTTATTTTTTTTGCAGGCGCTCATGCCGCCCCTCCACAAATGCCGCCCTGTGCGGCTGCCCATATTGCCCATATGAGGAACCGCCACTGCTCACGGTAAAAGATTGCTGCGAATACCAAAATTTCAATAAATTTAATATGTACATGGGAACCTTCCTGTCTTCTAGTTTTTTAAATAAAATATTGTGATTCACTCTATCATATGCCTTACTTATATCTAGGAAACAGCTATAAATAGTTGAATTACTGTCAATGTATTTAGATATTGTTTCTTTAAGTACATACAGTAGATACACAGGTCAGTTGAGTGGGACCTTTTAAAACCAAACTGATTAGGAGATGTCCATAGGTGATCATTTAATCGGAGTAACAAGAGTTTTTCTAGTAGTTTCGAAAAGCAGGAAGCGACAGCAATAGGCCTGTAATTATTGCTGGACAGAATGTCTCCATACTTATTTTTGACCAGGGGTAAGATATATACCCTCATGAACTCTGCAGGGATATAGCTATGAGCAAGCATGGCTGATAAGAACAATGATATATGCACACATACTACGTCATTGGCATATTTTAAGTGCTCATTCGATAGGTCATCTACCCCTGACGCAGAACCAGTCTTTAACTCTTTAATTAACCCCTCTACTTCAGGAACTGATATCAAAGTATTTTCCCTTGTCCCTCCCACCAGGGCCAGATTAAGCATTGTTAGGGCCGGGGGCAATGAATATTTTCGGGCTGGTGTCACTAGAAAAACACAAGAAAAACACAATTCTTTACCTGATACATCATACATGAGTAGGCTGACCATATTTCCTTGAGACAAAAACGGGACATTGGGATGGCAAAAAAGGGACGGGGGTTATGTAATATTCTGTATTCATGAAAAAGTAAGTACATAAACATATTGAGCTTACAATTATTCTTCAGTGACAGAACCCATACAAAAACCCATACAAAACGGTACTGTCCCGTTCAAAACGGTACGTATGGTCAGCCTATACATGAGTGATGTGATCAGCTGACTGGGATCGATCAACAGTAAACGAAACAAAAACAAAGATGTGATTACAGAAAATGTATACTTTGTTCACATAAATGGGATACTAAACTAGGTTTTGTAGAAGCGGAATCTAGACTCTTTTTTTCTTCCTCCCGGTCGACCAATTATTTCAACGGTAGATTATAGCGTTTACATAGTTTCTTGAGGCCGGTCAGCATCTTGGGGCCGGTCAGCATCTTGGGGCCGGTCAGCATCTGGGGCCGGAGGCAAATGCCCCTTTGCCCCCATTATAATCCGCTACTGCCTCCCACAGGCGTTTCGCAGCAATCTATCTTAAGAATGTTAGAGTTGTGGTTTTTCACAGCTTTGCAATTTCATCCTCCCCCGACACCCCATCGATTGTCGGAGGGAGGACACTTGTGACACCAGTTTGATTCTTAACAAATTTCCAAAATTTGTTATTATCGTTATTTATGCGAGCTTCACAGGCTTTTGATGCTCGAATAGACTCTTCCTGTTTACATCGCCTTATGGCCGCCTTATACTGACTCCTACTTCTACACATATTCATGTATACTGGTCCTGATCTGGGTCTACCATGAATGCACCACAAATCATAGGCAGCTTTCGATTCCCTCTTGAGGGGCAATAAAATCATTCCATCCAGGAATAATCTTAGTATGATAGTTGTAAGATTTAATCAGGGGGCTTCCTGCTTCTCTTAACAGGGATACTATCTTACTATAATACCTATCTATGAGTTTACAGTGAGAATCATTTGAGCAAGGATTATTACAGGCAAGATGCAAAATTTCTAAATTACTAAAGAGGTGACCTGTTCTGTCTTTGTATTCTATTCTCTGTTGCATATTAACATTAGACCAATCGACGCGATTATTCTTACCTATTGAATTCTTATTATTACCGAAGAGTCCATGTAATTCGTCTGTCATCATCCCTGGGTCCACCTTCAACAGTTCTGCCTCTACACCATCCATCCCTGGTGCCTTTGCTCTTTTTAACTTCTTGATAGCCCTCTGGATTTCATCAACTTTACTTGGTGATCTAACATCTATGTTCAGCTCCTGGTTCCCTCTCCTCTTGAATTAACTCCTCGGGTCTATTTCTATTCAAAACTTCTCTAAAATGCTCCTTCCACCTTTCCAATTGTTGCATCTCCGCAGTCAATATAGTTCTTTCCTTTATCTTACTAGTCTTGTCTCTCTATAATTTCTCTCCGGCAGTGTTTTCGTTATCTTATATAATTCCCCCATATGTCCTCTCCGTGCTGCGGTCTCTGCCTGTTGAGCCATCTCATTCACAAATTCTTTTATCGTTTCTGGCCCTTCTTTTTGACCTCTCGATTCAGTTGTTGCTGTGGTGGATTGGTGTGACTAAAGCTCCGCAGATCGACACACCAAAAAAACACCTTAATAATAAAAACTAATATTGATCTGGCAGCACTGGTTTTGACGAATTACTGTAGGGCGGACATGCAGCGATGATGTTTTGGGATGATCATTAGCATTGCGATTATGGATGTAGTGTTGATTGTCGTTGTCTATTGTGAATTACTAGCCTCTCTAGATATACTGATATAGCTATTGACTAACTAATAGACTGACAACTGCTAGACTAACGACTATTACTGGCTATCTAGAATATTGTCTGGAACTGTTGTTCTATACTTGAGGTGAGTCTATAATTATTTCGTTGTGTAACTTAATTCTGGTTATTGTACTGTATCAGTATACAGGGTGTCTCAAAAGTCACTATCTATTTTGAAAAATAATGGGAATTACGAAAAACTGGTTTAAGACATGAAAAAATATTTATTTCAAAGTAAGTGCCACAAAGAATTAGTGCTATTTATTTATCTGTCTCCACATGGCGACCATCAGTGTCTCTACAGAGCTCAAAGCGATAAGTTGTTTCCCGGAACACACTTTCCAGCATTTGAGGTGTTATTTTCTGAACTGCATCGGTAATACGATTTCGAAGTTCGGCTACATCACTAATTCTTCTACCAGTGTACAGTGACTGTACACCTTAGACTTAATGAAACCCCAGGCGAAAAAATCTAATGGTGTTAAATCGGGTGAACGTGCTGCCCATGGCTGTGTTCCTTCACGACCAATCCAGCGACCGGGGAAGCGTCTGTCAAGCTAATCACGTACAATTATTGCATAATGGCACGGTGCTCCATCCTGCTGAAAAACTACTGTGTCAAGAATGCCATCTGTAAGAAGTTGAGGTTCGAGGAATTGTTCAAGCATGTCAAGATAAATTTATAAATTACACAAAATTCGAAATAAACCAATTAACTTTTTTTAAATACACAAATTTGCACCAGAAGTACATATCTTTATGCCAGCATAGCATTTTAAAAAAAAACATCTAATGTCACCGAAATAGATAGTGACTTTTGAGACACCCTGTATAGTGTGTGAACCATAGCCTTATCTACCGGTCACTACATTGGCGACGAGGGTTTTCTTTTTTTGTTTTTGGTTGCATTTTTGTCTTTTTTCCGCTTGGGGGAAGGGGCTAGTGAAGTGCAAATTGCTAACCTACAGTTCAAGGGTTCTTGTATTGAGCCTAGTTTGTGTTTAGGCTATTTTGATTATGCCTGTTATTGGTCAAATAGGCCCTTATTCGGAGGGCGAGGAAGATTTTGACACATACACAGATAGAGTGGAGTTGTTTTTTGCAGCGAATTCTGTACCAGATGATAAAAGGGTACCATCTTTTTTTAACTCTAATAGGCCCTAAAACTTATAGTCTAGTTAAAGATCTGGTAGCTCCTAAGAGTACAGCAGAGTGTAGCTATACAGATTTAGTTACAGTTCTAAAAGATCACTATAAGCCTCAAGTGGTAGTGATTTTTGAGAGATTTCAGTTCTATTCTCGAAATCAGGCTGTAGGTGAATCAATTGCTGACTTTGTAGCTAGCTTAAGGAAACTGGCTAGTACTTGTGAGTTTGGCCCTAACCTAACAGAAATGCTACGGGATAGATCTGTCATGGGTTTGAGAGAGGAGGCCACCTAATTTTTGATGTTGCAGTAGTACTAGCCACAACTAGGGAAGCTGCTGCTAAGGATGCAAACGAATTTGGTGATGTGAATTTGATCAGGCCTAAATATAATATTAACCTAAATAGTAGGTCTACAGGAACTAAGGCTAAGGATAATCCAAAGGTTAGCCAAAGAAACTTTCTAAAAGCAGATAGTTCAAAAAATTGGCCTAAGCAAAGTGCTAAACCTAAAAAAACCTTGTACTGGCTGTGGCAAACAGCAGTGGAAGGTAGACTGCCCTTTCAAGGAGGCAGTATATTATAAATGTAACAAGGTTGGACATATAGCAAAGGTTTGTTTTTCTAAAATGCATAAACCTCCTTTATCAGCCAACAGTCTAAAGCAGTCACAGATAGGCTCTGAATATATTTTCAGTCAGGATGGCACTACAAATGCTGGTCCTCATATTATAGATGCTACTATAAATAAAGTCAAACTTCCAATGGAACTGGATACGGGTGCAGCTAGAACTATAATTTTTAAGGATTATTTTGTAGAAAAATTCCAAAACTCCATACCACTATATCATTCTAAGGCTACTCTGAGAAAATATGGAAATGTTGAGATGCCAATAGTAGGAGAGGCTAAAGTTCAAGTTACAATAAATGATACAAAGTATCACAAACAGTTAACACTTTTAGTGATTGATGAACCAGTTCCTACTTTTCAGGTAGAGATTGGATTCATGCTCTAAACTTGCCTATTCATAACATTATAGTTGATCACCAATCAATAAATTGTTCTGTAATACCTAATAATATCTCAATTCTTTTAAAGGAATTTCCAAATTTATTTGGGCTTACTCCTGGCATGCTCAAAGATCATAAAGTGTCTATTGAATTGAATAATGAAGTCAGCCCTAAATTTTGTAAAGCTAGGCCATTGCCTTATGTTCTAAGAGAAAAGGTAGAATTGGAGCTTGACAGGCTCACTAAGGAAAAGGTTATTGAACCTATATCGCACTCATTATGGGCAGCACCTATTGTCCCCGTGTTAAAACCTAATAAGAGTGTTCGTATTTGTGGGGACTACAAAGTAACTGCTAATAAGGCTATTCTAATAGATAAATATCCTATTCCTAATTCTGCTGATATTTTTAGTAAGTTAGCTGGTAATAAATACTTCTCTAAGCTGGATATGTCACAAGCCTATGCACAGCTGGAGCTTGATGAAAAATCTAAGGATATCACAACTATAAATACTCATAAGGGTCTATTTCGTTATAATAAATTATGTTATGGTATTTCATCAGCTCCTGGCATTTTCCAAAGATCTATTAGTCGCATATTAGATGGAATTTCAGATGTGGTATGTTACTTGGATGACATCCTTATAGCTGGAAAAACAGAAGCAGAACATACGTCTAGTCTAAGGACAGTTTTGCAGAAGTTAGCAGCTGCTGGTTTAACTCTAAATAAGGAAAAATGTATCTGGATAACTAATGAAATTCAGTATTTGGGATTTAAGATTGATTCATTAGGTCTGCATCCTACTAAGGATAAAGTTGGTACTATTTGTAAGGCTCCTGCACCTACTAATGTCACTCAGCTTCAAGCATATCTAGGCTTGCTTAATTTCTACAGGAAATTTCTACCAAACGCTGCTACTACATTGGAACCACTAAATAAATTACTCAGGAAAGACACTATATGGAGTTGGGGTAAAGATGAACAGTCTAGTTTTCAACAGTCAAAGGAGCTCTTACTCATTTCTCATGTTTTAGTGCATTTTGATCCTAAACTACCTATAGTTGTAACTGCTGATAGCAGCTCATATGGCATTGGAGTAGTACTTGCTCATAATATTAACCAATCTAGGTATTTTCGCTGCAGGACTTTTGGCCGCAGGACATTTCGCCGTAGGAATTTTCGCCGCAAGGAATTTTCGCCGCAAAATATATAATTTGTATCGATATATAAATATGAGCCTACCAAATTTTCTGAACTCTCTAATACGTCGGGTTTGGATGACTTGGAAATTTTCATTTATTCATTCTCTTAAATAAGTGATTTCATGTACTTCAAAGGTTTTGAAACCTTAGGTTTTTAAAAACCATTTTTGATGGTTTAAAGTGATACTGCACATGCAATAACAGATACTGTCAAAGTTTTATAAAATCGTATTGGAAGTGTGAAATAAAAAACTGCAAGGCAAGAGTGCATACAATTTTAGAAAGTGACGCTAAAATAGTAATTTGCAAAACATTTGGTGAGCATAGTCATTCTGCAAACCCATCAAAGCCTAAAGTGTACGCCACAATAGCAAGTATGAAAACGACTGCTACTACAGTAACTCCCAATTATCTGCAAGATCACTAATTGCCGATGCTTCTGCAAGCTTAGATGATGCAGGTTGTTATCTAATGCCATCAATTGCAACTTCATCAAGAAATATTAGAAAATGGAGGCAAAAGAATATGGATATGTTGCAAAAGTACATAATAGAACATAAACTACGCTAGGATCTTTAGGAGACATTTTTTAAATGAATCCATCAAATAAAACGTTAAAACTAACGAAAATATTACGACTTAACCTAACCAATCGTCAACTTATTTTTTATTTTTTTTTAAATTCTTTTGCGGCGGCGAAAATTCCTTGCGGCGAAAATTCCTTGCGGCGAAAAGTCCTGCGGCGAAAAGTCCTGCGGAAAAAAGTCCTGCGGCGAAAGTTCCGAACGCGAATATTAACGGGGAAGAAAGACCTATCTCGTTTGTTTCCCGCACTCTAAATACAGCAGAGAGGAATTATTCACAGGTAGAAGAACGTGAAAATCTTCGCAGTAAAAAAGTCTCATTTTTACTTGTGGGGTCAGCAGTTTACCCTAGTGACTGATCATAAACCGTTGTTAGGGTTGTTTGCTCCTAATAAACAAATTCCTATCTTGGCTGCAGGACGAATACGACGTTGGGCTCTCATGCTACAAGCCTATTCTTTCAATCTAGTGCACCGGTCAGGTAAGCATTTGGGTAATGCTGATGCTTTAAGCCGGTTACCTTTAGATGCTTCCATTGAATGTGTCCCAATTCCAGCTGAATGGGTTCACTTAGTTGAATTTCTAGGGACAACACCAGTTACAGCTATGATTATTGCTCAGTGGACTAAATCTGATCCTATTTTGTCTTATGTTTATCAGATGGTCTCTAGTGGTTGGCCTATGAAGGTGGACAGTTCTTACCAACCTTTCCACCAAAGACGCACAGAGTTGTCTATTCAGGATGGATGTGTCCTTTGGGGGTCTCGGGTTCTTATCCCAGACCTGGGCAAGTATCTTTTACTTAAAGAACTTCATTCCGATCATATGGGTGCTACTCGTATGAAGGAACTGGCCCGAAGTTATTTTTGGTGGCCCGGATTGGATAGTGACATCCTTTCGCTTGTGAATTCATGCTCTCGGTGTTTGGGGTTACGTGATACTCCTAAAAAGGGTTTTCTACATCACTGGGAATGGCCTTCCCATCCATGGCACAGAATTCATATTGATTATGCGGGTCCCATCAATCACCACTATCTTCTAGTCATTGTCGATGCTCATTCTAAATGGGTAGAGGTTCTTCCTACTGCATCTATGTCTTCATCCTCTACTATTCGTCTGTTGCGTTCTATTTTTGCCAGATTTGGCCTTCCAGTTGTTTTGGTTTCTGATAATGGCCCAAGTTTTACTAGTTCTGATTTTTCTACGTTTTTGTCTTCCAATGGTATTCGTCATGTTCGTACTGCTCCTTACCACCCATCTTCAAATGGCTCGGCTGAGAACATGGTCCGTTCTGTTAAGTCTGTTTTGCTTCATGCAAAGGGGGAGGGAATTCAGGTTGCTTTGGATTGCTTTCTCATGAAATACAGGTTGACACCCCATTCTACTACGGGTGTTGCACCATCCGAGTTGATGTTTGGCCGTCGTATTCGCTGTATTTTTGATCTTGTGCGTCCTCATGATTCTATTTGTCAAAGAGTTTACAGTCGGCAAGAGCGGCAAAAACGTGCATTTGAATCAAGACTCCTAGGACGCTAGAGCTGCTACCTCAAAATAAGGTCATGATTCGCAATTACTCTTAGGGTCTCAAGTGGGTACCAGCTATAGTTAGAAGGCAGACTGGTCCTGTTTCCTACAGATGTATAACTGAAGATGGTCAAATTCAGAATCGACATCAGGATCAGATTCTACCTCATTCTATGCCTTCCGCTACCCCTACTATTCTTCCTACTCCAGAGCGTACACCTATTCCTACTACTACTATTCCAACCGAAATGGAAACACAATCCTCTCTGTCACCTGTGGCTGAGCCAGAGGAATCTACTGCACTTGGAGTTCGTCGTTCTACCAGGGTTAAAAAAGCCTCGGAACGTCTGAACTTGTAGGGGAGGAGTGTGGTGGATTGGTGTGACTAAAAGTCTACAGATCGACAGAGTAAAAAAACACCTTAATAATTAAAACTAATATTGATCTGGCAGCACTGGTTTTGACGGATTAGGGCGGACATGCAGCGATGATGTTTTGGGATGATCATTAGCATTGCGATTATGGATGTAGTGTTGATTGTCGTTGTACTATTGTGAACTACTAGCCTATTTAAATATACTGATATAGCTATTGACTAACTAATAGACTGACAACTGCTAGACTAACGACTATTACTGGCTATCTAGAATATTGTCTGGAACTGTTGTTCTATACTTGAGGTGAGTCTATAATTATTTCGTTGTGTAACTTAATTCTGGTTATTGTACTGTATTTGTATATAGTGTGTGAACCATAGCCTTATCTACCGGTCACTACAGTTGCCAATTCTCCCCAACTCCATCCTGTTTATCACGTCTTCACATCTGTTCATTCTTTCTTTTGCTTTCCTTTTTCTACCACATTCCATGTGTCCTGAGTCGTCCACTTTCTTTTCTCCTTCTTTCTGAAACCGATTGTCTGCTCTGCAGATTTCAAGGTAAGGTGTTTCTAAATCTCATCCACTTTCTTTCCATTCTTTTTACTCTATCCTCTTCATTTTCAACATGTATGAAGACTTCCTCATCTTTATCCTGGTGAATAACAAATCTATTTCTCACAGCCAATTTGTATTCCTCTTTGGCCTCCCTGCTTGCGAGCCTATTTACGTCAAACGTCTCCTTACTCTCTCGACTATTTCCTTGGCTTTTGCCAGTCTCAATTTCATCTCAGCTATCACCAGATCATGATCGCTTGTTATATCTGCTCCTCTTCTATTTCGCACATCCATCAGAGATCCTTTACATTTCTTCCTAATGGCTATATGATCAATCTGGTTTTCAGTCCTGCTATTAGGCGACATCCAGGTAATTTTATGACTCTTTATGCTGGAACATGGTACCAACAATCACAAGCGCCTGCTCTCCACAGAAGTTTGCGAATAATTCACCATTTCTATTCATTACTCCTATACCATGCTTGCCCATTACATACTCCCTGTCTTTGTTGTCTCTCCCCACCTTTGCGTTGAAGTCTCGCATCAGGATAACAATGTCTTTTCTCTTAACTCCCCAAAAACTGTAGTGAGCTCTTCATAGAACTTCCTTCTGTTCATCCTCCGCTTGTTCTTTAGGGGCGTAACACTGAATAATTGTTATGGGTCTAGCCTTCGTCTTAAATCTTACTCTTATCATTCTTGAAGATATTGACTCCCATTCCAATAAACTTTTCTCCACCTCTCCTGTGAGAAGTATGCCTACGCCTTCTCTATGTTCTTCGCTTGGTCTTCCGGAGCACAGTAGTTTCTGGCATGCCCCACTCGTACTTCTCTGTCTCCTGTCCACCTTGTTTCACTCAATCCCAGAACCGCCACCATACATCTCTCAGCCTCTCTTGCAATTTCCTTAAGCCTCGATGCCTCATATAGAGTTTGTATATTCCAACATCCAATTCGTGTCCGATATTTCATACCAAAGTTCGTCAACGTTAGAGCCATCCGGTTTTGCACAGCTTCAGTTTCTGTAATCGTAGAGTTTAGGCTGTGAGGGGATTAACCCACAGCAGCCAAGTCCGGTGGGTGGAGGGGCTGCCACCTTAAGGTCTCCGAACATATCCTGTCAGTTTTTAGTCCACGGGCGTAACGCCACTCCCCAACGGGGAGCTCTCCTATCCACCACCTGGGGACGCGCCCGATGGGGGAACTGGCAAAAACCCCTCACGGGGAAGTCAGACTAATGGGACGATAAGTTACCGGAAACGATTTGTCCCTTTTTTTTAAATATTGGCGTAATGTTTGCAGGTTTCCAATCGAATGGAAATTTTCCAGACTGTAACGATTTATTATTATTTATAATTAATTAATTAATTAATAATAATAATAATAATAATAATAATATTATTATTAACTAAATATATACAGTATGTCAGAGAAAAGACTATTGCGCAGTTCATTTCTTTAAGTACCCTAGAGTAGAGCTTATCTGGACCTGGAGTTTAAGTTGGATTAATTTTACCTATGGCCGAGAGTACTTCACTTTCACTAATGGTAAAATCGTGAAGCTTTAAATAATCATCACTACGCATGATTATGGGAACGGGAATGTTGTTCATATTTTTGTTAGTGAAGACGGAACAGGAGAATTTAAAAACCTTCGTCATTTGCAAGTCGTCATAAATTTTTTTGTTGCTTTCGCCTATGAGTGGACTAATAGTCTGCGAAGCTACTTTTTTTATTTCTAACATTTTCATGAACTACTTACCGCATACTGTCATATATAACCATAACTTGAAATCACATATAGGCTACTCATTTCATAAAAAAATCTATATTTGGGATGAAGCTCTATCGCGCGATGATATTAATGGCACATGGACTTCTAGCCAATGTCGTAACACCGCTTCCCGTTGATCAGCGAAGTTAAGCGGCATTGGGTCTAGGTAGTAATTGGATGGGAGACCGTCCTCCGCGTCCAGATTATGTAGCGACCCGTGGTTCTCCCACGTAAAACTGTAGGTCCCCTCCGTTATATGACCTTAGATGTTGCGAAGGAGGTTAAACAAACCCAATCATTATCCTTAGGCAGTTATCTAAAAATGAAATAGGATGACGTAATTTAGTACCAATATTCATGACATTGCATAACTCGGAATCTAAAAATTCAGGACTGACAACCTTCAATGCTCTAAGAAACATAGCAGAGAAAATAGAAGATTTAATCGAGGGATGATGGTCAGAATAAAAATGTACAAAAGAATTATTATTAGTAGGCTTACGAAAAACTTCACATTTGAATTTATTCAAACATCTCCGAATTTTTAGATCCAGAAAAGATAGGCTTCCATCATTTTTTTTTCAACCGTGAACTTAATAGATGGGACAAAATTGTTGAGCCTACCAAGAAATAAGTCAACATCCAAATTGTTAGACCAAAGGCATAAAATATCATCTATATACCTGTACCAAACAAGGTTAAAATTAACAATATTAGGTAAAATTCTGCTTTCAAGAAATTCTATATATAAATTAGCTAATACTGGTGAGAGGGGATTTCCCATCGCCAATCCAAACGACATAGCATAAAACTTATGTTCAAACTGAAATTTACAATCTTTGACGTAAAGCTTATTAACTCAATAATAAGCGTGTTGTGTTGAACAAGGAAAGAATATTCAGAGATCTTATCTTTTAAAAAATCAAGAAGGTCATGAACAGGGACTTTTGTGAATAACGAGCATACATCAAAACTTACCAGTTTAAAATTAGGGTCATTGGGAAACTTCAGTTTGTCAATAAGATCCATGCTATTTACAATAAGTGATTTAGAAATACGCGTAGAGCCAACAAACGACATTAATAAACTAACTAACCATTAAGTTAGCTTATAGGTTACGGACAGGGGCGTCGTTTCCTCTAAAATAGTTGGGGGGGGGGACACTTCGCCTTCAAACAGCGAATCAAACAATATTCTGCGTAGCTGTTGCTACAAATGCTACATGCAATTATTAAAATGCAAATTGACTCATGACAATAATTTGTCTCCCCCGCAATCGACACCCATGGTTATAGATCCTACTGAGCTAACAATAAGCCGCATGAGATTGTTAACTTTGTTTTTTTTTTACCAAACCGTACAAATGTGGTCGTGACGGAGTGATACTAAGAAACTGCTTAGAAAGCCGATTATACGAGTAGTTACTTTTTAATATTTCTCTTAATCTTCTGTTAAACATTTTATTAACATCCTCCAGTGGGTCTCTGTTTAGAGGTTTGTACGTATCGCGGTCGCTCAATAAAGTATTTATCTTTTCAGTGAACTGTTTTTGTCCGTGATGACGATCGAATTAGATTTATTCGCTTTAATAATATGTAATGAATCGTTATTTTTAAGAGTTTTTAGGGCTTTTTCAAACCTCAAAGGATAATTCGATTCATACATCGTATTAACAGCACTATACACACACGACCTTTGGCTAAAGTCACCTCACTTTCGCATATATTACTGTTTTTCAAAATTGCTAAAAGATTTAGCAATCTGTAAGCTGCTGGGCTGTTTTGGGACAGAGAATCTTAAGCCATAACCTAACGCACATTTCGTATTGAAGTCTAGCTCATGGGACAAGTTAACAATATTACTAACATAACTTTTTTTAGTTCAGTAACTATTACGAATTAAATCCTCCAGTCTATTATTTCATTTTTTGTTCTGAGTTCTGCATCTTTTACGTAAGTTGTTGTAAATACAGTCCAAAAGTGTACTTCTTCAAGCAAGAGGAACGGTGGAAAAAATACATCTTTTCTTACTTCGGACTCTCTGAAGGCGTTCTTCACTTCGATGCGGGCTATATTAATATATTTCTTTAAAATAATTCTTTCGGTGTCACCAAACAGTATCGTATGTTATTTTATATCTTTATTTTATATCTAAGGAATTTAGAGAAGGGAGTAGGTAGTAAAATTGGGAGTGGTAAGGTACTGTACAGAAAAGGAAGCGAGGGAACAATATGCCGCACACAAAGATCGTCAGGACCTGAGGGGCGTCTGAACACTTTCCTTCATGTCTGAATCAGATCTTCTTTTATATATGATATCACAGATATCACACACACTTTGCTCATAAATGAAGTAATTACACACAAATACTTCCAGCAGTATTTGCTTTTGATTATTAATAATAAGTGAAAGAAAATTTATTCCTAGGTTGGAAATGTATAAAAAAGCAGACAAAAAAAAAAATTTCCACGGGAGAAGGGGGCTCGATGGAGCCCCTCGAGCCCTCCCCTAGCTACGGGCTTGATATTTGTTATATTTTATTTTATTGGGTTCAGAATCCCAGCTGAGCCGTGAACGGCCAAGCTCTGAAGGGCCACACAGCCCAAGTTAAGCTAGACTAAAACTTACGAACTTGGAGGTCCTATTAGGTCCTACTTCAGGGTTGATGACTCGATGTGAGCCCACCTTAGGCCCCAGTTGCATAAAATTAAAATAAAAAACAAAATGGGGTACTATTTATGGTCTTCTTCCTAAACCTTGCAACAACACAACCTGCACCATTACACGATGCAACAATCTTGTATCTAAACAACCAAACTGAATTGCAAGAGAGCTCTCCATAAGACCACGCCCTGTAAGTGCCGCATTCAACAAACGAGTAGGAAGGAAGCGCAGTGCCCCAAAAAAATGATGCCACAAGAGCCCAAAAATGCTAGCTCTAAATTAAGTGAATTTTTCACTAACCTTACAATTATGAGATGGATATATACACACCTTAAGTTAATACACTATATACAAGCAATGCTGCATCAATCAGCTTAGTCATCATATCGCCTTGGGACAACAATGGCTCTTCCTCTTCTAGATTTTCTAACAATATTGATATGCTTGAAGGTGTGCAACGTTGGGCAGTCATGCCAGTCAAGCTTATCCCTAACTTAAGCAGATTGGAATACAGGGAAAGATTAAAGGAACTGGGTATGTTTCATTTTGAGAGACATTGTATAAAGGGAGATATGATACAAATCAGGGACTTTTTTAAGGAATTTTTACAAGTGGGCCACTTTAAAAGAAAAAAGGGCACACATATCTAAAAAGGGCAGACACCAAGTACCTGGCATTTATATTAAAAGATAGTTAGTTAGATGGCAGATAATTATATAAAAATAATCTGCCAATAGCTAGAATAAATACTAAAATATTCAAATGTGACTGACATTCTACCAGTATCACTAGCATAAGCATAGAAACTTCACCACGCAGATCCACATGGTAAATTGACTGCCTACTTCTTCAATACTAATACTAATATACTAATGAAATACTAATCACTAAATAAAATACTAATCACTACCTTATCTTCAGGTATCCACAGGTATTCACTATCTATATAAGCAGTAACAGTAAAGTGAAAACCAACACTAAATATCGAAAAAAGTGAAAACGTTACCTCCAGTTCCTTTAAACGCACATAAACAATTCCTCTAAGGCTCTAACCGCCACAGTCAGTCACTCAGCTGATCGCTCCCATTTTCTTCTCAAGTGCATGGGAGACCTTGCTAGAATCAATATTTTTACTCCAAAGCTTAAAATTGACTAGTGGGCCAATAGAATGTGACTAGTGGGTCAAATACAAGGGCAAGTGGGCCATTTGGCCCACTAGTATATATGTTAAAAAAGTCCCTGATACAAATGTTCAAAATGTTTTCGAGTTTGGACAATTTAGATGCAAGTAACTTTTTCTCATTAGAGAATAGAGGCTGATGGAATAACTTGAGGGCATAATAAGAAAATTAGAAAGCCGACTTGTAGACTTGATCTACGAAAATACTTTTTCAGTCAGAGTAGTAGATTTTTGGAATGACTTGCCGTATGTGATTAATAGTAGTTCCTTAGTTTTAAGAAAACTTTGGATTCTTTCATGAATGAAAGAGAGTTGTAGATTGTAAATAGTGTATATTCTGAGTTTAAGTTATGTAGGTTACTTTGATAGTAGTAAATAGTAAATAGCAAATTTTTTGGGATGAATTGATTTACAATTTTCTAGAATTATGTAGGATCCTGTAGAATTCTGTAGAGTAATGTTGAATATTCTAGATCTAGAACATCCTAGAAATTACATAACGCTTATAAAATGTGTTTGGCCACGAGTTGGAAGTTTTTCGGATGTAGTTATATTGTAAGCTTTGAATTAGTGTGAATCCTGCGATTGTTTGACCATACAACTTGTCTACTTTTTATAAGAAATCGTTCAGGTGTAAATTGCTGTATTTGTTCAGAAAAAAGTTCAGAAAAATATTGACATATGTCAGTCATAATACGAGGGCCACTCAATATATTTTGCCCCACCTTTTGTTTTCTTTCCAAGTTTCCTTGTAAGTTCAAAAAATTTTGTACACAAGTACAAGTAGTTACATACCTTTTGTATACGTTTTTATTTTTCCACATAGTCTCTATCCTTTTCTACGGCTTTCCTCCACCTCGAAACAAGGGCCTTTATTCCTTGCTGGTTGTTATTTTATTTATTTGTTGGGTTCAAAATCCCAGCTGAGCCGTGAACGGCCAAATTCTAAAGGGCCAGTTCTACCTACAGCCCAAGTTAAGCTAAAATTAAAACTTACGGATTTGAGATCCTATTAGGTCCTACCTCAGGGTTGCTGACTCGATGCGGGCCTACCTTAGACCTTAGTTACATGAATTTAATATAAAAACAAAAGGGGTACTATTTATGGTCTTCTTTCTCAACCTTGCAACAACAACGCAACCTGGACTATTGCACGATGCAACAATCTTGTATCTAAACAACCAAACTGAATTGCAAGAGAGCTCTCTATCAGACCACACCCTGTACGTACGACATCCCACAAACGAGTAGAAAGGACGCGCAGCGCCCCAAAATGATGCCACCAGAGTCCCAAACACTGATGCCACAAGAGCCCAAAAATGCTAGCTCTAAATTAAGTGAATTTTTCACTAGCCTTACAATTATGAGATGGATATATATACACCTTAACTTAATATATACAAGCAATGCTGCATCAATCAGCTTAGTCATCATATCGCCTTGGGACAACAATGGTTCTTCCTCTTCTAGATTTTCTAACACTCCCCACCGAAGAGGCATTGTTGTCGTTACCTTCTGCAAGGTTAGCCAAGCCTTCTCCATGAGGTTGTAACTCAAATGTTTCATCTTGACTATCTGTGTTTTTGCTGATTTCTAAAGCATAGAGTTTTTGTATAGGTCTCTTTAACTTTCCTCCTGAAGTCTTTACCAGTGCAGACCTAACTAAATTGTCTTTGCCAACAAACAACTCTTCAATTATGCCAAGCTTCCAGCATTGCCTTGGTCTTTCATCCCCAATCATTACCACTTCTCCCACCTTGATGCAATTTGCATTGGAGCCCTTTACCTTGCCTGATGGGTAATAATTGAGTTCTGGCAAGTATTCCATCTGCCACCTCTTCCATAACTGATCTTGTAGCTCTTCAAGGTACCTGAACCGTCTGGTTAACTCTCCTTGAGTGCTCTGGATAGGCTGCAAGTCTTCTGGCACACTGGGGCTTGATGTTAATCGTTTACCACAAAGAAAATGATTTGGTGTTAATGGCTCTGCATCCTGCATACTGTTGTAAACAAAAGTGATAGGCCTACTGTTCACCATTGCTTCTACTTCACATAAAACAGTGCAGAATTCTTCTTTGCTCAAATGAGCATTAGCTAAAAGTTTCTTTAATGGACACTTTACACTTCTCACTAGCCTTTCCCAAAATCCTCCCCACCATCGTGCTCTCTCAACAATAAACTCCCACTTTACCCCTTGGTGTGAAAAGTAGGATTGGAATCCTTCCTCTTTTAGCAAGGACCAAATTTCTTGGAGTTCCTTTGCAGCCTTTTTGAAGGTTTTTGCATTATCCGATATGATTTTATTTGGGAAACCCCTTCTGTTCACAAACCTTTTAAAGGCCAAAAGAAATACATCACTACTTAAGTTGCTTACCAACTCCAAATGGATTGCTCTGGTGGTAGCACAGGTGAAAAGACATATATAACCTTTGTTAGACTCCCCTCGCTCATACACATAGACTGGCCCTGCAAAGTCTACTCCCACTACATCAAATGGGGAAGTATAGACACACCGTTCTCTTGGAAGTGGAGCCACCTTTTCATAATAAGGCTTTGCACTCCAACGCTTGCAAACCACACATTTATGCAAGACCTTTTTTACTATTTGTCTAATTTTGGGAATCCAAAATTGTTGTCTAATCTCTATTATCACTTCTCTAACTCCAGCATGTAACAGCTTATGATGAGTATCCAGGATCAAAAGGCCCACAAAGTGCCCCCCAGAAGGTAGCAAAATTGGATGTCTTTTCTCCTCTGGAAGCCCAGAAAACTGTAGTCTACCTCCTACTCTCAATAAATCCTGATCCAAAAACACATCCAAACCCTTGAGCGCAGAATGTGTTGGTAGAACCTGTAATGGATGGCTGGTGAGCAATTCTCTCTCTTCACCAAATTTTTCCTTCTGCATATATACCACCCAGTATTTCCTGGCTTGCTGAATCTCATTACTGTTCAGAATTCCTTCCCTTCTTGTTTCTCCCTTAATGTTGGTGGTAAATCTATATACCCATGCTGTCACTTAACAATCTTTTCAGACTGCTAATGTCCTCAAGCCTCAATATAGGGTCCTGCTGCATAACTTGACAACTGTTCACAGCGCATTTTCTCACCTCACTCACCCATGCTTCTTCAGCCTGGCATTCTCCTACAATAGGCTGATTAGAAGGCCAGTTTTCACTTCCAAGTTTTAGCCACTCCGGCCCATTCCACCACAAACTTGACTGTGCAAGATCTTTCACTGAAATTCCTCGTGTTGGTAAATCAGCGGGGTTTTGGTGCCTGGACAATGCTTCCATTACTTGGGATCTGTGTGCGCTTGAATTTCTTCCACCCTATTGGCAACAAATGGTTCCATTTCCTTGCCTGGCTTCTTAACCAGTGCCAAACTATAGTGGAGTCTGTCCAATAATAGCTTGGAATTTCAGAGAGGGCCAAAGACTTTTGCACTATAACTGCAAGCCGACTAGCAATAACTGCACCCATCAATTCCAACCTTGGAACAGAAAGCCTTTTCAAAGGTGCTACTCTGCTCTTTGCAGCAACCAACCTGCAACTTACTTCCTCTTGCAATGCGCCTCTTATATAAATACAAGTTGCATAGGCTTCCTCACTTGCATCACAAAAGATGTGCAGCTCCAAATTGTCTGGACTATTGTTCAACTCTCCAAAGTACCATCTTGGGATTTCAATGTCTCCAAGATGTGCCAATTCTTTGAACCAATATTTCCACCTTACCACCATATAATCAGGTAACTCTTGTTCCCAACCAAGTCCAATTTCCCAGAGGCTCTGAAACCAAATTTTTTACTTTATCACAAATGGATCCAGGAATCCAAGAGGATCAAAGACCTTTGAAGCCAAACTAAGAGCTGTACGTTTTGTTCACCTTGTCTCATTCTCAGCCAGCTCTACTAAAGATTTCCCATTGAAGGTAAACAAATCATTATCTTGCTGCCAAACAATGCCTAGCACCTTTGCGTCTATTGCCCACAACTCCTTAATACTAGAATCCTCAATACTTTCTGCTGCATCAGGTACTACACAGGAATGACTCATAAACTCTTGTAATTGCGAATGATTGGTCTGCCATTTTCTAAGCTCCATGCCAGCCAGCCTCATTATAGCTCTAGCCTCCATGAATATCTGTTTAGCCATTTCTGTATTATCCACGGAACACAGCAAATCATCAACAAAAATTTTTCCTTATGTGTTCAATAGTGTTAGGATAGACTTCAGAATATTTCTTAAAATGGTACTGCATAGTAGCTGCCAACAGAAATGGACTAGAGCTGAGGCCAAACAACACTGACTTCATTCTATATGCTTGAACCTTAGGTTCATTTTCCAACAAGTCTTTCGTATCCACCCACAGATACCTTACTGCATCTCTGTCCTCTGGTTTTAACTTTATCCGCAAAAAGGCTTGCTTCACATCTGCAGTCAATGCTGCTCTACCAAACCTGAATCTCAGTAACAAGGAAAATAAATCTGCATTTAAATTTGGCCCAGCATCCAAACAGTCACTCAAGGACACACCACCTTTGTCCTTGGCTGAGCCATCAAAAACTACCCTCAGTTTGGTGGTAGTTTTGTCTCGCCGTACCACTGCATAGTGTGGCAGCATAATGTGCCTCCTGGCTCACCAGCTCACCTTGCACCCTTTCAGCATAGCCCTCCCTTACATAACTTAGGATGGCCTCATTGTATTCAATTAACAACAACTCTTTTTCTTAGCCTGTACAATGAAGTCTCCAACCTCCGATTAGCTAGCTGAAGGTTTGAACCGGGTTTGCAAGAATCCTTCCATGGTAGGCCAACTTCATAGCAACCATCTCTAAACCCAATCCCTTTTTCAAATTGCTCTAAAACATCATTGTTCACTATACTTGCCTGTTTGTCCTTTATGCCAATAGATTCAAGTTCCCAAAACGCTTTCAAATGCCTTTCCAGACCATGGCTGTTCTCCTCAATCTTAACAAAAAGAGCCTTAACTTCCATTTCATTGCAATAACTACCATGTAGCATCCAGCCTAGCTTACTTTCAATAGCTACCGGGCCTCGAGATGTGCGGACAATATTACCAGTGATGAAGTCCCAATAATAGTCAGCTCCAATCAAAAGACTAATATCTTCTGTTCCTTCAAACTTATTATTGCCCAAATTAATTCCTTAACTTGCAATTCTTGGACACATGCCATATCTAAACAAGTAGTGACTGGAGCACAAAGTTCCTCAATCTCTACAGCTTGGACCTTGATAGTGGGACTTTGCGGTAACAACCCTTTAACCAGAACTTCTACCTTCTTAAATTTGGTTCGGTTTTGAACGGAACCCCCAAACCCAGAAATTCTTAAATTTTCCCTCTTAAGTTCTTTAAACTTCAATTTTCTGGAAATTCTGGTCTTAATAAAACTACACTGGCTACCACTATCAAACAACACTCTTACAGTAGCTTCTCCCTCATTCCCAATTAATAAGGCTGCAGTTTGTTTGCAATAATCCCCCTTTACTTTTACTCCCTTGCATAGCAGTGGCATGTGCCACTGATGTCTCTACTTCTGGGGTAGGCCTACTAGGAGTGTGTTCACACAATAATGGCTGATGCCTACCATGACACTTTTTGCACAAAATTTTAAACTTATAAAACCTTGCTCTGTGACCTTTCAAAAAACATTTAAAACATGCTGTGGACTTAGTTACCCTGTCCTTTCTCTCCTCAAAGGGTAATGCCTCAGCCACCTCACATTTATATGACTTGTGGTTGCCTTCGCAAAATATGCATTCCTTGATTCCCTTTAATTTATTCTCAGAGGATGCATATAGAGCTGACACTGTACCTGAGTTATTCCTTTTTGTGGAAACTTTGGTGCTGTGCCTGCCTTTGTCCCCTTGTTTACCATCCCACTGTGCAAACTCAATTCCCTCTCGTCTTGCTAATTCTGTGCCTAAAAGACTTAACATCTGCTGAAGGGGGATGTACACATGTTCTGTAGAGTGTCCCCTACTTAATTCAAGCAAAATTGAGCTAGGCAATTTAGACTCCAGTGTAGGAACCAACATTATACCATACCTTTCCATTCCTACACCCAAGTTATCCAGGGACCTAGTTCTAATTTCAAATTCATCATATAACTGCCGTAACTCCTTGACACTATTAGGATTATTAAACAGGAGGTATAGCTAAAAGTGCACGGAGGTGGCTTTTAATTAAGATCTCGGCTTACCAAACCGTTTCTTTAAATATCCCAAGCCACATTATAATTAGCCTCTGTTAATGCTAATCCTGCTATAGTCTTTGCTGCCTCCCCTTCCAAGAGGGACTGCAAATAATTAAACTTCTCCAATGCACTTAACACTTGACTAGAATGAACTGCTGATTGAAAACTGTCTGCCCATCCTTGCCATTCCTGAATACTCCCAGAAAATGGTTTGAGTACAAGCCTCGGTAATTGAACTACAGATCTGTTAACCTTAACTTCACAAACATCATTTGTTGAGTGTTGTGTTTCATTATTAGACCTGGTCTCTAACTGTACTGAGCTGCTAAACTCTTTTGCTCGGAGGCCTACTTTAATTATATCATCAATAATCTCTTCAAAGTAAATTATGTTATTTTCTATTTCATCCTCTTCTATAAGAGCCTCAATTTTAACATTTACCTCACTTAGAGCAACCTTTTTAGTTTCTAATATGGAAGCTGCGCAGTCACTAAGCGTAAATCCTCTTGCTCTATGGCAGAATCTATAGTGGCAATGACCTTTGTAATTAGACCTTTGTAGGCGCTTCTCCTTTTTATAAATTTGTTCAATTCAGATGCACTCATCTTCAATGCAAACAACAATTGGGCTCAATGCCAAATGAGCTGAATTGGCAGAAATACTTAACCAAACTGATCAAACGCAAATTTTACTTTCAAATAAACTGAATTGCTGGGTGGGGTACTAACCAAACACCAGTATGGAATACCAAATTTTCCACCCCAGGACCTTAATTCAATAATAATCCAAAATTAACCAAACCGGTAAAATGTAGGCCAAAAACAACGACAGACGACTGGCCAAGTTTCGCAATTGGGCGACCAAACTTTCTACCCTGGGAGCTTAACTCAATAATACTCAACCCGTCTAGGCCTAACTTGGGCTACAATTTGCACAATCAGAACTTTGCCGAAAAATAGTCACTGACTCAGTCTTGGGGTAGAATCCGGTTCTGAAGGACCATGTTATTTTATTTATTTGTTGGGTTCAAAATCCCAGCTGAGCCGTGAACGGCCAAATTCTAAAGGGCCAGTTCTACCTACAGCCCAAGTTAAGCTAAAATTAAAACTTACGGATTTGAGATCCTATTAGGTCCTACCTCAGGGTTGCTGACTCGATGCGGGCCTACCTTAGACCTTAGTTACATGAATTTAATATAAAAACAAAAGGGGTACTATTTATGGTCTTCTTTCTCAACCTTGCAACAATAACGCAACCTGAACTATTGCACGATGCAACAATCTTGTATCTAAACAACCAAACTGAATTGCAAGAGAGCTCTCTATCAGACCACACCCTGTACGTACGACATCCCACAAACGAGTAGAAAGGACGCGCAGCGCCACAAAATGATGCCACCAGAGTCCCAAACACTGATGCCACAAGAGCCTAAAAATGCTAGCTCTAAATTAAGTGAATTTTTCACTAACCTTACAATTATGAGATGGATATATATACACCTTAACTTAATATATACAAGCAATGCTGCATCAATCAGCTTAGTCATCATATCGCCTTGGGACAACAATGGTTCTTCCTCTTCTAGATTTTCTAACACTGGTAAAAGTCCGTGGGGTTCCGCTGGAGCCACCTCTTAACCTCCTCAACAACCTCATCGTCACTCTGAAACTTTCTTCCACGAATAGCATCCTTCATTGGTCCAAACAAATGGAAGTCTGAAGGTGCCAAATCCGGGCTGTATGGAGGGTGGGGTAACACAGTGAAGCACATTTTTGTGATGGCCTCTCTTGTTTGCAAACTGTTGTGTGGTCTTGCGTTATCGTGCAAACGAAGGACGTCTTTCAGTTTTCTCTCCGGTCGAACTCGCTTTATACGTCTCTGGAGTCTCTGTATGGTAGCAATATATGCCTCCGAGTTGATTGTTTGTTCTTTCTTCATAATGTCCACCAGAATCACCCCTTTCATGTCCCTGAAGATGGTGGCCATAACCTTTCCTGCAGAGGGAGCCATTTTGAACTTTTTCTTGCGTGGGGAGTCTGCGTGATGCCACTCCATAGATTGGCGTTTTATTTCAGGTTCAAAGTGGTGTACCCAAGTCTCATCCCGTCACAATTCGTGAAAGGAAGCCATCCCCTTCTGTCCCTTATCGAACCAACGACTCAGAAGCAATTTCTTTTCTTTGAGCTTTGTGATCTTCAGTCAGTTCGCGAGGAACAAGCCGCGAACACATTTTTTAGTATCCCAATTGCTGAATTATCGTATTCACACTTCCTTCACTAATTCCTAGCTCCAGTGATAGCTCCTTGTATGTGACGCGCCGATTTGATCGAATGATGCTGTTAGCACGTTGCACAGTGTACAGTGTGAGATGTCACAACCGATGCGTGGCTCATCATGAGGCTGGCTCTCCCTCTCTCCGATGATCTTGCACGTTTACACCAGCGTCCAACTGTGCTTCGATTAACAACAGCATCTCCGTAAACGTTTTGTAGACGTTTGTGAATAATTCCAACTGCTTCCTTCTCTGCGGTTAAGAACTCGATAACAGCTCTCTGTTTACCTCGCATATCACTGTCAGACGCCATTTTCGAAACTGCATTAACCATCGGTTTTATACAAAGGTGTTTAAAAGCAGTTTTATAAAAGGAGGGAAGGTTCAAACTGGAAAAATCCGGCTATATGAATCGCAGAAAGTTCAAACTTACGGCCCAAAAGACATTTCAGCCCCATGGTGGCCTATTATTTAGCTAAGAAAAAAGGGTGGGGCAAAATATATTGAGTGCCCCTAGTATAATTAGTAAAGCGATGTATACTACAATATTTAATATGCTTGTTATTTTTTATTTTTTGGGGTTCAGAATCCCAGCTGAGCCGTGAACGGCCAAGCTCTGAAGGGCCAGTTCAACCTACAGCCCAAGTTAAGCTAGACTAAAAACTTACGGACTTGGAGGTCCTATTAGGTCCTACCTCAGGGTTGCTGACTCGATGTGGACCTACCTTAGGCCTCAGTTGCATAAAATTAAGATAAAAAACAAAAGGGGCACTATTTATGGTCTTCTTTCTAAACCTTGCAACAACAACACAACCTGCACCATTGCACGATGCAACAATCTTGTATCTAAACAACCAAGCTGAATTGCAAGAGAGCTCTCTATGAGACCACGCCCTGTAAGTGCCGCATTCAACAAACGAGTAGGAAGGACGCGCAGTGCCCCCAAAAAATGATGCCACAAGAGTGCCCAAACAATGATGCCACAAGAGCCCAAAAATGCTAGCTCTAAATTAAGTGAATTTTTCACTAACCTTACAATTATGAGATGGATATATATACACCTTAAGTTAATATATACAAGCAATGCTGCATCAATCAGCTTAGTCATCATATCGCCTTGGGACAACAGTGGCTCTTCCTCTTCTAGATTTTCTAACAATGCTATGATAATTTCAATATTATTTACGATATTTCAATATTATGTATAATAATTTCAATATTATTCACGATGTTTAATTGTTGAGCATTATTTTAATAAAAATTTTCTAATTTTGTTTGTTGCAACCGTTGAAGAAATCGTTTCAATTTGAAAAAAATTTGGTCTTAAAAAAAAAAACCAGAAAATATTTTGTCCCGCATGGGCATTTGAAAAATCTGGCATAAAATCTGGCATAAAATTTCAAAACTTTCAATTAACTAGTGGTTCAAGAAACCTCTATGGTTCCTACTAATTTTACAAAATCATTATTCTCCTAAAAAAATGCAGATTAGAAATTTTGTTTATTCAATAAAAAAAATCCATAAACCGAAAATAAGACATGAACTTCTTATACATATATGGGATGAATTTCACAATAAAATACGTGAAATGAATGAATGCTGCAAACCCACAAGGAAAAAGAAAACGTGTATTCAAAGCTACACCTCGTCAGGGAATGAAGATAAAAGGCGAGATGCCCATAAATATATACAACGTACAGGAAAAACAAAACAATTAGCACATACTTAACAAGGGTTAATGAGAGGCAAAAGAAATTTTAACATGATATCGTCAATTTTATACGTCCCCGCACTGTTATTGAAATTGTTTTTAAAATGAATAAATGCACATTCTAGAATATTTCTTTCTATTATATCTCTGTTTTTAACAAGCGCTTTAGAACTATCCCACTTGATGCTATGGTTACATCTATACATATGGTTAAATAAAGCATTAGAATTATTAGCTGTTCTACAAGCATATTTATGCTGTTTTACCCTAATATCTAACGTTTTACCGGTTTATATATACTGAGTTACATTGTGTACATCCGATCGAATACACACAACCAACAACATTATCAGGGCTATTCTTTATTAGGCGTGATTTAACAGTATTATTATACTTAAAGATTACATTAATGCCAATTGCTTTAAGTACAGTTGGAAGGTATTGAAAATTAACATGGTAAGGTAGGCTAAGGATATTTTTACGCTGAAATTCCTTTACAATTACATTATTATAATACCTATTCTTGGCTTTCTTAAGACAGTTATCTAAAAATGAAATAGGATAACATAATTTAGTACCAACATTCATGATATTGCATAACTCGGAATCTAAAAATTCAGGACTGACAACTCTCAATGCTCAAAGAAACATAGCAGAGAAAATACGTAGAGGATTTAATCGAAGGATGATGGTCAGAATAAAAATGCACATAAGAGTTATTATTAGTAGGTTTACGGTAGACTTCATATTTGAACTGATTAGAGCATCTCCAAATATATATAAGATCGCTTGTACGTAGGAGAATTACGAGTTCTGCTTCATCGAGGACCTTCGTGTAATGGTTAGCATATCTGACCGGCAATCGGATGATCCCGGGTTCGATTCCTGGGAGGTGCCTCATTTTTCATTGCTCGTTTTCTCTCCTCCTCTTGTGCGGACACTCTTCTAAACAAGCGTCGTTCTTTACATTAATTATACTGTGTCATTTGCAGTTAAAATGTATATACTGTATATACGGCATGAGAAGGTGCCCCCTCAAAAGGGCATTCGATTCCGCTCGTACGTAGGGAAATTACGAGTTCTGATTCATCGAGGACCTTGGTGTAATGGTTAGCATATCTGACCGGCAATCGGACGATCCCGGGTTCGATTCCCGGGAGGTGCCTCATTTTTCATTGCTCGTTTTCTCTCCTCCTCTTGTGCGGACACTCTTCTAAACAAGCGTTCGATTCCCAGGTGGTTACCTCATTTTTCATTTGTTCGTTCTCCCTCCTCATCTTGTGCGGAACGTTCTTCTACACAAGCGTCGTTCTTTACATTAATTATACTGTGTGTTGTTTGCAGTTAAAATGTATATATATGTACGGCATGCGAAGGTGCCCCCTCAGGGCATTGGTTTCTGCTCGTATGTAGGAGAATTACGACTTCTGATTAATCGAGGCCCATGGTGTAGTGGATAGCATATCTGATCGGCAATCGGAAGATCCCGGGCTCGATTCCCGGGTGGTTACCTCATTTTTCATTTGTTCGTTCTCCCTCCTCATCTTGTGCGGAACGTTCTTCTACACAAGCGTCGTTCTTTACATATATATATATATATATATATATATATATATATTCATTGTTTTCAATAATTTCACATTTTTCGTCTGGCATTAGCCATAATAAAATAATAAAGTACACACAAAAACTTGAAATATGAAGTTTTTATAAACAAAATGTGATTAAAATGTTAATTAATTATTCGGTATCCGGCAGGATCATACTTAATAATATCCGGCCGGCCGGATACTGAAGAAGTGGCCGGATCGACCGGATACCGGATCGTGATCCGGTATCCGATGCATCCCTAGTACCTACACTGTGGCAAAACCTAACCCTAGTTAGTGTTTTATTGGGATATCGTACCAGAGCAAAATTACAGATATTGAGTAAGAAGAATGTCGACAAATTGAGAAGAAATAATTTGTTTTGGCCCTCTTTCAAGCCTATCTGGGATTTCTGTTTTCGCTTCTTTCAAGATCTCAATCTGCTTTCCTGTTCCCTGTTTCCCTACGGGGTTCTCCAGAAAGAGTCTTTAGAGCTTATGTATAACCTAGAATGTATTTTGCGGGGTCAGCCCAGGGGTGTGCTGCCAATTTCTTAACAACCGGTTCTGATACAGATAGGGGTGTAAATCGGCGAGCGGCAATGGCGCGAGTCATTAAGATAGGGGGTCTGGGCCGGAGCCCCGGAAGCCAACGCATTTAGTTTTTCCAAGCAGCATTTTGTAACATTTTGGCAGAAATTATTTAACATATTCTTTATACTCACTAATGACAATTATCTAAAAATAAACTAATTTTTCATCAAAAAACAAATAAATATTGAAACGACCACAGCTTGTGATACTACTTATATTTTTCTATAAAATCCTGAAAAAACGAAAATAAAATTTAGATATAAATTTACCTTCTCAATCATGGTGTCTCATTCAAAAAGTTTCCATATAGCCAGTTCGTTCTGCGATAGTTGAGTATCAACAAACGGTTCGGTGATCCAATCAAAATTTAACAACCGGTTCGGGCGAACCGGACCAAACCGGTCCCAGCACACCCCTAGGTCAACAAAGACAAAGACCAAGAAAGAGGGCCTCCTTACCCTCATCACTGATGGTCAACCCCTGTATCAGGGACGTAGCCAGGAATGTCCCAGTGGGGAGGGGCGAACTTGAGCTACGTTCCTCAGGTTCCGTGGTGAATCGGGCGAGCCCATAGCGTTAGGAGGTCTGGAAGCTCCCCTAGCGGGTTCCGGGGCGGAGCCCCGTAAGCCAGCGCATTTTAAGCTTATTTTGTGTAAAAACTGTCTGAAAATGTCAGTGCAACTGCCATTTTTGAACAGCCACTACACAGCCATCCACATGAAATATGTACCCTTTCCAACAAAAGTTTGGATAGAACAGAACAATGATGCAACACGCCCCACTCGTCACACTGTACTATGATGCAGTGCATGCAAAACTAACTGGCGCCGAGCTGTGTTCAGTTTCCCCGCGCTACATATTTCAGTAGTTAAGTTCGATACGTATTGAAAAATGAAGTGAATCTACAAATTCGTATCTAATTTAACTTTGGCGCAGTTATCGTCTCAAATATAATTCTAGGCCTATTTTGAGTGCAATTTTATGACTTGTAGCTAACCTTTCTCCTCCAGACCTGTTTTGCAGCTGCTGCAAAGTTTGCCCAGTGAGGGTCACTTCACACGACGTAGTTTTGTCGCACGCATAATTATGCGCGTCTGTATTGTGTCGCGCGTATCACCTCAGTTCGCCTGCATCTGCTCGTGATGAAAGACGTAAGCAAGAGAATTTTTTGTGTGTATTTGATGAATAAGGTTATGAAAAAGCAAAGGAAGCGCAAATGGTGGGTCCATCCTATAAACAGCACCAGACAAGTATAATACAGAGGCACTTACAATAAGGTATTGACTCTGCCAGAGCTGAAACACGACTGTTATTATTATAGGTTTGTTTATGGTGCGTTCAACCACTTCAGGTCATTTACACCTGCAAAGAAAGAAATTCTATCTACAAAGGGAAGGAAAAAGTTAAACCATCTTCAGATCTGGGGCCGGCTCCAGATCACAGGAAAGTGATGATGAGGCCTGTTAGTATCACTAACTAGTGAAGCATGAAGTCATAGTAAAGGATAGTACTGGTACTTTATTAAAAACTAGCTGAGCATAAGAGGCTAATTGTTAGATTAGATGGAGGAATATAAATTGACTGACTTTAAGAAATCTAAAATGAGCTTAGAAGGCACTAGGCAAGATAAGACAGTAGAGAGGGTGAAATCAAGCTGTTCTGCAGTGCAAAATGAATGAATATCAGATCGAAGTGAAGAAAAAACTGGGAAATCAATAAAAATATGTTTCAATGTGAGAGTCATATTACACTGGAGACAGGAAGGAATGAGACAGGCACTAAAATAATGCCCATGCGTCAGGAGACATAGCCCTAGTCTGAGCCGGGCTAGGACAGTCTGGTCCCTTCGGCTACCTATGTATGTATGTTCCCAATCCTGAAGGAGCGGTTTAACATCGCTGAGAAAACTATTGCTATGATTCCATTGACACTGCCACCTGCTGCGCACACAAGAGACTGTCAAATTATGAATCTCAGGCAGGGAGAGTCGAAGACCAACTGCCTCTCCTGAGTGAACAGCAGACTTGGCTGCCAAGTCCACCACCTCATTGCCCAGGATTCCAACATGTCCAGGGACCCATAAAAGAACAAAACTGAAACGACACGTTTATTTTTAGCATTTTTTTTACGGCACCTAAAGACCTTCTGGTCTTTTCTTAAAATACAAGCACTATTGCATTTAGGGCAGGTCACGGATGTCTTAATTATTCCGTGATTGAAAAAAGGTCTAAACTCTTGTCTTCATCGAGGGCAATATGGCGGATCACGTCTTCAAAATCAAATATGCATAACTGACACGTCATACTTCTAGTCACAAAAAACCAAACTGAACAGAGTTCAACAGACGAACAATTGCTAAAAATGATTTATTTGTAAAACAGGACAAATTGAATTACGCAGAAGTAGCCAGAATCACCAAAAATAAGAAATATTCACCAAATAGTCGATATATATATATATATATATATTGAAAAAACACCAAAAATAGGACATATATTTTAATAAAAACACATTTTATACAAATTTGCACAAGATAATATATATATATTTTCTTATTCAGTTTTGATTGGTTATTCAATATATATTGCTGTTATAGCTGGGTGTGACTGGGTCAAAAACGAATAATAACCGAGACTTCTACAGTTCTACTGGCACATTATTAAGAAAAGTAGTCACGTTCAAAAGAGCCCTAGTTTGAACTGCATCGAAAGTATGAACTAGCAAGCAGGGCTGCCACTGCTTGGGATTTTTCCCAAGATCTTGGGATTTCAGCCTCGACCTGGGGATTTGGGGATATATTTTGAAAAACTGTCGAAATCTTGGGATTTTTCATACCAACTAAGTTAAAGTGAAAATTATTATTAATTTCTTCTTGTTTTCATTAAAAAACAATTATATAAAGCGAATTATATTATACAGGAAAAGACTGGTAATAATTATTAAATAATTAAAATGAGAGATAAGTACTGAAGACATACAACAGGTATTGTACACATTTAGTTCTTGTTTACTTTTCGTTCAGTAACCGTTTAATTAGACTGCGTTTGGTCAGCAGCGTTGCCGAAGTTGTTACTATAGTAACAAATTTGTTACTTTATATCTTGTTTGTACTTTTGTTACTACTTTAACGAAATTTGTTACTATTTATGTATTTTTCATTACGATCCTTTATTAATTTTTATAAATCCATAAAATTCATTTTATGTCATATTATTGGTAATAGAACAAATTTGTCATAACGACAGTCGCTTGTACTAGTTTGATTGCCGTTCAAAACATGTTTTGAACAAGGTTAAGTCGTAATGGTGTGCGGCGTCTCCTCTAGTCAGTAGTCAGAGCCAGCTGAAACGGAGCACCGATTTTTTCTTACGCGTGAAAAACTAGTTCCTTTTATTATCTCTATTTTCTCTAAAAAATTTAGCTGTAATAAAAAATTAAGTTTCTATTTTTTAATTCTGATATTATATCAACGCTGAATTTTTTATTTTTATCTTTTATAAATAGCTATATAGCCCATTATCCTAGATAGGTTTGGCTTCTAGATTTGTTTATTTTGTTTGAAAAAAAGCTTTGGCAACGCTGGTTTGGTGCATTAGTTTCCCTTCACCCTTTGCAACGTGTCAGCGTCGTGCAGTGGTCAGTGAGTGTTGTGCTCTGCGATTTGCGGTAGACTTATTCTTTAAAGTGTGCTTTTTCAACGTATTAATTATATAATCACGGTTTTACTCATAATTATGGAATCACCAAAGAAGAAAATCAAGTGGTATAACCAAACCTTTAATGAGGAATGGCTAAAAGATCCCGAGTTTAAAGATTGGCTACAGCAGGACAAGAACAATAAAGATGCCAGTTATTGTAAGTGTTGCAACTTTACATTGAAAAATGCAAATAGATCATTACTAATTAAGCATAAAAATTCTGCAAAACATAAAACTAATTTCGAAAGTGCAAAATCTAATATTGACATCACTCAATTTCTTAATAAAAAACAATCTACAGAATCCGAACAAATAGCCAAGAGTGAATTGCTTATTGCTGTTTTTTTTCTGGGCATAACATACCGTTTGCTCATGCTGAGCACTTTGTAGCTGTATGTAAAAGGGCATTCCCTGACAGTCAGATTGCTACGAAGGTAGCAATGAAGAAAACTAAAATTTCTTATGTTATTCAGGATGGAATAGCATTTCATGAAAAGTTAACACTAACTGATATTTGCAAGAAACAAAAATTTTCAATTATCATAGACGAAAGCACAGATATTTCCGTCACTCAAATTTTGGCAATTGTGGTTCGTTATTTCGATGCTGATAAACAGGATGTAGTTGATGCATTGTTGGATACAGTTTCTGTAGAAAACGGAACTGCTCAAAGCTTTTATGCTGTCAAAGATCTTTTACAAGAGAGAAATATTCCTCTAGACAATATCATCGGTTTTGGCAGTGATAACTGTTCCTCCATGATGGGAGTAAATAGTGGTTTTCAAAAACTGTTGACTGATGATGTCCCATCAGTCTTTGTCATGGGATGTGTTTGCCATTCATTTGCCCTTTGTGCTAGTCACGCAGTCAGTGTTTTACCATCATACTTAGAAACTTTTCTTAAAGATTTAACTTCTTACTTCTCCCGAAGCAGTAAAAGGCAAAGAGATTTTTCACTTATTCAAGAAGTTGCCAACACAACCAAACACAAAATTCCCAAACTTGCTCAAACCAGGTGGCTCTCGAGAGAAAAAGTAATATCAGTTATTTTAGAACAGTACGATGCTTTAGTTCTGTACTTTCAGAGTGAGTCAAAGATAGGCTGACCATACGTACCGTTTTGAACGGGACAGTACCGTTTTGTATGCGTTTTTGTATGGGTTCTGTCACTGAAGAATAATTGTAAACTCAATATGTTTATGTACTTACTTTTTCATGAATACAGAATATTACATAACCCCCGTCCCTTTTTTGCCATCCCAATGTCCCGTTTTTGTCTCAAGGAAATATGGTCAGCCTAGTCAAAGACAGATAAAATTGATAGTGGCTACAAAATTTATGAAACTCTAATCAACTGCGGAACCAAGCACATGCTTCTTTTTCTCCAATACATCCTGCAGAAAGTGAATGCACTTAATTTAGATTTTCAGTCAGAACGCTTTAGACTGCATCAACTGTACCTAACGGTATCATCCGAGTACAAGAACATACTTAGTTTCTTTATTAAAGACGAAATTTTGCAAACAACGAAATTATCTGAAATTGACCCCTGCATTAAAAACAACCATAAAAACATAGAAGACGTTTATCTTGGTGGTAGAGCAATATCTCTGATCAATGAACCATTTAAAGATGATGCTTGCACAAAGAGATTTAGAAATGATTGCTTAAAGGTTCTTGTAGAACTTGCCTTCCAAATTAAGAAAAGATTTCCATTCAGTGAAGACGGTATCGTCTCAAAATTAAGAGTGTTGGACCCAAAAGTAGCCACTGACATTCACCAGTCGCCATCAACTATCACACCTTTGGCTGTACACTTTCCTTCACTTGTACCGGAACCCAAGCTAAATGAACTAGACGACCAGTGGAGGAGCTTTCGACTTTCTGCAGATAAATTGACTATTCCTACGGAGATTATCCCGAAGTATTGGCATTCATTAAGTAACATCAAGGATGGCTTAAATAATAGTAAATTTTCTTTATTGTCCTATTTCATGACAAACAACCGTTTTGCCACATTCATCCGCATGTGTTGAGAGAATTTTCTCGAAGGTGAACCGTGTGAAAACAAAAATAACTAATGCCTTAAAAACAGAAACTGTAAAAGATAGGCTGTTGGCAAAACAGTGCTTAACTAGAAATGAAGCAACTTGTACTACCTGGCAGCCGACAAAAACATTAATAAGAGAGCTTGAAGGTGGCACAGTACATAAAAGATATGAAAAAAGACTTAAAGAGCAAAAAGAAAGTAATGAGACTGTCCGTCTTTCTGCAGACGTCGAAGAAGACGAGCCTGACGAGGAAATATAATTAAAATAGAGTAAGTTTAATGTTTTCTTGTTTATTTTAATGTTTTTATTATCTTGGGATTTTTTTGTTATTCTTGGGATTTTTTGAGGTCAATTCTTGGGATTTCCTAAAAATCTGAGTGGCAGCACTGCTAGCAAGCTACCAGAACGGCAATAGGTGACACACCTTACAGGTCCACCACAAATACATTCAATCGATTTTTTAATTCTAAAAGGGTTTAGACGGGTGAGGGTTGTAGAGCCTTTACTCGCCACATACAAGTAAGAGACATGATCAGGAGTCAAAGTAGGTTGAGAAGTCACTCGTAGAACCTGAGGATGCATCTCCCTGACCAGTAGACACGAGCCCCGTAGGAAAATCTCGAACAGCTTTCTGTGTCTGACTGATAACTTCACTCAAATCCATTAGGTCCCCATCAAGTGCAGTCGAGCTGTTTTGGTCATGCTGATTTTTACGCTTTTTGCTGGCAGAAGTACAGTTTTTCAACTTATCACCCATGCCTAACCCGCGCAGGGAAAAGTCGGGCCTAGGCCAAAAAGCCTAAGTCCAACCACCAACCTCACAATAGAAAAACGGGCAAAGCCTGACAGTGAAAAGGCCCAACTCACCACAAATGGTGCAAATTGGCAAAAGCTAAAGTAATAACCGAAAGCTAAACAGCAATAAATAAATAAAGCAAACGTAATAATATCAACAATAGAGAGCAAAAGTCAATTCACTGGATCACAGCTAACACGTCCGATCACCATCAAAGTCGACCGAAAAACCCTGAAATACGACTGACGCACGACAAAAAATACGTCCGTCTGAAGTACTCCATTGCCACGCGAAGAATTCTAGAACGCTAGGAGTATTTTTATGCGTCGCGTTTTGAAAGTACGGGCGTTTGGTGAGCATCTGCGCCGCGTTTGTTTTGTCGCAGGTACGCCGTGTGAACGGTCCCATTGAACTTTGATTTCTGAAACGCGCGACAAAAATACGTTTGTGTGAAGCGGCCCTAAAGGTGCCGAAGGCCACTCCCAAAACCAAACACATTGATTATGCAAATTTGGAATAGGCCTGATATATTGATGACTTAATTTAAAGTAGCATAGATTACTCTTATTAATAGTATCAGTAAAATTCCAGTTGCCAGACGCAGAGACAGAGTTCATGGGCTTTAGGGCCTACTAACCAAGCCTACTCTAATCGGTTAATATGCAGTAAATGGTGTGACCTGCATTTCAAGCAAGAAATATATTTTTCTATTGTAATTTGATGTGCTTTATTCAAACCAAAACTTCATTTGTTGTGCAAATTTCTTAAATTGGTTAGGTACCATACAGTATATCAAAGTTAGTAGGTCAACTACACACTTGATAATAAGAACGATTGGTTAGGTTGTCATGATATTTTGATTAGTTTAAATGAAAATATACCAACCTAACCAATAATCAAGGGTGTATAGTTGAACATAAGAAATTTTTATAGTGGGCACACTAGGGGCCACTTCGGCCCATAGAGGTGGCTCCACTATGCAAAAACTGCCTGTACATTGGCAACAACCAGTTTTTATAAAACTAATTAATTATCAATTTAAAACTAAAGATAGAATCTTTGGATCCAGAGGATCGAAGTCATAATAGGCTACGGTATTATTATAGTATTACACCCGTCTAACGTCCAGCAATTATTATAGTTCATTAAGTAGATTTTTTAATTCTAAGACACTTTCCTTCTATAGCGTTTCCGTCGCAAATGCTTCGTTTTCGAGATAATAAACATTTTTTTGGTGTGTATCTAGTGTGCGTTACATGTCTGGGTTAATATGAGTTTTATCGCACTCAGAATATCAAAAGCAAATATAATTATAAAATATTAAAGCATAATTTTCTCATCATTTTCATATAAGTCACTATGCTCGCAGATGCGTACTTAACAAATTATGTACATTTGAATATTATGACATTTTTTGCATTTTTTTTCCGCCCTTCCAATATTTTGATTGGTGACATCATGAGAACATGATATATGAGCTAGATTTTTTAAGTTCTTAGGCCTTTTAAGTTGCTAGTCTACTTCTGTTAGGTTTTGATAGATGTTTGTGGCGATGACATGTGAATGGTGCGAATATTATTTTGAGGATTTAATATACTCTAGACTAGGTTAGCCAGGGTTAGGCTAGGTTAGCCAGGGTTAGGTTAGGTTAGGTTAGCCAGGGTTAGGTTAGGTTAGCCAGGGTTAGGTTAGGTTAGCCAGGGTTAGGTTAGGTTAGCCAGGGTTAGGTTAGGTTAGCCAGGGTTAGGTTAGGTTAGCCAGGGTTAGGTTAGGTTAGCCAGGGTTAGGTTAGGTTAGCCAGGGTTAGGCTAGGTTAATTAATACCAAAATTAATTAATTAACCTAGCCTAACCTTACCTAGCCTAACCTTACCTAGCCTAACCCTGGCTAACCTAGCCTAGAGTATATTAAATCCTCAAAATAATATTCGCACCGTTCACATGTCATCGCCACAAACATCTATCAAAACCTAACAGAAGTAGACTAGCAACTTAAAAGGCCTAAGAACTTAAAAAATCTAGCTCATATATCATGTTCTCATGATGTCACCAATCAAAATATTGGAAGGGCGGGGAAAAAAAATGCAAAAATGTCATAATATTCAAATTTACATAATTTGTTAAGTACGCATCTGCGAGCATAGTGACTTATATGAAAATGATAAGAAAATTATGCTTTAATATTTTATAATTATATTTGCTTTTGATATTCTGAGTGCGATAAAACTCATATTAACCCATGTCTGCCCCAATCACTGCGCTCCATCCATTTTGAATTTGAATTACTTTTGTACCGGAATGGAATACACATTCCACTCATTCAGAAGTACATTAGGCCTGGCTCTGTGATTTATAGTGATTCCTGGGCTGCCTACAAGACTATAAGTGATTTAGGTTAGGATAGGTTAGGTTAGGATAGGTCAATTTTGAAGGTGAAATTTGTTTTTCCTATGGTTTTTGATGTGTTTTAAACGAATCTGACCTTCAAAACCGTCGGAAATGACTCGTTTTCGATTGCCAGCTGGGGGAGGGGGGTTATCTCAAAAACTGAGTCATTTCTAACGGTTTTGAAGGTCAGATTGGGTATTATTCTACTATTACACCCGTCTAACGTCCAGCAATTATTATATGTTCATTAGGTAGATTTTTTAATTCTAAGACACTTTTCTTCTATAGTGCTTCCGTCATAAATGCTTCGTTTTTGAGATATAAATGTTTTTTTGGTGTTCATACGTTCGTTTGTATATTTGTATGTTCGTTTGTGTGTTCGTACGTTTGTTTGTGTGTTCGTACGTTTGTTTGTGTGTTCGTACGTTTGTTTGTGTGTTCGTACGTTTGTTTGTGTGTTCGTACGTTTGTTTGTGTGTTCGTACGTTTGTTTGTGTGTTCGTACGTTTGTTTGTGTGTTTGTACGTTCGTTTGTGTGTTCGTTTGTATTGACGTCACATGTCTGCCCAATCAGAGCGCTCTATCCATTTCGAATTTGAATTAGTTTGCTACCGGAATGGCTTTGTGTGAGACGTGCTTATTTGATTATTACCGCTGTATTGTCACTTTCTATGAAAATTTAGAAAAAAGTGTTGTTTCTGCGTGCTCAGTGTTCTACCGACAGTAGTGAAGTGTCCACATTGTAAAATGGAGTGTACATATCGTCAAGACCAGAAATTGTGGCATTGTAGATAGGTTAGGAAGGTTAGATCAATTTTGAAGGTGAAATTTGTTTTTCCTATGGTTTTTGAGGTGTTTTGAACGAATCTGACCTTCAGAACCGTCGGAAATGACTCGTTTTCTGTGATTTCCCCCACATTGCCAGCTGGGGGGGGGGGTATTTCAAAAATGAGTCATTTCCGATGGTTTTGAAGGTCAGATTCGTTCAAAACACATCAAAAACCATAGGAAAAACATAAATTTCACCTCGAAAGGGAGATGGGTGTAATACTGGACATTTACCCAGATTCGTTCAAAGCCCATCAAAAACTATAGAAAAAACACAAATTTCACCTCCAAAGGGAGATGGGTGTAATACTATAAATTTACCTAGGCTATCCACAAATATGTTACACTTTATATCCAGGAGATCACAAACATTATTTATAACTGACATGCAAATATATCAGATCCAAAGAATCTAGTCAATTTCATTATGGTACCCATCAATACCAGTACCTTGCCAACCAAAAATAAGTCACAGTCCATATCAATTGCGGACCAAGTCACAATTTACAACTATATACATTACAATATATATAAGAGGAAAAGTGTAGGTGTGGCTGTGAAGACTGTACAGTAATGTAGAAATGTGTGTGCACCCATTTTGGGTCTCCCATTTAAAGGTGTTTGTGGGGCAAGTGAAGATCATGAGTTTTTCAATACCTCACAGTACTATGGGGGACACCGCTTGGCAGAGGAATCTCTTTAAATGGGGTGTGTAAGGACAGGGAGTATCCCCTAACCCAGTGGTTCTTAACCTTTTTACTACCATGCCCCCTCTAGGAATTGGTCCTTCCCTCCACGCCCCCCTTGCATCAAAATAACATTCTCAATAACTTCTCAATATTAGCCCATGCTCTCGTTAAGAGAATAACAAATACAATTAGAGAAATTCCTGTTTCTAGGGGGGCGCGCCTCCCAGGTTAAGAACCACTGCCCTAACCCAAGATGCTGCCTCCCTGTATCCCATAACGCTTGTGTTGAGCTGTGGGATCTATCACCCAAATACACATAATATATATGAAATAAACTAGTACCATTCATGCAATAAAAATGGGCTTAAAAACTATCACCAGATGCCCCTTGCAGACATCAAACTATCCAACCTTCTTTTGAAAGAATCCATTGTATCTGAAGTCACTACTTCTGTCAGACTGTTCCAAAACTTAATTACTCTATTTGTAAAACTGTTTTCTTAAATTTGTTTTACATCTTGGCTTAAATAATTTCATACTATGACCTCTAGTCTGGTTATTGTGATCTTTAATGAAAAGAGAATCAAAATCTATCTTATCCAACCCTTTTATAATTTTATACACTTCTATTATATCACCCCTTAACCTCCTCCTTTTTAATGAGAACATGTTTAGATACGCCAGTCTTTCCTTATATGTCAATTGTCTTAGAGATGGGATCATTCTTGTTGCTTGTTTCTGTACTTTTTCCAGTTTTTCAATATCTTATATCAAATAGGGACTATTAAATTGAATACAGTATTCAAGGAGGGGTCTCACATATGAAATGTATAGTTGCGTTATATTATAATATTGGGTGATTTGTATTCAACGTGTCTTTGCATGAGATTGAGTCTAGCATTTGCTTTATTTCTGATTTCCATACAGTGATTTGAGGGTTTAAGTTCATTAGTCACAGTGACACCTAAGTCTTTCTCTTTATCATCATTTTTAATTCAAATTCTGGATTTTTTGGCCCAATATACATAACCTTGCACTTATCAACATTAAATTTCATCTCCCACTTATCTGCCCAGGCTGTTACTCTGTCTAAGTCTCTTTGTATTGTCATTGCTCCTGCTACTGACTTAACATTATGGCCTAATTTTGAGGTTTTACATGATAGGCTCTTCTCTAGATCATTTATATAGACAACAAAAAGTAGAGGTCCCAGCACAGACCCCTGTGGGACTCCGCTCAATACGGGTCTCCAAGTAGACTTATTTCCATTTAGATGAACTCTGTTTTCTGTTTCTCAGCCATTCTTCTATCTAGTCAGCTATATGACCTCTTATACCATGGGCTCTAACTTCTACCAACAATCTTGCATGAGGAACAGTATCAAATGCCTTTGCAAAATCTAGGTATACTATATCTACTGGTTCTTTATTGTCCAAATGCAATAGGACTCCATTATAAAATTCAATCAAGTTGGTTAGACAGGACCTTCCATTTTGAAAACCATGCTGGCTAACATTTATAAGGTTGCACTCTTCAAGGAACTCAGTAACTTTACCTCTAATGATACTTTCGAGTAATTTGCAAATAATGGAGGTGAGGCTGATGGGTCAGTAGTTTTTTGCCAAGTTTCTATTTCCTTTTTTAAAGATTGGAGCCACATTTGCTTTCTTCCAATCCTCTGGAATTTCAGTACATATCAATGATTTATTACAAATAATTTCTAGTGCCTGTGCTATATTCTTTTTGGCAGCTTTTATGACTGTTGGATGCATTTCATCTGGCCCTGGAGATTTTTCCATTTTTAATTTAGCTATTGCTTTTAGGATATCTAGTTTTGTTACCCTTATTTCATTTATTTCTCTATCTTGTCCTGGTAGTATAAGATCAGGAATATTATTTAAATTTTCATTTGTAAATACTGATAAGAAGTATTTGTTTAGTTCTTCAGTTATTTCAAGATCATTATCTATAGTTTTATCATCTACAGGGTGGGCGGAAAGTAGCTCCCTATTTTGGATTGGTAAAAAAACACGTATATTATCCATTTATTTCAGAAGAAATAATATGAAAAGGTAGGCATACATAGTAGGTTTTCTCTAAAATTCAATGTGGGCTCCAACTCTTTCCACCAGCTTCTGGAGCCGCCCAGGAATGGCGTCCACTGACTTTAGCAGGAACTCCGGCGGGATGGAGGACATGACTTCCCGAATTCGGTCCTCCAGTTCTTCCAATGTCCTCGGTTTGGTGCGGTAGACTTCTTCCTTTACCCACCCCCAAAGAAAGAAGTCGCACGGTGTCAAGTTGGGGCTCCTGGCTGGCCATTGATGTGGACCACGACGACCCATCCAACGCCCAGGGAAGTGGGCATCCAGCCACTCACGGACAACAATGGCCAGCCAGGAGCCCCGACTTGACACCGTGCGACTTCTTTCTTTGGGGGTGGGTAAAGGAAGAAGTCTACCGCACCAAACCGAGGACATTGGAAGAACTGGAGGACCGAATTCGGGAAGTCATGTCCTCCATCCCGCCGGAGTTCCTGCTAAAGTCAGTGGACGCCATTCCTGGGCGGCTCCAGAAGCTGGTGGAAAGAGTTGGAGCCCACATTGAATTTTAGAGAAAACCTACCATGTATGCCTACCTTTTCATATTATTTCTTCTGAAATAAATGGATAATATACGTGTTTTTTTACCAATCCAAAATAGGGAGCTACTTTCCGCCCACCCTGTATATGGAGGGGGCCAATTTTCTTTTTCACTCTACTTTTCAAATTGAAGTGACTGAAAAACTTCTTAGGATTGTTTTTTGAATTCTTGGCTAGGCTTTTTTCCAGGTCTCATTTGCTATCACTGATTGCTTTCTTGCAAATGTTTCTTTTACTTTTATATATTTCGGAGTCTGTGCCATTTTTAGTTCTTTTGAATTTATGAAATGCTTTTGTTTTTTCTCTGATTGCTCTTTTTACATTGCAGTTTATCCAAGGTTGTTTTTTATTTTTTCCAGTTCTGATTTTACACTGTGGGATATGCTTCCTTTGTATGTTCATTATTATACTTTTAAATTTTCCCCCACATACTAGTTACTGTCTGTTCAGGCTGTAGAATATCTGTCCAATTTATTAGACAGATCATTTACTAGTCCATTTATATTTCCTCTTAAAATCTGGAATTTCTACTTTATTTTCACTAGGTCTTGAATTATAAACAATATTAAACTGAAGGATACAATGATCACCTGAATGTTTCTGAAACTGAGCTATCCTGGAAGGTATCTGGATTATTTGTTAAATTAAATTTAGAATGGCATTGGCCTTGGTTGGCTCCTTTAGTAACTGGGTTAAACCATTTTCAATTATACAGTCTAAGAATCTCTCATTACTTTCTGGTGCTTGTAATATTTCCCAGTCAACATGCCTATAATTGAAATCTCCAACAATAATAATATTGCTTGTCATTGCTTTATTTATTTCATCAATAAGTTTATTTTCTACATACTTATTTTCTTCTCTACTTTTGGGGATTCCTCCAACTGAACATCCCTCAGGTGGTCTATAGATACCCCCTATCCTGATTTTCCTGGCATTTTTATGCCCAATATCTATCCATATGGATTCAACTATTTCCTCTTTAATGGAGGTAACTTCAACTGGATTCAGATTTGTCTTAGCATAAATAAATACTCCACCACCCTCTGAATATTTACGTTTATAATAAAAAAGTTCATAGCCATCAATTTCATAAGTAATGGTATTATCTCTTTCGCTAAATGGACTGTTTGGTATCGTACTGAATTTTGTCCAAGTTTCCGTGACAATCATAACATTAGGATTTTCAATACCTATGTATGCCTTGAATTCATTTATTTTATCTCGGATACTTCTTGCATTTACATAGAAAAATGACAAAGAACCCTTGGAATATTTTGCTTGTAATTTAGTCTGGTTCTTGTTCTGTGATGGTATATTATTTACATCTCTCTTACTTTCTTTGTTGACCTTTTTATTTTGAGTTTTAATTATATTTTTTATTAGTTTATTGTTATCAAGAGTATTGGTATTTATACTAATTTGGCCTTTTCCTTTGGTTTTTAGTCAATTATATGATACAATCTTTGATAGTAAATCAGTCCCTTTACTATTAAGGTGAATTCCATCTCTCTTATAGAACTCTCTTTTTTTGTAAAATTTATTCCACAGTTCAATATATATAATTTCCATGCTCTGACATAGTGTCTTAAGCCTACTATTTATATATAGTGCTTGTGAGTACCACTTATTATTCTCATGTATCCTGGGAATTATACCTGTGATAGATGTTTTAAGGTTAGGTCTCCATTCCTTTAACTTTGTCAATAGCTGTTTATATGACTCCATGATTTCTTCGGAGTGCTTACCCTTTATATCATTTCTACCTACATGTATAACCATATTCGGTAATTTTTTACTATCAGTCCGGTCTCTTCAATTCCCATAATTTATAGATCAATAGATTCATTATTACACCAGGAATGCGATTTGGATAGTCTCAAGTGAGGGAACTGGCCCAAAACTAAGTTAGGACACGAAGTTTGTTTTGGGGTATAAGTGTGAAAAAATACCCTAAAATGTGGGTAATTCCTTCAGTAGAGACTATATAGGGCACATTCACGATGTAAAAATGAATCCATTGATATATAAATTATGGAAATTGTAGAAACAGCCAACATGAGTAACCTAAAAGGTATATATACAGGCATACCTCGCTTTACGAATTATTGCGTTCCCAGCGTCCAATCGTAAAGTGAGGCATCATAAAGCGAGGCATTATTTCCCATAGGCTTAATGTTATATTAAGGGATACGTTCTTGGAACAAATTTATTAAAAAAAATTGCAAGAAAAGGTAATAAAGTGATAATTTATGCAGCAATGGTTTAATGAAATGAAAAACAAAGCAAAGATATATGTAAAAAGACACAAAGTTTAATTTTTATTTGACTCACTCGTAGAAGCACCTTCAGACAGTGAACACACGTAGTGAGCGCGAGAGTGAATCAATAACAACCGCTCACTTCAACGCAACGATACAAACTGACGATAAAAATGCTCTGCCAGAGTGAACAAATGCATGCACGAACGATATGTACTTATTTTTGACGTGTACGATTTATTTTTGACGTTTAATATTGTTTTTTTTTAACTTTATTTATTTATTTTTTATTTCGTTTAAAATAAAATTCGTAAACCCGGGGTATCGTAAAGCGAGGTATTACTGTATACACATTTATATATATGTAGTAAAACGAACACTGTATATATTCACTGTGTATATTATATATACCGTAAAACTATACTAACCTAACCTAACCTAATTTTAGGTACTACTATTACCTATGGCAACGAAATGCTTTTCTGTTTTTATCGACCACACACTTATTACCACAAACAATACCTTCGTTGTTTTTCTTAGGGCAAATAAATTCTTTTAGCAATACACCGTGTTCTACATAAAAATTAAATGCAGCTTCTTCATCATCAAAAAATTTGCATGAAGTTAAACACACTGAATAATTACAGCCATCGCAAACTGATGCCATCGTGACACTAAAATCTTATGAGTTCAGGTCAAACCCCCCAATTTTGTTAGAGGTACCTTCCTAACCTTCATGGGATCAGCCATTTTATCACTCCCAAAAACATGATCCGCGATTTTATCGCTCAAAAAAATAATTTCTTAACATTAATTTTATAGCTTTAATCGGCATTTGCCTTCATATTGTACTTAATAAAAGTTGCTTAAAAAAATGTAAAGAGTTATGGTAAACTTTATTTTCAGTTTCCACAGACCGGACTGATAGTAAAAAATTACCCCATATTCTTTGGTACAGTTAGGTCAATACCAGATCCTTTTTCTATAATTTTATTACTAATTCTATTTATCCCTGCACCTGGATAACAGTAAGCTAGGAGCTGCCTCTAGGTAATTTAGATCCTAGGCCCCTCACTTGAGTCACCTATAATGGATGCTGGTTCAAACATAACTTTCGCTTTAGAGTGCCTAGGTTTGTATGAGTCTGGATTATTATTGCTAAAATTTTGTTTTATAGGCCTACTTTCTTCAGCTTTCTCATCTTGATCCTGGACCAGTGAGAAAGCATGAAACTGATTGGTTAGTTCTATAAGGACATTTTTCCTTGGCTCTTGAATTCTAGCTTTCCAGATTTTCCTAGGTTTAGTCCACTCATCATTTTCAGAAATTGTCTGAGGATATCTAGGCCTGGGCTCACTATGTGGTATAGGGACATTTAAGTTTACTTGAACTGCTACTTCACTAGATTTAGGCTCAACTTTAGGCTTTGGCAAGGGCCTAAGATTAGCAATGAAATTCTCAACTTCTATGCTACAGTTATTGCAAAACCACATTAATTTTATATTTTGTTTAACTGCAGTATCCAGGCCTTTATAGATATCATTGGGCAACTTAATACAACTGGCATGGTACCAGTCATCACATTTATCACAAGCTACTGCTCTGTCCTTGTTTGTCACTTCTACTTTACAAATCTTACAATCACTGTCATGCACAGTGGCGACTCGTGGTATAAATGTATGGGGGTGCGATTTCATAAAATTGTACGACAACACGGACTCACAATAGGCTAGCGCGAATCCAACTGCCGCTCACAAGAGTACTTGTATTAACATATGCGGCTATGCCAGACGTACAATTCTAGTTAATTACAAATAAGTAATAATTTCAATAAAATACATATAAATGGTTTATATCATTATTACTGAAGTAACTATTAGTAAAAATAAAGTTGTTATTATAAAAAAAATTCTCGATTGTACTTATATTTTCATTACAACAGTAAAATATAATTTATATTTACTTGAGCGAAAAATCTTTCGCTCCATTCGGCTGCAATATTATTTTGTATTCAAACAGCAGTACGCTGTTTGAAGCTATGCAATAAGTTTAGAATATTATGTACTGTATGAAGGCTTACTCAAAATGCCTCATGAATCATGATATGCCACATGAATTTTTAAAATATATTTCAAGAATATTTAGTTTAATATCTTAAAATTAATATATTTTTTATCTGTTAAATTAATATTTATCGTTTGAAACAAGGGGGAGCGACCGCTCCATCGCTCCTATACGCCAGTCGCCACTGGTCATGCACCATTTTTTTTTTTTCTTCTAGGTCCCTAATACTCAGGCTCAAGCGCTTTCATCTAATGACATTTACCTTGAAGCGCTTCTGCCTCAAGAGTGCGCTGCTCCCACGAAGTCTACTCAGCGCCTCCTAAGTCGGGGCCACGATGGGGTCACCACCTTTCTTTTCTCTTGCTCCTGCCATACGATTTGGTCCCCTATTGAATTTGTGGGGGCTGGTCTGGCAGAGGAATACCCTGGCACTGTGGGTTGGTTGGGTATGTTGGCTAAAAACATGTCCAAGTGTTTTTTAAAAGTATCTACTGGGACTGCACTTATATCTCTAAGGTACTGAGGCAAGGAGTTAAACAGGCAAGAACCCAACCTAGAGATACTATTATATTAAGGGTTTGAATCCTTCTCAGACTGTTTGGTGGGAGGTGATATTTTTGACACATTCTGCCAGTTCTTGTTAAGGTGGGCGCAATTGGTTCAGTACTGGGGGCAACTAAAAGCTCTTCTAGAATTTTCCAGGTGTAGATTAGGATGTATCTCTCAAACCTTCTCTCTATGGAATAAAGGTCAAAGTCTCTGAGCCTATCCCAGTAGTTTAATTTGTTTTTACTCGCCTGTTGTCCATCAGGTTGTTTAATATACGAGGTATATTCAATTATAGGTCTGCCCACCATGTTTAATTTACAATTATTTAAAAAATAACTAATTTAGTGCATTAAAAACAATAACCATTCATCAAATAATGATTTATTTTTTAAACTAATTTACTGCTGGATTCTAAAGGATTGCCAGGTTAGGTTAGGTTCCCTTCTGGAACATTTTACAACAAATTACATCACATTACATTTGAAAAATACAAAGCTACTGGGGCCTATCAAGATTATCCAAGTCATGAGCTATATTTGTAGGAGGAGATTAGACCCCAATTGACCAGGGAAGTACTCTGGGGTGCAAATTATGCAGGAGACAGGGAGTGCTGAAACTCCTGTTTCTCTTGTCATTGTCCCCTTTAGCTGATCTTTTTCCATGTCTCATCTACCCTGTGAGCAGTCCAGCATGCTCTCAAACACCTACTTCTCTGTCTGTGTCTTGGAGACCATGTTTTTGGTTCACTTTTGTTGCACTCACCATCAGCCCCCTCCTTTTCCTACAAAAAAAATTTTTTTTTTGCAAGATGTCAATCTCAAGTCAGCTAATTAACATACAGTATCACCCCTTAGTAATTATGTCGCAAATGACATGGTCTGAAGTTGAAATAAAAAATATATTTTTCTAGTGTATTTTGGTGTGCTCTGTTCAAATATAACCCTCATTTCCTGTGCACATGGAAAGCAATATATGATTATTTGTACATTACTTTGTAGTCGTATTTCTTCATTTCTGGTCATGTGAATGGCAATATATTAACCAAAAATTATGAAAACTAAACAATGCTAACAAGGGGGCTCTGCCCCCTTGAACCCCGCTAATAACCTAAAGTTCATTCCTGATATGACGAAATGACTCTGAAATAATGTAAACAAATTCTTATTTCTTTACTTTCTTTACATTTGCACAGGAAATTCACTTCAATAAGCAAACATCCCCGATAAAGAGAAAAAAACCAACATTAAGAGATTATCCCCCCAGCACTGTCATCAATGGACCCACAGGAATCCATGAGTGCAATGATGCCAGAAAAGGGAGCAAAATTAACAATGATAATAATTAAGGTTCTAAAATTTTGGGATATGTAATTGCATTAATATGTTGCTCATAAGGCAGTTAAAGGTACAATTTAGTTCATAGCCTGAGAAAGCTCAAAATCTATTGTGATGCATATTGATAACTGAAGTTAGGTTTTTCAACAAGGTCTTTATAAAGGAAATCAGGCATTCAAAAATGATTATGATATTTACATGATAATTTTAAGTGATCCAAATATGTGAGACATGGTTCTTATAGCTAATGGTTAAGCAATACAAAACACCAATGGTAAAAACAAGACTATAGGATCACCTACCACACCATCAAGGAGAAGTGAGATGCTTTCCTGTCTCTTGAAGTGGGCATATGATTGCCTCAAGCTTCTGTCTCTATACTGAGGAGAATTTCAAAGCTGTTATAATCAGGCATATGATTGCCTCAAGGTGCTTATTATTCTCTATATTGAGAGAATTTCAAGTCTGTTATAATCAATTAAAAAGAGAAGAAAAACATTTTTAGTAACTCTGAAGGCCTGGCTTTCTAAGAAAGCTCTGGCCCAGTGGGGATTACTGAAACCTCCCAGGCCCTACTGAGGGGTTTGGGAGCTCTCAGGAATCCTTCCCAATAGTGGAGTTTCCACCAACTTGGGGTGTTAACCACACCATCTCAGTGTGGTTGATGGTTACACTCTTCAGCAGCAAGCGTTGCAAATCTATGAACACGTGATGAAAGACGAACCAAATCCAAAACCCTTCACCGCTAGGACTGGATGGTTGACTCATTTCAAGCATCGGTATAACCTACATAATGTTAAACTCAGTGGGGAGGCTTGTTCTGCTGATCAAGAAGGGGCAAATGCATTTATGCCTTACATTCAAAAGCCCATTAAAGACAAAGAATATAAAAGTGAGCAAGTTTTTAATTGTGATGAGACTAGCCTTTTTTAAAAGCAAGTTGGGTTGTGCACGTACGTTGCGAAGAATGTTGCAAAGGCACCTGGATTTAAAGCCTACAAGGATTGGGCAACCCTGCTTCTTGCCACCAATGCCAAAAGTGACTTTAAGTGCAAGCCACTCATGGTGTACCGCACTGAAAATCCCAGGGCAATGAAAGGGAAAAATAAAAATAGGATGCCAATTCATTGGCGATCGAACTGAAAAGCATAGATGACAGCCAAATTATTATGGGACTGGTTTAACCCTTTCACTCTGGTTGGGATACATGCGTATCCCACTGCTGCTGCTGCATCATCGTGCTCTCCGATGGGATACCATAGTATCCCATTTATGAAATGGCTTAACTGAGGCTTTCATATTTCCAGAGAATGCCGAGTTTCTTGTACATTGTTTAGGAGATAATAATGAGAAAAAAATTGACCAATGAGAAGATAGTGGGTGGGGCTTATTACGCAAATCTTTTGTTTCACTGGTTCATTGACTCTGTTGTCATAAACTCCTATTTAGTTGTGATTTATCACTTTATCAGTGAGGATTTGTTTGTTTGTTTTATGTATCGCTTTATTTTGGTCATTTGTTTGATTTTCTTGTATAAATTTGTGAAATGGCTTCAGCTTGCAGTGATAGTGACACTGATAGGCTTAGTAATTATAGCGATAGTGACATTGATTACGAGCCCGAAGGCAGTGAAAGTGTAAATAAGTGAAGATAGTGATTATGATGAAGATACAGTTGAATTAGAGAAAGGCTGGAAGCATATTGTAAATATTTTTGAAGACATTAGGCCTACTGATCTTCCTCCATTACATCAAACATTTCATGGCGTGAATCCCGAAGTAAATTTTGATAAGAAAAACATTGATGATTATTTCAAACTTTTTATGAGCTCTGATGCAATTGAACATCTTTTACGTTGCATAAATGATAAAGCTCATCTTCAGAATAAAAATGTGAGTAGAGTCAGCTTATATATATACACACCATATATATATATATATATATATATATATATATATATATATATATATATTAGGGTGGTCCAAATCCATAGGGGGGAATTTCAAAATTGTCTTAGATAGTCTCCACAAGTGTGGTTTTTGTCCATTTAGTGTCCACATGGTCTGTGCAAAATTGCAGCGTGATTGGTGAATATTTAGAGGTCGCCCCACTCTGAATATATATATTATATAATGTACTTTTTCTTCCGTAGGTCTGATGGCTCAAACTCGATCAATTCCAAAAGTTTGGCTTCTAGGGATGGCAACTGGAACTTTATCCACGTCAAGGCTCCCTACATGCCTTGACGCCCTCCTCTTGGGGCAATACCACCACATCAATCAAAAGCAAACCACCTCCGACAGTCTGAACCAGGCATGCCAGAGGGTGATTGAAGTCTGGACCCGAGCGCGGATCCCAACTCAACGGATCGACTCCTGTGTCCGTAAGCTTTCAAAGCTTTTAGACCGCTACAAAACACTCAAGAAGCACAGGACCAGGCAACGTGCCAGCGATAGAATGAATGAAGACATCTTCAAAGCGGACATCCAGGAACTGTTTGACATCGCAACCAGTGATGCCATGAGCACAATCGTCAACGTTGAGGACCGAAATTTCCTGTCCATGCAGCGCAAGGACGTCAATTCTTGCAGCATGGCTGGCATTGATAAGGAAATGACTACACAAGAGGACAGAAAGCGATCCAGAATGGAGAAGGAAGCCAAGAGGAAGGCAAGGCATGAAGCAACACAGAAAGATTTGGAAGAAGCAGGAGTGTCATCAATTGATCTTTCCTCTTCTTCTTCCCTTTTTTCGCAAGACGACGACGACTATAGACCATCGGTTCCAATTCCTTCTTCGTCTGAAGCTCCGGCACCAAAGCGTCCCAAGAACAAGGTTACGAACATTTTCCAATCTCCAGAAGTCATTGGAGCAATGGATCGCACCAATCTTTCTGACCGGAATGCTGTTTTCGTAACTGGAGCTGTATTACAGGCCGCGGGGCATGATCTGTCTGGGATGACGTGCTCTCGGAGCTCTATTCATCGCTACAGAGAAAGTGGGTGAGAACAGGCAGCTCGAGAAGACCTAGAATCATTCTCTCTAGAAGACCCTGTCCTTCTCCATTGGGACGGAAAGCTTCTCCCCGGCATTGAAGGGAAGAAGACGAATGTGCATCGGATAGCAATCCTTATAACATTCAATGGACAGGAGAAGCTGCTTGGTGTCCCAAAGATGAAACAAGGAACTGGAGAAGCACAGGCCCAGGCATGCCTTCAAACTATGAAATTATGGAACGTGGAACAGCATGTGAGAGGTCTCATCTTCGATACCACTGCGTCAAACACGGGTTTACATCGCGGAGCCTGTGTCAGGATTGAAGAAGCATTGGGTCACGAGCTAGTTTGGATCGGTTGTCGACATCATATACTTGAAGTCATACTTACTGATGTCTTTGCCTCAATATTTGGCTCAACAGGAAGTCCTGAAACAGGCCTTTTTAAGCGATTTCAAAAGGAATGGCCATATCTCTACCACGAAGCATTTGTCTCAGCATCGGACAGCTTGTTCGAGAACCCTCAACTCCAAGAGATGAGAAAAGAGATGCTCACTTACTTACCTAACGCTCTTCAGGCAAGCCAACCTCGTGACGACTACAAGGAGTTCCTTGAACTATCTTTGCTCTTCCTGGGGGGAAAGACTGGTGGTCAACTCTTTATCCGAGCTCTGGGTCCCATGCACCACGCGAGATGGATGGCGAAGGCGATTTATGCGCTCAAAATCTATCTCTTTCACTATCAATTCAAGCTCACAGCACGCGAAGAACGAAACGTGACTCAGCTGGCTTTATTTGTCAGTCTGATTTACGTCAAGTACTGGCATGAAGCGCCAATGGGGACACAAGCTCCTCTCAATGATCTCAAAATGCTGCATCTTCTGGAAAAATATCCACACGGAGGAGCTGCACAAGCGGCGAAGACAGCTCTAAGACGCCACCTGTCGTACTTGTCGGAGCATCTGATTGGACTGGCCTTCTTCGATAATAGGATCGATCCTGATACCAAAAGGAGAATGGTTCAACACCTCCAACATCCCCAAAAGAATGGCTGCCCCCGACGAATCGACATGGCGGAAGCTGGTGTTGAAAATGATGTGGCATCCTTCGTCACGAAAAGGACATTGACCCTCTTTGATGCCTTGAAAGTTGGAGGTAAGGAGGAAGCGCGCCAGTTACTTCAAAAAGATCCACAGGACTGGCCAAATGACAAGAACTACAGGGAACTTAGAGATCGCGCCTTAAAGATGAAAGTCGTCAATGATGCTGCCGAGCGAGGTATTGCTCTCGCACAACGCTACAATGACACTTTGACACGAAACGAGGACCAGAAGCAGTACCTCCTACAACTCGTAGCCACCCACCGAAAACAGATACCAATACCATCCAAGGCGACACTGATGCAGAAGAAATAATGAAGATACACCCATTATCATGTCCTATTGTCTTACTGTTTTCTTTCATATTCTTTGAGAACCAAAAAAAAATTTAGTTATTCAGTTGTCTATATATTTTCCCAAATTTTCAAAAAGGGGGCAAGTGGGGCGACCCCTAAATATTAACCGAATAACGTGAAACTTTGCACAAATACTGTCCATGAGTAATGTTATTCCTTTTGCTTACCTTAATCAAATTACAAAATTTGAAACCTCTACGTCAAGTTTTAGGGGTCCCGAGAAAATTGCACTTTTCCTTTTAATGCTGAAAAAATTAGTTTTTCCTCATTTTCATAAGTTCTGCTTTATTTTTTGTTGGAAATTCTTTACGATTCTTGAAAACTGTTTTGAGCAGGTATTGTTTGTCCTCTTCTTTAGTTGTCACTGCTTGATTAAATTTTTCAATCAATGCAAACACCCCGCTCAGCTGTGTCATTTGTCACTCTAAGGGCACGAACTCTAGCACAGGCTATTTGGTACTCAGGATCTATTCCCCATGTTGATGCAGAATTTTCAGTGAAGAGAGAATTGAGATGTAGAGCATCAAAAAGAGATTTAGTCCTTGAAGTAACAAAATCAGAAATCCTTTTTTCTTTAAAAGAAGCTAGGGTTACCTTTGCTTCTAAACGTTTCAGTCCCTTATTTCTTGGAGGCATTTTGATGATATTTCGCATTTGCTCCTTTTCTTCAAGGGATATGCTTTTGTCAAAGAAGCTTAATCCAACAAGTGTTTCTGAGAGGTACCACAGATGTCGTTTAATGGCATTTTGGGCTTGCTTGATAACACTTGATATCAAAGAATTTTCCTCCATTATTGCAAGATCTTGCAAAAATTTAAGATCAACATTTGGGGCTTCCTCTGGTTGAGAAGCTTTTGCCCAAGATTTTGCGTATACCAATGCAACAAATAAACAAATTTCTGTTATTGCATCAAGTTCTTTTTTAGTCATCTTAAATTGATTTTGGAGAAGAAAAAGCTTAAATGCATAAATTCCTTTTGCCATCCATCTTGCATGATGGTACGCTCCAGGTCTCTTCAAGGGAGTATTAGAAATGCTTTCTTCTCCAAAAAACGAGAGAACAAGTTGAAAAAATTCTTTATAATCATCTCTTGGCTGTTTAGAGTTGAGTGCCTCCTTCATGATTAAGAAGGGTCTTCTTCGTCCCAATTTGTCCTCTCTTTGATGGAAGAAATATGTTTGCAAAACTTGCAGTTTTGTAGGTAAGCGGCAACAAAGTATATCTTTATTTAAATGGCCAATGAGCCAAACTAGTTTTAGAATGAGTAGCCATTTTTAGTTTAAAAAATTAAATTTCTGAAATAGTAAAATAAACCAGTTAAATTAGGAGATAAAAAGGATAACTAAAAGGTTCAAGCCAATTAGGCAAAGCCTTTAATTTAGAGTTGACCAATTAAGGATAATATATTTTATCCAAAATTTTTGTTTTCCTTATTAATAATTTTCTCTGAAATAATGATCTAAGATTGTTTTTGTACTCTATTAACACCAAAAATTTCTTAAATAAGAAGAAATTTTTTCATAAGTTGCAACTCAAGAGTTGAGTTGATCATTGATGTTCTAAGCACGCCTATTCATTGGAAAATTTTTACAAGTCATTAAATCTCGGGACCCCTAAATATTCTCATATTTGACCAAAATTTTGCTGACATGTCTATCTGGTCCAAAGGAACAAGGGCATTAATGTGGAACAAGGATTTCTTCAACTTTATAATTTACCCCCCATTTTGGTCCACACTAAATATATATATATATATATCCCCGCAAGGGGGTTCTAAGCTCATGCTCTTGAGTGCTCTTTGTGCTCATTTGTACGTGCTTGTTCCTGGAGGTTTCACGTGCGCCCTCCCGGCCCTAGCACCCAAGGATGATGGGGCTCGACCCTGCAGTCCTTGTCATCCTTGGTCTTTTTCCACTTCGACTGTCCCCTCCACCCTTTCTTTTTCCTCTGTCTTTCCTCTCACTTTTTCTTTGTTTTCCGCTGAGATATGCCCTTTTAAATAGAGGCGAATCGGTTCTTCCCGAACTTAAAAAAAAAAAAAAAATATATATATATATAAAATAAATAGGAACACCAGAGAAAATACAAACATCCTTCAAGGTTTAATAGTACCAACGTTTCGGAATGCACTAATTCCATTGTTTTAGCCCTGAAGATGGAATTAGTGCATTCCGAAACGTTGGTACTATTAAACCTTGAAGGATGTTTGTATTTTCTCTGGTGTTCCTGTTTATTATTAAACTGTGTTTTCCGTGCCACCAATCAATAGCCGATATATATATATATATATATAATATATATATATATATATATATATATATATATATATATATACAGGGTGGGCCGTAAGTTTCCATACATAGGAAAAATTAAACGTTTGTTTTTATGTTTCAGATACCCTAAGAATATGCGTTTGACGTAAGATCTTGTTTATTGATGAAGCAAATTTTTACGTCAATGGAGAGGTTAATCGGCAAAACATACGTTATTGGAGTAATGCTAACCCTAACTGGCTGAGTCCGACGAAGATGCAAGGTGCCGGTAAAGTGATGGTGTGGGCCGGGATATGGGGTGACAGAATTATTGGACCAATTTTTGTCAGTGGAAATCTTAATGCTGAAAGGTATCTTAACATGTTGCAAGAAGAGATTTTCCCATCCCTGCTAAACGAGGAAGGTAACTTCCCAGTTTACTTCCAGCAAGATGGAGCTCCACCTCATTATGGTCTTCACGTGCGTCGGTATTTGGATCAGCAGTTTCTGGATGCTTGGATTGGTCGGCGTGGTCCTGTGGAGTGGCCTCCCAGATCCCCAGATCTCACCCCCCTTGATTTCTATCTTTGGGGGCACTTGAAGGCCATGGTGTATCAGGAAAAGATACGAGACATAAATCATCTAAAGGAACGTATCACCAACGCCATTACAAGCATAAGGTCAACTGTGCTAATGCGTGTTCATCAACAGTGGGGAACACGTATTGAAATGTTTTCAAAACAATGGCAACCATGTAGAGCATATTATATAAATAAAAATGGTTGTCCATAAAAAAATGTTTATTTTTCCTATGTATGGAAACTTACGGCCCACCCTGTATATATATATGCCTACAATACATGGTATACATACCATAGGCCTGTATAACCTTACTACATGCAAATCAAAGGTGGTTTGGCTAACCTTGGATGTAGCGAAACTTGTATGATATGCAGCATAGGGGCCAAGGGGTTAATAATTGCTTTGCTCCAGAGGTTGAGAAATACCTTCAATCAAAGAATCTTGCATTTAAGGTTTTGCTTATTATGGATAATGTGCCTGTTCATTGTCAAGATGAACTAGAGAATGCGCATCTGAATATTGAAGTAGTTTATTCCTCCCAACTATCTCTGATTGGGGCAGAAAAACTTGGTTCCTTGATCTCTCTGCTTGTCACAATGTTCCACATGACTATCACCTTATCTTCAACAATACATAACTCAATCCTTCCTCCTCTTGTGATTTTTCTGGAAAGATCACCTCCAAAACAGCTTCTAAGAGGTTAAGTGTGCTGTACTGGCTCTGCAGTTTCTTCACCCCAACTCAGTTGGTATCTCTATACAGGGGTTTTATCTACTCCTATATGGAATGTTTCTCATATGTGAGGTGTAGGGCTTGGTGATAATCACCAATATTGTGATAATCAATCATCGCTGAAAAAAATTGGTGATAATTGCCACCATTTTTTGGAAAACAATATTAATTGTCATAGACAAATTTTGCCATCTTGGCTGTAAACATTGAAATATGTCTAAACTTCACTTTTGGTTTTAGGTTTTTTAATCAATTTCATAGAATCAGCCATGATTATTGTTCACTCATTTCACAAACAAATCTACATCAAGAATCCAGATTCTGAAAATAAAAGAGACAAGGGTGAGTATTGATATGTCATGTCATGCTGAGCTAAGTAATATAACATGGCCTGTTAATCATTACAAAGCAATGACATGAACAAATCATGCATGCAAGCATTGTCTGCAGCTAGCTGCTACAACTTGCATACCTTACACAATCATGTTATGTCACACACACGTAGCAGATATGGATGGATTCATTCAATCTTCAAATATCATCAGTATTGCAATTATCATCATGGAAATGGTGGTGACTATTGTTGGCCATTTTTCAGTAATTTCCAAGACCTAGTGGGGTGGCTCAACCCACACAGAAGATTGTTTCAGAGTCAACCAGTTGAGTGAATGAGAATGTGTCAAAAATCAGCTATGCATGCTCTCCTTAAGGGAGGAAGCATGCAGTTGGTGAATTCAGAAGAGAAGCTATTATAATAGCAACAGTAAAGAGGGAGTGAGTGAAGATAGTAAGAAGCAGGGAATTGATGAGATGAAAAGCCTTTGATTCCACCCAATCAAGTAGCTCCTCAATTCATCTTTACCCCTTGTCTATGACCTCCAATCTTTCAAATGCAGTGTGTCCAGCATCTTGAAAACTTTTGAGCCTTGATTTTGGCTGCTCCTCTTCCTCCATTGGGAGTGGGGCATTTTTGCAGGCATTTTGTCCTTGGGCCCCTCCTTCCTGCATAAAAAAAAGTTTTTAGGAAGAGAACCAGAAGCATATTTGGATCAATGAAAGAAAGCCACCCCCAAAAGTTTCTAGTAAACAATGTCACCCTAAAAAATGATCAAGTAAACAATACCACCCCCCAAAATCACTAAAGTAAAGAATGCAAGTGAAAACACCTCATGAGGAATTGTTTATTATTTATTATTGTATGCCTTTGATGATTGGTTAGGTTAAGTCATGATATTTTCATTTAAACTAACTAAAATATCACAACTTAACCTAACCTAAATAACTTGCAGATCAATGAAAGAAAGCCACTCCCCAAATTGTGTCAATGAAAGAGAGCCACTCCCCGACCCATTTGGGGGTGGCTTTCTTTCATTGATCCACATATTTTTTTAACTAGGTCATACTTATCAGTAGTCAGGTTGTAGACATTGTATACAACTGTAAATTTAGACTATAAATATGTACTATATTTTATTTTTACCTTTTACCTATTTTCATTTTTTAAAATTTCCAGCTTCTCTACTCAAAATTTTGATAAATTGAAAATTAAGCAATTTGTTTCATGTAAATGTCTATCTGTTGACTACATACATTAAAACACAAACTAGTTTCAAAAATATTTAGAATGCTAAATTTTATTATTAATTTTTTTAAAACTACTTGGTATTCTATCATGAACTTTATGGGATTTAGCTCAACTAAAAGCCTTCCTGCTTCAGATTCAATGCAAGTATACATACGAACAAATGTTGGTGAGCAGGTGGGTAAAAAACAGTAACCTCTAGAACCCTGGCAAATTGGTTTGTAGATTATACTAAATTTTAGAATATCTGACCCACAGAAATCTCTGTACAGTAAACCCTCGTCCAATGCAGGGGTTAGGTTCCTTGAGAATGGCATGTTAGGTAAATCCATTGAAATGGGGGCGCGATGCTGGAAAGGGTTTTGTGTAAAAATGCGTTTGCATTACTCACCTACTGGATACTCTGTTAGTGGGGTCACGGCAGCTGCTGCTGGTTGCTGAGATGGGAGATTGAGCTGCCAGTGAGGACCACCCAGAGGACCTTCAATTGAGTAAAAATAAATCCTTTGACTTGAGCATCACCCACACTGCTAAGAATAAGAGAAATGAGGTGAGCAAGTTCCCAATTTTTATGTGGTTGAGATTATGTCAGATAGGCAGCTCCTACCAATTTGAAACTGGGTTCTCACCTTTAAGATCTCTGGGGCATAGCCAGTCTGCCTCTTTTCAAGACTTACTCCTCTGCTTATGGTGGGAGGATTTAAGAAAAGTAAAGCATCCTTTGCCTAATTTAATCAAAGAAACAAAAATAACAAGGTTAATTGCATCAGCAGGCAAGTTTTTACAGGTAACTAAAGAAAATATGAACAATTTTATTAATCATACACCAATGTGTATTCAGAACCAACTAAGCACTTGGGCAAAAAAAAAATATTACTACAAACCAAAAGAAACAAACAACATTAGTCCCATACCACACACAAAAATGTCAGCATAAAATAAAACCATTAAATTATTGGCCATCATCAGCCCATTACCACACAAAGGAGACAAGACTTACAGAAGAAAAGGAACTTGCATAACTAAAACAAAAAATATTAGTCATTGGGGCAAGGTCAATGAGTGTTTACCCAAATTGTATAAACTTAGTAAGTCCAAGATGTGTCATTTGAAACTCCACACACGCTATCCTTCATATCACAATCATTAAAGGTATTCTTGGCTCAATCAGTGCAAACAAAAGCAGTGTTTATAACAAAAAACATATGTGAATACTGGCTTCAGCATTTGTGCAGGTATTGTGGAAGCAAAAGCTTTGTCCAAATTCACTTCAATAAGCAAATGTCATAGCCAAAAACAAATCCCTGATAAAGAGAAAAAAAAAACAACATTTAGAGATTATCCCCCCAGCACTGTCATCAGTGGACCCACAGGAATCCATGAGTGCAATGATGCCAGAAGAGAGAGCAAAATTAACAATAATAATAATTAAGGTTCTAAAATTTTGGGATGTGTATTTGCATTAATATGTTGCTCATAAAGGCAGTTAAAGGTACAATTTAGTTCACTGCCTGAGAAAGCTCACAATCCATTGTGATGCATATTGATAACTGAAGTTAAGTTTTTCAATAAGGTCCTTATAAAGGAAATCAGGCATTAAAAAATGATTATGATATTTACATGATAATTTTAAGTGATCCAAATATGTTAGATATGGTCCTTATAGCTAATGGTTACCATAAGCAATACAAAACACCAATGGTAAAAACAAGACTATAGGGTCACCTACCACACCATCAAGAAGTGAGATGCCTTCCTGTCTCTAGAAATGGGCATATGATTGCCTGAAGGTTCTGATTATTCTCTATACTGAGAGAATTTCAAATCTGTTATAATCAATTAAAAAGAGAAGAAAAACATTTTTGGTAACTTTGAAGGCCTGGTTTTCTAAGAAAGCTCTGGCCCAATGGGGATTACTGAAACCTCCCAGGCCCTACTGAGGGGTTTGGGAGCTCTTAGGAATCCTTCCCAATGGTGGAGTTCCCACCAAATTTGGGGTCTTAACCACACCATCTCACCATGTTGGACAAACTTAATAACTTATGGGATAAATGAGGATATGTAAATGCAGCTGCATAAAGTTTCCCATTAATACTTAAGATACATAGATTTTTTATTCACACATAAATGAATTTCCCTACCTATATTGTATATGAAATAAGAACATAATAAAATCATAAACGTAATGATATTTACACATGATAAATAAAAACATTAAATGAAAATAGCACGTATATTTTCTTCACTCTTTTGGATGGTGTGTATGGTAAGACTCATTCATGTGATACTTGTGAGCAAGTGATGTTATGCTCATACCACCATGCAACTTATCTACAATCTTTATTTTTTCAGCTAATGTCGTAACCTTATGACTTTTCTTCTCTTCACCATCACTTGCAGATGCTTTACATTTTGGTGCCATACTGCTCTGTAAGGGTAATAGCAAAACAATGACAAAATATGACAAAAACAATCCAACACAACTTCACTGAACTTAATGTGGTAGCGGGACTGAGACAAAGGGTGATGCGAGGGATGACATGAGAGGGAGGGAGATGCAGGAGTGTTGGAGAGAGTAGGAGAAAACACTAGAACATGCATTGGCATGTGTACAGTACTATTGTATTAGGGCATGTTTGGCAGACCATGTATAATCAAATTTTCCACTTTCAGGAAATAATTGTTCACATTTATTTTAATGTGTATAAGTAAATTCACGCTGGACAAACACATGTTGGATGAGGGTTTACTGTATTTGCATGTCTAACAAATTTGTTAAAATTGATTATAAAATATAACTTTTGAATTTAGATAATTTATGAAGTGAATAACCATGATAGACTCAAGTGACTTCATGTTTTCCAAATGTAATGTAATGTGGTATCCTCATTATGCAATACTTGAATTAGATAGCTAAAAATAAAACTGGCCATTTAATTTCATAAAAGCTTGGCAAAATTGAAAAGGAAAGTCATATTAAGCCTTGGAAATCTATGGCTTACTTGAGGAAAACTTTTTCAACTAAATCTTTGCCATGTGAAAGCTGGAAAGATAGCCATGTTTAGGTCATATTAGCTTTAAATGTTGTCAGTATTGAGACCTCTGCGCCTCACTTATTTGAATTTCCTAAGAATCATTTTTTATTTCATTCCTGATGAAAGACCATTATATTAGGCTTAACTGAAATCCTACTTTTCTGTTGAATTATATTTGATAGATATTTTTAGATAAGTATTTCAGTTGTTAAATCTTTCATAAAAATTTTGTTTGTTAAAGGTTTGTGTAGATCTACAGCCTTCCTGGACTGTTCAGAGGGTAAAAAACAATTTAGCTAATAAATTAAAAACTTCTGAAGAACGGCTGAAGATTATATTTGCTGGTAAAGAACTACCAGATGATCTTACAATTGGACAATGTGATTTAGGCAACAGAAGTATTCTACATGCTGTTAGAGTTGAAACAAATGCTGCTCAAAAGCAAAAACTTGGTAAAATTAGTGAAAATGTATCTACAAATAATAAGGTATGGTACTGGACTTAAACTGTAATTGTTTCAATTGAGTGAAATTAGCATTGATCAAAATTAGAACCTTCATTATTTGTCTATATATACATTTGATAGATAGGCTACCTTTCTAAATATATTAACATTATTTTGTTAAAGTTTTAGTTAACACTAAATATGGTAGGTTCATTGGCTGACACTGTGAAATTGATGAAATTTGTGAGTGTAAACTTGGGGTTTATACAGGGTGTTTCAGGTCGACCCTAGAAATACAAAAATACCAAATACAAACTACAAATTCTGCAAATTTCCATATTTCTAGGGTCAACCTGAAACACCCTGTATATCTATGTACATTTTAATCTTTATAATATATGCCACCTTACACAATAGCCACCATTTTCCTCTTTTAGGCTGGTTGCTAGGCTTTGAAACAACTGTATTATCACACACTTATATGATACCAGGGCTGTGGAGTCGGAGTCGTGGAGTCGGTCAATTTTGAGAGGAGTCGGAGTCGGAAGTGCATAGTTGGATGGAGTCGGAGTCGGTGGAAATCCTTCAATTATAACCATAGCAGCCTAGGCCTAGGCCTAGCTCAATTTTATGAATAAGATAGATTTAACCTAATGTTTTAATATACGGTATAATATAATATATAAATAATATATAGTATATAAATATAAATAATATATAAATATAGTTGCTTATAATTAATAAGGATTATAATTAATTAATTAATAATAAGGAAATTTAAAAATTTTGTACTAGCAACCCTAAATCTTTTTCAGATTTTTAGATTTCAATTTGATAATTTTGATAAGCATCACTGAAAGAAGATTTAATGGAAGTGATCCTTTTTTTAAAAACAAATTCAGTTTAGGTTAGTACATTTTGTTACGGATGTTTATAATACAAAAACATCTTATTAATTTGCTAAACCAATGATAATCTTATTTTGTTTAAGCTTCAATCAGTTTGTATTTTGGGATTTATTGTAATTTTTGAATAAAGAGAAAAAAAGCCATTAAGGCAGTTATAGCCACTAAGTACCCTGATGAGTCATGTGGTGGTGACGAAATGCCTTGTTTATGAATCTCCATTGGCCTAATAAAACTAATCTTAATCAATTTGGCCTTAACATTCACATCGGAGTCGGAGTCGTAATTATGCAAGTCAGATTTCTGGAGTCGGAGTGTTAAAATTTTTGGAGTCGGAGTTGGAGTCGGCAAATTTTATCACCGACTCCACAGCCCTGTATGATACAGCACCTGTGGCATCAAGTTTCTCAGTCAGCTGCCTCCCTGCAAACACTTCATTCAAACCTCCTTTGCTTTCCCTAAAGCCACTTTGTTTCTTTAATCAATGGATTTGTAATTCTTTTTTTTTATTCTGTCAACATGCTTCCATATACTTCCCACCTATACTTAAAACACTTGTACCCATCCCATTAGTTACATTCACTTCTTTACCCTTTATTTTTATGTAGTGGCACAATTGCAGCTTTTGTCAGTTTTGGTAGAAGCTAAGCTTGACATGACATCCAGGGAAGTATGACTAAATTTTGAATAATAAGGAAAATAGCCTGTACCAGTGTTATCCAACTGGCAGCCCACGGACCACTTTTATTTGGCCTGCAGCACTTGATAGAAAAACTAAAATAGATTGCTCCAAAATTTTTTAACAGTGTTTACAAATAATAAAAATAAAAAGAATATGCAAGTGCATATATAGTTATATACTGGTAGGCCTAATCTGAATACTTCATTTCATAATTAAAGTTATAGCTGTACTCACAGTGATTTATATTTCTTTAATCATTTCACTGCTTCCATTATGATTTTTATTCTGCAAATTAGGGTACTTGTCCCACTGAAAATGCCACAGCAAAAGTGTTAAAGCTTAAATTAGTAAAGTAGTGGCCCCCAAACTAGATTTCTTTTTTCCATCTGGCTTTCTACCTGGAAATTGGATAAAACTGGCCTATACCATTTTGAATTTAACTTAATAATTTGGGATTATATTACTTAGCCTATATGAAAATAATGCACATGCAATAATAATAAAATAATAACAAAGGATGCCAAAGTGAATTCATATTATAATAGGTCCTTGAACATTTCAGGCACTGTTGTTTATAAGATCAAACTTGTATAGGTCATAATCCAAGTTCTGATCTGTTAAATAGTGTATATGCAGCAATCCCCAAAACTTTTAAATTATGACACACACACACACACACACACACACATATATATTTATATATTCTAAAAAATCTATATTTTCTCTGGGGTGAACTTGGGACACAAGATATCTGAAATCAATTGCACACAGTAAGATACACAAAGATCGTCACTGGAAACATGGTACCATTCCACTCCATTGGATCCAGTGTTACCTTTCATAAAACTATTGCATTTTATGGGTCTATTCCTCAACATATTGTATGTACACATTACTACCATAACTAGGTTTTTTTATATTCAATTTTTTTTCATTTTAAAGAGATAGGGAAGACCTATGACCATACTACTATGCACCATGTTTTTTCATACTAGTCTAGTATGAAAAAAATCATTGGATATAAATCCCTATACTGAATTGTCCAGTAACTAGACAATTCAGTATAGGGATTTATATCCAATGACTTTTTTGCTTCACACCAGTCCTAAATATTTTGCATTTCATTTGGTGAACTGTATTTATTCTGTTCATGCTTTCTCTTGTTCTCATTCTTGCAAGACAGTTATCAATCAAACCAGGCAAACTTGTACATAAACTTTACATATCTAACTGCACCTGCTCTCAGATTTCATTGCAACCAGGAAAATTCTTACACCAGTTGCTTAACATTAGGCCTGTTCAAAAATCAACTTTTTCTTATTTTCATAGGTTTCTGTACATTTTCCCATGCTTTTTGACCTGAAAAAGCTGAAAATCACAACTATTTTGACCTAGGATGTTGGGAAGCATTGCCGCATGGAGCTTTAAATTTTCTGTCTTGAAATCGGCCAAAGCGCCAATTCCGGGGTCCCTTGAATTATGTTTTGCACTTTAACTTTTGATCTAAACAAGATAGAGCAACAAATTAGGTATCAAATGAAAGAGCATAAAATTAATAAATAATAATAATAATAATAAATAAATAATAATAATTATCTATCATTTTTCAGGAAATAACAGAAACTCAATCAGAATCTAGAAAACCATCTACAAGTTACAACTTCACAATGGCATTAAGCAAGGAGCTGAGGGAGCTCCGTGGGCGCACAGTTGATATCTCAGAACCTCCACGTACTGTCCACAGGCAGGTGTCAACTGGGCCATCTACCAGATCTCTCACTGAAACTTTCCTGGTTGGATACCCTTCAGCTTTTATCAGTGGTTCCCAGCTTCCCACCAACAGACAGGCGTTCCAGTATTTCCTTAATCTTCAGAATTTACCGGAAAATACAGGGAGGCCCATGGTTCAAGACCTTGCATATGAAACAGTTGAATCTATCATCCCATTCTGGCAGATGGCTAGGATCAAGACAATGACCAAGTACAACGCAATGAAGCTCTTCATGAAACTACATGAGAAGCGTCGTGCTCTGGTGAAAAGCAAAGGAAGAGCAAGTAACCCTGGAGGAAAAAGAGGAGCATTTGTGCTGGAATTAGACAGCCTGTTCGATATAGGAGCTCCAGATGCAATCCAGGAAATACAGAACAACAGACTGTTATCCAGAGAGAAGAAAGATGAGGATATCAGGTTCTACGAAGACCAAAAGACTGAGAGGAAAGGTCATATGTCTGGTCATGACAAGATTTTTGAGACAAGATCCCTGCAGCAAGCAGCGAGGAATGAAAGACTGCAGCATAGACAAGAACAAGGTAAAACTAATTACTTTGAACGTCACAAAAAGTTTTAAGTTTTACTCCATTGCAATATTTAGCATGTACTTAACAATTACTGTCTTAATATGTTGTACTATTTTACAGCTACAGCAGAACAAGAGGCAGTTGTTCATGTGGATGACATTATCTGGGGTGACTCAACTGACAACGACGCTAACACAGAGGACATGGATTACCATCAGCCTCGTCCTGGATGTTCTCACCATCAAGACACTGTGACTAGTGTGACTTTGACGTTTCCAAGGAAGGTCATGGAATGTGATGTCATCTGCAATACAGCTGATCGTCTTGGTTTATCAGACAATCAGTTACTGCCATGGTTTCTGCCACCTTGAAAGCTGGAGGGGCTGATCTGGATAACTTCGTCATCTCAACCTCAACAACACGTCGCAACAGAATGCTGTCCAGGTATAATATCAGCCAGAATCACATGTCCAAGTTTTGTGAAAACCCCCCACAGTATGCTGCCTTACACTGGGATGGAAAGTTGCTCAAAGATGTCTTGGGCAGTGAACCTGGAAGTACCTCAGAGACTTTAGCTGTGCTAGTGTCTGGTCCACCTTCATACACTGAAGGAAAGTTATTGGGAGTACCTGTCATCGACAATTCTTCTGGCACAGCTCAGGCTGAGGCTTCAATGGATTTACTGGAGACATGGGAACTTACGGATAATGTTACTGCCCTTGTTTTTGACACTACATCCAGTAACAGTGGAGTTCACAGAGGAGCTGCCAAACTGCTAGAGAAATGCTGAACAAAAAGGTGTTTTATCTGGCCTGTCGACATCACATCCTGGAAATCCTAGTAGGAGCAGTTTGGGAAGGTGAAGGGGCCAGATAATCCCTGGTTTGAGCATCTGAAGGATGTTTGGATGGACTTGTCCAAGGAAAACCCAAAGATGCTGGCTATCAACAGCAAATGGCTGAAGGAAAAGAAGAAGAACAGTGAAGAAATACTTCCAAGACATTCTAACAGCAGAAAGGCTTCCAAGAGCCGACTACAGGGAAATGGCTGAACTGACAGTCATTGTTCTTGGAGGAACGCCTCCTCGAGGTATTCACTGGAGTCGACCAGGCGCCATTCATCAGGCCAGATGGATGGCCAGAAACCTGTACTCCATGAAAATGCTGATGTTTGCAGATCAACTTGAGTATGACGAAGACACTGTATCAAAGCTGGAAAGACTCAACACCTTCCTTGCGCTGTTCTACACTCCTGTATGGATGATGTCAATGTCTGCTGCAGATGCTCCTGTGAATGATCTAAGTCTAATCCAGGACATGTTGAAGTACAAGAAAACTGACCCAGAGCTTGCTGATGCAGTACTTAATAAGATGGAAAACCACAAATGGTACCTGATGCAGGAAGTCGTGCCATTTGCCCTGTTCAGCAGTAGATTGAGTGACACATTGAAGCACGACATTGCTGCCCAGTTACATGCCACTGAGAAGCCAGACAGCTTCAGAACAGGAAAGCCTCTATTCCAGAGAGTCACAGCTAAGACCACCCTGGTTGATCTCATTGGCCCAGAATCACATTTCCTGCTGGACACACTGAACATTGGATCCGAGTGGCTTCTGGAACCTGTCACGTCTTGGCCACAGAATGAGGACTACAGAAAAGTGTTGGACTATGTTAAGAATCTGAAAGCGGTGAATGACATTGCTGAATGTGGTGTCAAGATGATGAGCAACTTTGCAAATGTCATAACAACAGATGCCAAGCAAAGGGACTATCTCCTTCAAGCTGTGGAGTTCAACAGACGCCGCTTTGACAGCTTCAAGAATTACTCTCTCAACAACTGACTGTGTAAATGTCATTATGAAATTAATCATCATGTCATGCTTTCACTTCTTGATCGATTAGACTTGTGACAAAATGTTAATCTCAAATTTGTGTCATGAATAAGGCGCCTTGTCTGCCTTGAGTGTGAGAAAATGAATTTTGTGATATTTCTGAAATCTTTGTATGTACCAATGTGCCATTTCTTGTTCCAAGACTATCATAATCGTATAAGTTAGAAAGAGGATTAAAAACATTAATTTGGTGCCTATTTTGTTGCTCTATCTTGTTTAGATAAAAAGTTATAGTGCAAAACATGATTCAAGGGACCCCAAAATGGTGCTTTTGGCCGATTTCAAGGCAGAAAACTTAAAGCTCCATGCGGCAATGCTTCCCAACAACCTAGGTCAAAATGGTTGTGATTTTTGGCCTTTTCAGGTCAAAAAGCATGGGAAAAAAAGTACAGAAACCTATGAAAATAAGAAAAAGTTGATTTTTGAACAGGGCTAGCTTAACATGTTTCATTGTACTATGGGGTAATTCCAGGACAAATAGACAAATGAAAGTGCCAAATGTACACTCCACCATCTCCAAAATTCATGAAACTTGGTGTGAGGGTTGGTTTTGGTCCAAATTACAAAAATCTGAATTTTTTTGAAAATTGGTCAAGTTGGTCAAATTTTATGGCTTGACCAAATTTTGGTCAAATGAAAAAAACAACATTTTCAAACGTAAAAATATCAGCTGCTAATTGTGGTAGCATAATAAGTCTTAAATGATAAAATATGTAAAATTAACTGTAGTCTCTAAATATGTATCATTTTTTTAGGGTAACAAAAATAAAATTATGATTTTTTGGAAAAAATGTCAATTTTTTTTTTTTTGGCGATTTGGCAGCGAAGATATCATTTTTCGAAAAAAAGACCAAGAATAAAAAATGTTTATTTGATGTATGTACACCATAATAAGTAATAAGAAGTCAGATTATAGTTTATTATAAGGCTCAAAACTGAGTTTGAAATTAAGTAATAAAATCTTTTTTCAGACGAAGATGTATTACAGACTTGTTGGTCCAAAAAAAGACAATTTTCAAATCATATAAAAAATACATGTAGATAAACCAAAGGAGAAAAAATCTTTTAAAATATATGTACAATGTACATACATAACCTCTCTTATATTTAGGGACAGAATATATTGACAATAATAATGTTTAATTTATAAAGCGCTTATCAGAGTATAAAATACTCTTCCTAATACTTCACGTACACAAGTCTTTGAGAATGAATTAAGAGACAGTATTCTCATCCAGTGAATCCAAATTTTAGACACTACCTAATAATATAATAATAAGAAAAAAGAATTTGAAAAGATTTTTATAACTATTAAGTAGATTCACAAATCTTAGATAAAAATTTTAGAAATATTATATAGACAATCTTAAATAGTATACATTTGATAGAATTTATTTTATCTTTGAAAAGTTATTTAATTCTTGAAGCGGAAAAATGTATTGTATTCTTGTTCCTCCTCGTAAACTTGCTTCAATACTCCCAAATATATTTTCTGTTGGAATGTGACAAACATCATCTTGTGCAGGAAAAATGTATGAGGGACATACGCCCGAAGGATGGAGAAATTTTATCAGAAAATCATCATATTCACAGTCAAAGGACTGGACTAATCCGAGCCATAGTTTATTTTCATACATACAACCCACAAAAGAGCCTGTTTCAATTTCGCGTTGAGAGAGAGTATTATGTTCCTGATCCGAAGCAGAAACTCTAATGAGCTCTCTTATTTCGACTGACTGTGCACTCTGAGAGAGTGGATAAACCTTCAACGAATTCTTGGAAATTGGGACAAAGCGATGTAATTGTTGAGTACCTTTGATAGAAGTAATAGGTTCACTCGATGTTTTTGCAAAGAAAGCTCTACATCTACAACTTCTGCCTCAGAGACGTAAAAAAAGTCAATAGCGGTTAGGAATTCTTGAGAGCAGAAATTGTAGAAGTCCTCAGCTGTTAAGATTTGATGGTCGAGAGGCCGTCGTAAGCTTTCTCTGGCGACTGCTCTTTTTACTGTTCCGCCAATACCGTCGCAGGCATTCTTCCCATGGGATGTCACGAAAAAATTCCACTCAGCATGAATTTTGAAGTCTTCGAAATGATGGCATAAATTTAGAAAATTTATTTTATTCTTATACTGAGCCGTGCATCCATCTGTGAAATAATGAATTTTAGTTAGGTTTGAATTTGTTGTTGGATGCACAGGATTAATTTTTTGAGAAAACTATGAACCAGAATTGTATCATGCCTGCGACTGTTTGAAACGAAGCAGTAACTTTTGCAAATTAGTTTTCCTGCATTGTTTTTGGAATAATAAACGAATGGGTGCACTATACATTGCAAGTTCTCCCAATGAAACCCCTGGGCACAATCTTGTACGATGAATGAGAAGTTTTCCGCGAAATTGCCCACCAAAACACCTTCATTTTCGGGCAGAGTTTCTTTTAGATTTTTGAAGTAACTCGACTGACATTTATTCGTGAAGTGGTGTCTTGTCAGTTGTGCAATTTTTTTGGTGAGCGATTCCAAGTATTCCTCTGGAGTTTCGGTGATATCTTTTAACATACAGTGATCGACGGACACCGATTGTTTATATTTTATCTCTTCCATCACCATGAAGTCCAAACTTTCCAAATAATTTTTGATTCCGACCTCTCGCGGGCATCTTTTGCATCGGTGCATCATACAATCTTCATTGTCCATGCCGCAGATGGATAAAGACATTAATTTTTTGTAGTCTAAATCTTTAATGCCTAACGCTGATATTTGTAGTTTCAGATTTTGGTGATGCGTACATACGCAGACACTGTGAGTTCCGCTTTGTCCCGCAAGCACGCACCATGATGGTCGAAGATGAGCAAAGGTACTAAAGCCTATTTTGGGATTTTCATCATTTTTTGCATATTCAGCATATAACTCTTTCAAGTTACACAATACCAGTCTTTTTTGTTTTTTTTTTTTTTCACCCTCTTCATTTATTGCAAACTTATAATCTTTGATTCCTGGGCACATCCTACTATATTCATCATTTTCATAAAACTCCCGAATGATTTTTTTCATTTCGGCTGTGACGACCTTCCCTTTCGTCATGTTTGGAATGTTAGGAAGAATCCCAAACTGTTTTTGAAGATTGCGGCTCTTACACACCATATACTTTGTTGCTCCAAAGAAGTCAGCAGTTTTTCAATGGGATAGGGATACAATGATAGTATTTGTAACCTAAGATTGCGATCGTTACTTGCTTGAAATTTCTCCTTTAATTCTTCCATAACCTTTTGATACCTGAAATAAAGTGTATTTGACATTAAGTTTAATTAGTATATTTTTAATTAAACTTTTCATAAAATATATGTATATGTATTATATTGTCCGATTATAAAAATGTAAACAGATAAAACTTAATTTAGTATATACTTCGATGACTGTATTAAATTTAATTTAAAATGTCAAATTTCAATAACTATGTCCAAAAAATAGTCTTGCCTCTCTAAATCATCTTCCAAACAACTTTTTTTGGATGGACCAGCTTCAGAATAGTCAATAGGAGCCCCATAAGCAGCTTCAAAACTTCGTTTAACCTTTTCCGTTGTCGATCTGAATTTCGTAGAAGCCTTTATCTGTTTTTGTCCCAGCTTCAATCCAGCTGTAAAACAAATTCATAAATTTAGGTTGCGTGAAATAATCAAATACCAAATATTTTGTATATATGTATTCAAGTGCTGATGCTAATATTTAAAAACAGAAAACTACGAATTTGGCATTAAGAAACAAATGTCCTGAACGGAGTCTCTATTGTTTTATTACCTGTTTTAATAGGGCTTTCATCAAATAAAGGTAAAATATTGTCGCTGAGCAAATCTTTATTGAATTGCCTGTCTTGAACGACAAATTCTTCCAATGGTGGTGGATTTGTGGAATCACTACTGCTTCGTTCCATACATTCTGGCTCAGGTATTGGTGCAGGTTCCGGCTCTCTGGATGAACGTTGAACATGTTCTAATACAATTGGCTTCTTTTTAATTGTGACATAGCAATTGCTGCATAGTAATTGATTTTCTTCCAAAATTCCATAGCTTGCAGCTGCCATGGCAGAGTTTACTTTTTTGATGTTACAGAAAATTATTCTTGTTTTTTATAGGATCGCAACAAAAGAAAAAAAAAAAAAAAAAAAAAAATTTTTTGTTTGAGGCATTTTAGGTTAGGTAAATTTACGTATACTAGAAAATTAGGTATATACTGAAAACTGGAAAGAAAGCAAAAAATTTTAAAATTTGGAGGTTTTTTTTTGTATTTTTTTTTCATAATAATCGTCGATAAGCTGACTTTTTATTACTTATTATGGTGTACATACATCAAATAAACATTTTTTATTCCTGGTCTTTTTTCGAAAAAATATCTTCGCTGCCAAATCGCAAAAAAAAAATCCAAAAAATCAAATTTTATTTTTGTTACCAAAAAAAATGATACATATTTAGAAACTACAGTTAATTTTACATATTTTATCATTTAAGACTTACTACACTACCACAATTAGGAGCTGAGATATTTACGTTTGAAAATTATTGTTTTTTCATTTGACCAAAATTGGTCAAGCCATAAAATTTGACCAACTTGACCAATTTTCAAAAAATTCAGAAATTTGTAATTTGGACCTAAACCAACCCTCACACCAAGTTTCATGAATTTTGAAGAGTTACCGTGTACTTCATTTGTCTATTTCTCGTAGAATTACCCTATGCTTTCATTTTCTGGTGGACTTTTTATCAAACACTATAAATATTTGAACATGGTTATATCAGCCACAAGAACTTTACTTTTATAATGAAGGTCTGGTTTAAATGTTTCTCCCAATAGGCTTATATGTAATCATATCAAGCAGGAACTTGTTTCACTAGATATTAGTATTTATGAGGTAAAAATTTTTCTTTTGTTTTTTACTAATATTTCCATCCCTTTTTTTTAAATCTTGTGTAACAGGCAAATTTCTTGATGTGTATTTAATAATGCTAGTATTTATTAATTCCTAAATATTAGCAGTATTAATAAATATAATTTTTTTAAATTTCTGTCTTTTGTATTGTAGACTTATAATTTTCGAATTTTACACTTGATGTAGTGTATAGAATATTACAGTAATATGCTTTTGTAGCCAATTTACTTGTTTCGTATAGAAATATTTTTAGCATCTCTATTATGAAAATTATATTGGCAGAAGGAAAACAATATTAGAGCCTTGGGGGGAAAAAATCATAATTTCATAAAACATTAAGGTTTAAGATGTCATTGGTCTAATTCACTTAAAAAATTTGAAAGTTGGTGTCTGGCATATTGCTACTGAATTCCCTTCTCTTATAATAAACTTAGTGAACTTGCCTAAGTTCCATTTTCCAGCTTAATCTTTTTAATTCTACTTTTCAAGTTAGCCATTCTGCCATTTGCATTCAAGGTGTGTTATGCATAATTTCAAATTTCGTTCATTTCTAGATACACATTCATTTTCAGGGTGTTTGATATTTCCCCCCATGCGATTTTATTCCCTTATTTCCTCCTTATAGTTATTTAGCTTAATTTCAAAAGTTTTCTGTATACTTTATTTCCTCTAATATTCCAATGCAGTTGGAGAATATTTTCCTAATTTGTTGTTTTTGTTATACCTCTTTGAAATCCCCTCCCCGCGGGCGGTCTTTCTGGGGTGGATCGCCCGCGGGCTCCTGCCTCCATGTGGCGAGGGGGTCAGCCGCGGCTGGGGGCCCTGCCGGGTCCCCCGCCCGGTTGCGAAGTGGACTTTTAGCATACCCTGCTATCCTACAGCCCCCTCTTTCCTGTCTTCCCCTCTTTACCCTCTTCCTTGCCTCCTCTGTTTTTTCTGCTTTCTCTGTTCACTTCGCGCGCCCCGTGGGCTGCCGGGGCTGGTCGCTGGGGGTCTCGCTCCCATGGCCGGGGCCGGACTAAGTTGGCTGGTAGGGTGCCCAGGCTGGGACCCTGGGGGGCCTTGGTCTTTGCTGCCGGCGGGGGAGAACTTTCGACGCTGCAAGGGCCCCTTTTGAAACGGGGTACCTACATGGGACGAGGCACCCATCCCCCGCCGGCATGCGCTTGGTCCCCTTGGGCCCCGGGTAATCGGTTCCCCGCGGCCCCGGGCGCTAAACAACAATAAAAATTTTGTTTATGGACACACTTACAAATCTAATGGACCTCGTTGACGACCCGGCTTGTGCATCTGACCTCCCTCTGACTACCTCTTTGGACCTTGGGTCTGGTAAGGGCAGTCGGCAGCCCTCGCCCACCCCGTCTGCTCTTCTTGCCGACACCACCTCTTCCCCAGGCTCGTGGCGCCGCTGCCCGACCCCCGCCAGTGGCGGATGGACCTGCAGTGGACCCCCCGACCCCTGGATCCCCCCATATTCCACGTCCCGATAGGGACCCACCTGCTTTTTCGCCCTCGGGTGGGAAGCCCGCGGCCCCGGTCGCCTCCCACTCCGGTCGGGCCTCATCGCCCCCGGCCCCCTCGGCCCCTGGGGGACGTGGGACCCGACGTCGCCGTCCGCCTTTCTCGTCTCCCCGTCCCCTCGAAGTACCGGTGGTGTTTGGCCCGACGTCTTCGCTCGGCCTTAGGACGGTGGACAAGTTCCTCGTCCTCCGCCCCTCCTCCTCCAAGCCCCTCCCCACTAACCATGAACGCCTCTTTCGAGCGATCCATGGGGTGACGGGGACGGCTCGTTTTGACCTTCGGCCTCAGAGGGATGGCTCCATTCTGATAAGGTCGCGTTCCTCTGTCGAAACCTCTCTGCTCGCTATCCCCAATGTCCTGGGCTGCAGGATTACGGTGTCCCCCCACCCCCGCCTCAATCAGTGCCAGGGCACAATTTACGCTGCTCGTCTTCTACCCATCCCGGTGGAAGACCTCCAGATTGACCTCGCCTCCCAGGGTGTTGTGAGGGTGTACCGCTTTCCCGACAGATCGCGATCCCCAACCGCCCCTTCTCGCCTGCTCCTCACTTTCGACTCACTGGTGCCCCCCGTTTCGGTATTCTGGGCTTTGGTGAGAGACGAGCGTGCGAATTCTCAGTACGACCATACGTGCCAGATCCTACGCGCTGTTTTCAGTGCAATAGGTTTGGCCACGTGAGCAGCTCCTGCCGTCAGCCGGCCCCGTTGTGTGTCCGCTGCGGCGGCCCTCCCCACCCCTTGCCCTGTACTGCTCCGCCTTCCTGCACCAACTGCCATGGACCACACCTTGCTTCATCCCGCTCTTGCCCGTCCTTCCTCTTTGAAAGGGAGGTTCGGGCCCTCTGTTCATCAGAGTTTCTCAGCGCTCGGGAGGCGCGGGACCGGTTGCGTGGCTGCGAGGCCCGGCGTGGTGCCTCGTACGCCGAGGCTCTCCGTTCCCGGACCCCGTCCTCACCGGCGGTTCCCAACGCGCCTCCACCCACCGTGTCCGCTACTCCCAGTCCATCCTCTGCCCCCAGCGGACTCCTACCGCGGCTCCCCGTACTACCAGCGCGTCCCCACGTGCTCCCTCCGCGAACGCCGATGCTTCGTCGGCAATCCCCCCTGCCCCTTCTACGCCCTCTCCACCGGCGCCTTCGGCCACCCCCATTCCGGATCGTGACCCGCCGTCACCCATGCGGGCCGCACGACGGAGGGGTAGGGGCCGCAAGCGCCGCGCCAGTGGTGACCCCGAAAGGTTCGAAGCCATAAGCCTCGCATCACCTTCCTCTCCCAAACACAAACGCCCCCTTCGCCCTACCGCCCCGGTGTCCTCACCGTCCCCACTGCGCAACCGTTATGCACGCTCCCCCCTGGGGTCCCTGACGGCCCTCGTGGTGGGGGCTGAGATACACCCCTCTCAGGCCCGGTCGATGGACCCACTGGAGGGGGAACTCGCCCGCCTGGTCGGCGTGGGTGGGACGTGCACGCCCCCGCGCTTGACCCGCCCCATCTCTCTCCTCGACCTGCCAATGCCTCTGGGTGAGGTATTATTTTCCACTCCCCTCGTAGTCCTGCCTCCCCGCACCTCCGGTGAAGGGAGGGGCATTCTGGATACCTCTCACATCCCCTTCTCTGCATCGCTCTCCCCCGGACGTCCGGGAGACTCCTCTTCTGGAGGACTTGCCGGCGTCTGGTTCCACATCGCCCCCTCGTCGGGGTGACCCTCGCCTTCGCCCTCGTTCGGCGTCCCTCGCTGAACTCCGGGGCTTTCCGATTCCCTCTTTAATCTCGGGCCGCCCGATCGGCCCACCCACCCCATAACCATCCTTTACGCTGACTTTCCTACCCCTCCCTATACCTCGCTCCTGCAGTGGAACATCCGCGGGCTCCTGGTAGGCCTCGAGTCTCTCCTCTCTCCTGGCCTCCAGGTGTCCGGCGTGTTTCTGCCTTCAGGAGACGATTCTGGGATCCCGTTCCCTCCCTCGAGTGTCCGGTTACTGCGGGACTCCCTTCCCCGCCTCTCGATGGGGCGGGGAGGGGGCGCCGCGGTCTTCGTGCACCGCTCCGTCCCTTTCCGCCCCCTCCCGCTCCGTACAGTCCTGCAAGCTGTGGCCGTGCGCCTTTCCTTGGGGCGCCAGCTCACGGTCTGCTCTCTTTACCTCTCCCTAACGTACGCCCTCCACCCGATTCTCTCCGTGACCTAATTCTTCAGCTTCCCCGCCCTTTCCTGATTCTCGGGGACTTCAACAGTCGGGACCCGGCCTGGTGGGACGTTTGCTCCACCTTTCTCTCCGGGACCCTTCTCTCCCTTATGGACGAGCTCGAGTTCACCTTTCTGAACGATGGCTCCCCAACCTGCCTTCACTCGGCCCACGACAGTTTCACCTGTATCGACCTTTCCCTGGTTTCCCTCGAAATCGTGACGGAGTTCACCTGGGAGGTCCTGCCGGATTCTTCCGGCAGTGACCATTTCCCAGTGTGTCTTACCCGACCCGTCTCCTCCCCCCCACCTCTGTCCGCCCGAGCAGACTGGGCCTCATACGCGAGGGGCACGGCGATCTCGCCATCAATTCCTGCCTTTCCCTCCGTCAGTGAGGCCCTCGCCTTCCTCGAGAGTAAGATCCTCTCGGCTGCCGCCAGTTGCATCCCCCGTACCTCTGGCTCCCCCAGGCCGCGAAGCGTCACATGGTGGACCCCAGAGTGCTCCCATGCCGTTCAGGAGCGGCGCCGTGCCGGCCGCCGCTTCTACCGGACCCGCCAGCTGGAGCACAAGATAGAGTTTCAGCGCCTGAAGGCAGTGGCCCGTCGGGTCCTGAAACGCCCGGCGTACCTCCTGGCGGAGTTACGTGTCCGGGATCTCCTCCTCGACTGCCCCCTCGACTGTTTGGCGCAAGGTGCGTAGCTTTGAGGGGACCCGTGTCCCCCCTCGACCCCCGGTGCTTCGGGTCGGGGACGACGAGTTCGTCTCCGATCCGGAGGCCGTCGCGAACGCACTCGCGGCGCACTTCGCAGCCATCTCCAGTTCCGATTCCCCCATTCCCGCCGCGACCCACCTGATTTTCCACCTCATAGGGATGACCCCTATAATCACCTCTTCCGCATGACGGAGCTTCGGGAGGCCCTCCGCCCCCGACGCTCCTCCGCACCCGGCCCCGATAATATCCCCTATGACTTGTTACGGCACCTCCACCCCTCTGCTCTCAGCTTTGTACTGGACCTCTATAACCGGATTTGGTTGGAGGGTTCATTCCCGGACCGGTGGCGTGAGTCCATCGTCGTCCCCATCCCGAAGCCCGATAAAGACCCCTCACTCCCGTCGAACTATCGCCCCATTTCCCTGACATGCTGCGCCTGCAAGGTTATGGAGGCGATGGTCGCCTCGCGGCTGTCCCTTACTCTGGAGGCGAGTGACCAATACCCTGCTACCCAGGCTGGTTTCCGGCGCTTCCGGTCTACCACCGACCCCCTCCTCCTCCTCCTTAGCCACGACGTGCAGGAGGCTTTCTCCCGGCGTCACTTTGTACTCGCCGTCTTTTTCGACCTCCAGAAGGCCTACGATACTACTCGGCGGAGCGCGGTCTTTGACTGCTTACGCTCCCTGGGTTTCGTAGGCTTTCTCCCCTCCTTTATTTATAACTTCTTGTCCGCCCGTTCTTTCCGCGTCCGCATCGGTTCTACCCTCTCTGACCGCTTTCCGTTGGAGGAGGGTGTCCCTCAGGGTAGTGTCCTTAGCGTCCTGTGTTTCTCACTAGTGATGAACACAGTCGCTACGGTCCTGCCTACTTCCGTTCGTAGCTCCCTCTATGCCGATGACCTGGCTATCTATTGCTCTGGCCGCCTCCCGTCTTTGGCTGAACGTCGACTCCAGCTAGCCATCAACGCGGTGGTTCGCTGGGCGTCCTCGGTTGGCTATGCTTTCTCACCCTCTAAGTCTTCCAGTATGCTTTTCCGTCCTCGGCGCCTCCGTCTGTCGCATACCTTCGCCCTTACCCTTGCCGGCACTCCTCTTCCCCTCGTCCCATCCGTTCGATTCCTGGGTATGACCCTCGACGAATTTTTCGGTTGGGTTCCACACAGGCGGCTGCGGCAATCATCTCGCCGCACCCTCTCCCTTTTGAGTCACCTGTCCCACATGACCTGGGGGGCGGACAGGCGTACTCTGCTGCGCCTGTACACCTCCCTGGTGCAATCCCGCATCGACTACGGCTGTGTGGTCTACAGCTCCGCCTCCTCTCCGGCACTCCGTATGCTGGATCCTCTTCTCCACCGTGGCCTTCGCCTGGCGTCGGGTGCCTTCCGCTCGTCCCCTGTCGCTAGTCTTCAGGTGGACTGCGGACACCCCCCCCTACCCCTTCGCCGGGGCCTTCTCATGGCGAAGTGTTACCTTCGCATCTGCCGCCTCCCGAGGTCCCTACTCTTCTCCGCGATCTCCCAGGCGCTACCCCGGCCTGACACGTGGCATTTCGCTGCCTCCCTGGCCGACATCTTTTCGTCCCTGGGGATCCCCCCACCCTCTATTCTGCCGTTCTCCTTCGACCTGTCGCCCCCCTGGCTGACCACCCCTATCTGCCGCTGCCAGGCGCTCCGTGGCCTGCGTAAGGAGTCTCCTCCTACCGTCCTCCGGTCTTCTTTTCTGGCCCATCTTCCCGTACACTCGGACGATGTTCCCGTCTACACCGACGGCTCGCGCTCCCCTGCAGGTGTCGCGGCCGCCGTCTTCTCTCCGTCGCTGTCACCTACCTCCCGGGGTATCCCCCTGCCGGTTCAGGCCTCCATCTTTTCCGCGGAGCTCTTTGCCCTTCTGGAAGCCCTCCGTCTGGTATCGGGTTTTTCGCGGTCTTCCTGTACCATCTTTTCGGACTCGCTGAGCGCTATGATTCCCCGGACCCCCTCGTACGCATTATTCAACAGGAGTACCATGTCCTGCACACCGTTCACCGGATCCGGGTCACCTTCTGCTGGGTTCCTGCCCATGTCGGTGTTTCCGGTAATGAGGCGGCTGACCGCACAGCCCGGTCCGCCGCCTCGATGCCTCCCCTCCCCCGCCCGCTCCCCTTCTCTGACTATGTGCAGGTCTTTCGGTCCCTCTACGACCGCATATGGCAGCAGTCCTGGGACGATGCCACCGGAAATAAACTCTGGTCCATCCGCCCCCGCCTGTCATATTGGGCGTCCTCTTTCCACCGCTCCCGACACAAGGAGGTCGTCCTTGCGCGGCTTCGCATCGGCCATACGCGCCTCACGCACGGCTATCTTATGTCCCGGCAGGAGGCTCCTCGTTGCGCCTCCTGCCAGTCGCCCCTCACCGTCTTTCACATCCTTGTGGAATGCCCCACCCTGTCGTCAGTACGTCGTCGCGCCTTCCCGTTCCTCTCTGATTTCCCCCTCCCCGATCGTTTACGTCTTATGCTCGCTGAGAGCCCTCTCTTCTCGCTTGACCATCTTTTCCTTTTCCTCTCCCAATCTCGCCTCCTCTCTGAGCTTTAGGTGACTTCTCACCCGTCGTCCGCGGTCCTCCCATTTCTAGTGCCTTTCCCCCGTCTCCGTTTCTCTTTCTCATATTCTGCTTCGCCATGATATCCGCTAGCGTATAGCGGGAAATGGCGGTAAACGCCCCAATACAAACAAAAAACCTCTTTGAAATGGTGGTATTTAATGGAAAAGTGAGATTTTTTTTTTATTTAAATAAGCCCTATCAAATTTATTTTTTCCTCCAAATCAGAAAAGTCTCGAAGATTCTTGTGTTGAGTCGGTAATTTTGCCACATGAAATTAATCGAGCACAAACACCGACTTTTGTTCCAGGAACATCCAAAAAGTTAAAAGAAAAAAACCCAAAACAGCAACAAGATTATTATGTGATGCTTCGACTGTTATGACAATTCAGTTAAGCGATGAAGAGCTGAGGGAGCTGAATAAACTTAAAGTTAGTAAATCTTGTATAAAAGTTAATGTATTTTAAACTGTTTCCTTTATTTAATGGTAGACAGACATGTCCTGTCTTAGTTTTCTCTCTAATAATAATAATCAGCTAGGAGGTCCAGAAATTGGAACAGTGCTCAAGCTAACAATATGGTCTGTTGCATTAACACTGGGTCTATTATTGCCATCACCATCGGGAGTCGAACCCCCAACCGCTCTTTTCCTTCACTTGGAGGGAAACGGTGTTACCCACTGACAAATTGGCACTGGCCTTAGTTTTGTTTCTAGGCTAGTATTGTTATTTTGAAAGTTAAGTTTTAAAACTTATACCGGTATGGAAAAACTATACACGCTTACAGTATGGTATTGTATGTGGTACCTTTATTTCATAATTAAATATAAATTATTAATTAATTGAATTAAATATCTACAAAACTGCCTCGGGATTGGCGACCTAGCCTATCGGGAATGAAAATAATTGCCATACATACATAGAACCCAATATGGAGGCATTGGGCCCACCCAACCACAAGAAAAATTGGATCAAATGTAGAATTCGGACCCCAGCCTTCTTTAGTTAGCTTTATAAGGCTAACTAACGAAAATATCACGACCTAACCTAACCAATCGTCAAGGGCGTACAGTTAACCTAACGATTGGTTAGGTTAGGTCGTGATATTTTCGTTAGTTAGCCTTATAAAGCTAACTAAAGAAGGCTGGGGTCCGAATTCTACATTTGATCCGAAAAATTTATTATTTCATGTTCAAAATTTTCCACTGCTGACTCATGAAAATTACATCAAGAGAAGAGTCAACAAACTTTGAAGAATCAGCAGATTCCTAACGATTATATGAGCGGCTCGCTCGGAGCTTGCTTATGTTACAGTGATGCTTTAAGCGAGGAAGATGTATTTTATCTAACCATAAGTTCTGAGTGAATTCCTCATAATATAAAACCTAATAACTATAAAAAGGATAGGCCTATTCTTCAGGTATTTAAGTGTAGTGACTGCTTATATTAATTACATCAAAGCAACTCGTTGTGTAACTCCATCGTCGCGCCCTACATCGAAACAGAAGCGAGGCCCAACGAAATAATAAGGTAAGGCAATTCCTTTCTTTACCATTAAGCAGCGCAAATACCGAAGGCAAATAAACATAAAGAGGTCCTTTGAAGACCTACATATACATAACTAACGAAAAAATGTAGGGCTTTGTCGTTAACCCTCCACTGAAATCTGCTGGAAATTTCCATCGGATGAGGGTAACAGGCACTCAGCCCATAGCCCTATAGTTTTTTCACAACCGGTACGATAATTCAGGCTTAAAACTGGACTAGTTAATAGATTGATTACAAATAGATTTCATTATTTTAATAATTTTAGACCGTGTAAAAATTTAAAGAATAGTGGCTTAATAGGAAAATGATGTATAAAAAAGTTGATGCAATATTGATAGATTTATATTTTTTAATATTTTAGGCTGCAGGGGGCGAAAAAGAAAGGCCTCACTTTTATGTATATTGCATTAAACCTTGTGCATCGGTTTGTGTAGGTAAACTCCGTGTCAAATGCTCCGAATGCAAAGGAGGAGCTCTCACCGTTCATAAAGATCCCGCAAGTTGGCATGACGTCTTAGAAACTAAACAGGTACAGTTTGGGAAGGTGTTTCCAATGGAAACATTCCCTGTAGCTTTGTTTTATTATAAAGCTCTCTTGATATCATCAGAATTAGAGGAAAAAATCATAAGCGGACGAAGTTTTTTCTTCATAATCTAAAACTGCATGGTAATGAATTTTATGGTCTTGTTTCTGAGCATATACATGCACACATGTTTTTTTACTGAGTTTAGAAATCGGTTCAATTTTAAATAGATTATAAGATTAATTACAGCAACTATGTATCATAAGTTAATTTATTGCCAAATGAATTCTTTAGTAGGGTTTGAAATTCTGATTATGTTGTAATTGTAGTCAGATGGGTGAATGTTTTCTGGGTTCAGATGATGCAAGTTTCCCCCTCACATGACCTTTGTCGTCTCGTGAAAGAGGTTAAACAACCCAAAACATTTTTGTTGTAGCTAGTGGAATGTTCGACCTCGAACTCGCGTTACTACTATGTGGTGGACCTAATAGATCATTCGCGCTATAGCTGGCGGTTTCCAGTAAATTTGGAATCTTGGTTGATTTAGTACATTTTAAATGTTCTTTTAAAAAATTGTCCTATCAAAGCTTCATCAGACCACTTAAAATCATTGTTTTAAACTTAAATCATATTTTGTTTACAATTATGCATGATTAACGACAATTTTTGTTCACCAACTCGAAGGTCGGTGTGACCCATCCTATAATCCTTTCGTCGTCTTAAAATTCTGATAAAAATACTTTCAGTGCAAACATACTATTCTAATTTGCCCATCCTTCCTGCATAAAAAAAAAAATCAGATTTGTAAAGCTTTTGTAATTTCGTTAGTGTGAAAATTCTTTTTAAAAGTGAAATGCATTTTCTGAAGTTTAGGCAGATTTGATGCCGACAGATTTTTTTATGATTATATGGTACTGTAAATTTTTTTATGCAAGGAGGAGGGGCCAAGGGCGAATGCCCACAAAAAAGTCCCCCTAATAGAAAAAGAAGAGAGCCAAAATCAATGTCTCGGGTTTTCGAGATGCCTGGTCACTCTGCATTTGAAGGATTGGAGGTCATAGACGGGGGGAAAGATGGATTGAGGAAAATTGTTTGAGAGTTATCGGTTGAGTAGATGAAAGATTGAAAATACCGATTAACCCTTGCATTAGAGAGTTGGACGGAAGAGGAACGAGAATGTGTCGAAAGTTCAGTACTGCTTGCTCTCCTTAAATGAGGAGGCATGCAGTTAGAGAATTTAGAAGAGCACTGTCCGTTATAATAGCGATGGTAAAGAGAGAGTGAGGCAACATTGCGGCGAAGGGAGGAGGATTGATGAGACGAAAAACCCTTTGATTTCACTCTGTCAAGTAGAGCTGTACGCGTTGAGCTATCCCACACGTGAGAATCGTACTCCATACAGGGGTGGACAAGACCCCCTGTACAGAGACAGCAACTGAGTGAGGGTGAAGAAACTGCGAAGCTGGTACGGCACGCCTAACCTCTTAGAAGCTGTTTTGGAGAGAGAATATATATGTCTTTTCAGGAAAGATCACGAGAAAAGGAAACGCTAAGAATGTTAAGAGAAGAGGAAGGATTGAGTTGTGTATTGCTCTGCAGGTAAGGTGATAGTTGTGTGGAAGACTGTGATGAGTAGACAGATGGAGGAACTGAGTTTTTGAGGTATTGAAAGCCACAAGGTTTTCTCTGTCCCAATCAGAGATAGCAGAAAGATCAGAGGTCAGGTGTACCACAGTCGTCCTACGCGAAACATGGAGTGACTGTTGAGAGGGATGCTTTGCGAAACTGGTGAAGAAGTGAAGCGTGGAATCATCGGCATAGGAATGGATAGGACAGAAAATGCAACTTAATAGACCATTGATAAATAAAAGGAAAAGAGTTGGTGACAGGACAGAACCCTGAGGAACACCACTGTTAATAGTTTTTGGAGACGAACAGTGGCCATCTACAAACGCAGTTATAGATCATCCAGAAATGAAATTAGAGAGGAAGGCACAGACAGGAGAAACCGAAGGAGGCCAGTTTGGAAATTAAATGTTTGTGCCAGATTCTATAAAAGCTTTCAATATGTCTAGCGCAATAGCAAAAGTTTCACCGAAATCCCGAAAGGAGGCTAACTAAGAGTCGGAGAGATAAGCAAGAAGATCGCCAGTAGAACGTCCCTTACGGAGCCCATACTAACGATCTGAAAGAAGATTGTGAGAAGAGAGGTTTAAGAATCTTCCTATTGAGGATAGATTAAAAATACTTTAGAAAATCAAGAAATGAAAGCAATTGGATGATAGTTGGAGGGTTGAGAGCGGTCACCCTTCTTTGGGACAGGCTGAATGAAAGTGAGCTTCCAGCAGGAAGGAAAAGTACTAGATGAAAGACAAAAATCGAAAGAGTTTGCCTAGGCAAGGTGTCAGCACAGAAGCACAGTTCTTAACCCTTTAAGCCCTGAATTTTTTGTAGGGTTAAGTTATGAATGCGTGTATTTGAAACGTTAGCAATTTGTACCTTCAGTCCTTAAAGGGTTAAGAACAACAGGAGGAACACCAGACCGTACGCCTTCCTAGAGTTGAGCTCAGATAGGGAAGAAAGAACATCTTAGAAGAGATTCTAATTTCAGACAATAAAGTCAGAGGCGGGAGGAGATAGAGGAAGGCACCGGAATCGTCCATGGTTGAGTTGTAAGCTAAAGTTTGAGCGAAGAGTTCAGCTTCGTGAGGAGAAGAGACGGCAAATGAACCTTCGGAATGGAAAAGAGGAGGGAAACAAGAGGCAGTTGTGGAAAAACTGTATATGTTTACAATATGGTATTGTATGTGGTACCTTTATTTCGTAATTAAATATAAATTATTAATTAATTGAATTAAATATCTACAAAATTGCCTATAGCCTATTGGGAATGAAAATAATTGCCATACATACATAGAACCCATATGTAGGCATCGGGCCTGCATAACAACGAGAAAACCAAATTTATTGTTTCGTGTTCAAAGTTTTCCACTGCTGACTCATGAAAATTACATCAAGAGAAGAGTCAACGAACTTTGAAGAATCAGCAGATTCCTAACGATATATTAAATTATACTGGCGGCACTCTGAGCTGCTTATGTTACAGCGATGCTTTAAGCAAGGAAGATGTCCTTTATCTTCCTGTAATTTCTGAGTGAAATCCTCATAATATAAAACCTAATAACTATAAAAAGGATAGGCCTATTCCTTCAGGTATTTAAGTAGTGACTGCCTATATTAGTTACATCAAATCAACTTATTGTGTAACTCCATCGTACCACGGCCCTACATCGAAACAGAAGCGAGGCCCAACGAAATAATAAGGTAAGGCAATTCCTTTATTTGCCATTAAGCAGCGCAAATACCGAAGGCAATTAAACATAAGGTCCTTTGAAGACCTACCTATACATAATTCTCTAACGAAAAAACGTAGGGCTTTTGTCGTTAACTCTCCACTGGAATCTGCTGGAAATTTCCAACGGATGAGGGTATCAGGCAATCAACCCATAGCCCTATATAGTTTTTTCAGACTATACATGTTTACAATATGGTATCGTATTTGATACCTTTATTTCATAATTAAATATAAATTATTAATTAATTGAATTAAATATCTACAAAATTGCCTCGGGATTGGCGACATAGCCTATTGGGAATTAAAATAATTGCCATACATACATAGAACCGATATGTAGGCATCGGGCCTGCTTGACAACAAGAAAACCAAATTTATTATTTCGTGTTCAACATTTTCCATTGCTGACTCGTGAAAATTACATCGAGCAAAAGAGTCAATGAACTTTGCAAAATCAGTAAATAATAAAAATACGAAGAGATATATTATACTGGCGGCACTCTGAGCTGCTTATGTTACAGCGCTGCTTTAATCAAGGAAGATGTTCTTTATCTTCCTATAAGTTCCGAGTGAAATCCTCTTAATATAAAACCTAATAACTATAAAAAGGATAGGCCTATTCCTTCAGGTACTTAAGTGTAGTGACTGGTTATATTAATTACATCAAAACAACAACTCGTGTAACTCCATCGTACCGCGGCCCTACATCAAAAAACATCGTTGCGTCCTACGAACAGAAGCGAGGCCCAACGAAATAATAAGGTAAGGCAATTCCTTTCTTTACCATTAAGCAGCGCAAATACCGAAGGCAAATAAACATGAAGTCCTTTGAAGACCTACATATACACAACTAACGAAAAAACGTCGGGCTTTTGTAGTTCTCTCTCCAATGTAATCTGCTGGAAATTTTCAATGGATGAGGGTAACAGGCAATCAACCCATAGCCCTATAATTTTTTCACATAAGTTGTTGAAGAGTTCCTTAGCTGGATGCTAGAAAGACTGAGAAGAATTAGAATTAGATAGGTTTTTACATTTTTGTCTGGTGAAGGAAGTTTGGCGAGGTGAGATTTTGCATGATTCCAGGCAGAAATATAAGCTGAGTGAGAGTCAGGAGTTGGATGGCGACGGTATCTTCTGAAAGCCTCGTCTCTGTTGCGGATAACATTAGAACAAGTAAACCAAGGGTTTTTTTTTTTTTGCTGCATTTGTAGTAGGAACAGAATATGGAATGTACACCTCCATGCCCGAGAGAATCACCTCCGTGATGCGCTTAGCACACTCGGAAGGGCTCCGACCACGGAAGCAGTAATCATTACCTAGGAAATCATAGTAGTACTGCCTAAGCCCTAAGGGCTTCCCAATCAGCTGCGCCAAAATGCCAAAGGCCGAACTGGAGCAATAGGACAGGAAACAGATATAGGATTGTGGTCGGAGGAGCCCAACGGAGAAAAAAAAGTTTCGCAGAGTAAGAAGGATGAGAGGTGAGAAATAAGTCCAGTGTGTTGGGCCTATTTCCAAGGCAATTGGCGATATGAGTAGGGTGTTGTTCAATCTGCTCTAGGTCATTCAGGATAGGAAAGTTGTAAGCTAGTTCACCAGGGGTGTTAGTAAAATGAGAGGAAAGCCAAAGGTGGTGGTGGACATTGAAATTGCCTAAAATGGAGATTTCAGCCAAAGGAGAGTGGTATAGAATGTATTCCACTTTGGGAGAGAGATAATCAAAGAATTTTGGATAGTCGGTAGAATTAGGAGAAAGGTAGACAGCGCAGATGTATTTAGTTTGAGATTGGCATGCAAGCCGTAGCGAGAGGGTATAGAATTTGGAGAATCTAGTTCGGGAATACGAGAACAAGTGGGAGGATTTAATTAGTAGTGTGAATGAACTTGAAGTTTATGTAAATGTGGAAGAGTCAACGCGAATCAGGGAGGAATGGAAGCGATTTGCGAGGTATGTAAATGGAGATGTTGGTCTTGTCTGACGTACCACTAGAGATATACCCTCAACCTTGTCATGAAATGTAACACTAGGTCCCTGAGGTTGCGGTGGTACTTTATTTCTTGTGATAATCCCGTTTTCCTATAAGCGAGGTGAAGACATTGAGGTCGGGGTTTCGAATGCCGATGATGATGGTATTATTATTATTATTATTATTATTAATGGAGATAATACAGGAGTTAGAGCAACGAGCCGCATTAGTTGATCTGAGCGCTCTGCCAGTTTCTGACTCTCCTGACATTATTATGCACGTATTGTGTACATGAAAATTCTTACGTATCAGGAATTTGTTTATGAATTTATTCCTTATTCTTCGTGTACGCCTAAGCACCTTTTGCGTTAAGAACTTCGTCGAGTCTTTATGGCATCGAGCCAACGAATCGCTCACACATTGCTGGAGGAGTTGCGGATCCAGACCCAAGTGTATGTGACATGTCTTGATAAATTCCCCTATTCTTCAGGTCTCTTGGCTTCCACTCCCTTGATGCATTCCCATACGTTCTTTATGCCAATCAAGTCAGTTGTTTTAGCTGTTCAGGAAGCAACATGATTGCTGGGTAACTTCTAAATTTCTCTTTCAACAGTGTTACTGATACCAATAGAGTTCTTAGTATACACAAAGTAAATTTAATGCGGCTCAAGGATCACCACTGCTCTGATACTGTATCTAAAATTTCATGTATTGCTCACTAGTGAAGCGTCTAGGAATTTCATTCCTGATCTCCAACTTCAACAAGAAATATATATTCCCGCATGCTTTCCTTAATTCGTCCACTTCCTTGAGACACTACGACATTCTGTTCTTTGAACCTGGTTTAATTCTTCTACAAAGGTCTGGTGCAAGTGTCTCCGAGCGATTGATACATTGAGAAAACGGTCTTCGTGATTGTTTTTGGGGGGACTTTTCTCGTTAGAAAATATCACGCTGCCCCCTGTCGATCAGTAAAGTTAAGCGACATTGGGTATGGGGAGAAGTTGGATGGGAGACCGTCCTCTGCGTTCAGATTATGTAAGAACCCGTGGTTCAGATCCCACATAAAGCTGTAGGTCCCCTCTGTCATACGACTTAGAGTTTTCGAAGGAGGTTAAACCACCCTATAATTATCATCATTATTATTATTTTTTTTTATAAATAAATTTTCGATAGGAAATTCAATTTTGGTTTGATGAATTTTCGTTTGAGCTAATCTCCGAACTGTTCGAGGGTTGTAGGCCAGTTACAAGTTGTTAGCAATGAATGCTGCGTTGGTCACAGGCTTTGGCGTTGTCTGCTAAGTATGTTCCTGTTTTCTTCGGAGGAAGTGTTTAAAAAACCTCGTGTTCTATGCCACGTTTCTAAACCACTTGTCTCCTCTCTTACAATCCATATTGAAGCTGTAGCTTTTCGCGTCTCAAGCGATTTAAAATTTTTAATATAAGGAAACGCTTCTCGTATACAGCGATCTGTACGTAATTCAGAGTCGTTCAGTAATTAAATACTGAGTAAAATACCCATGATAGTTTCTATTTTACCTCTTGCTCAACTAAATTTTAAACAAAATCGCATCATGCTTTAAAATTATTTAATCTTTAGTCTGTTGATAGATGAAAGCTTAATCAGTTATACAGGGTGTCCCAGAATTAACTATCTATTTCAATGAAATCGGACAAATTTAATAAAAACTGACATAATTTTGTGTTTATTACTAAATTATGATACAAAAACAAATAGATTTATAAATCATAGGTCAAAACTTTATTTACTTGAATGTGATAAGCCTTTTTCATCAGTGTCGAACGCAAGATTCTATGAACTGTTGTCTTGGATATGTTGAGTCTTCGACCGGCCTCCCTAACCGAAGTTGTTGGTTCATCCTCAAACAATTGTCGTACCTGTTCGGTACTGTTACGTGCTGTCTTTGGGCGTCCTCTTCCCACCTCGTCGTGTACGGATCCAGTTCTTTTAAATTTGTTCACAAGTTCACGAATCGCTTTGTCTGTAGGACCGGTTCTGTGGAATCTTCTTGTAAATTTTTCTCTGATTTCATACATTGCATTCCTTTGATACGGGATGTTACAACAAAGATGCGTTCTTGTGTATTCATTATTAATAGGGTTCTGAAAGAGAATGAAAATAAAACTGAAAAAATTATGAAAAAATTATGAAAAAAATTTAGAAATTTATACATTTTTAACACACATTAAACATGATAAACATAAATAAAAGTGTGTTTTTAAAAAATTTGTCCGATTTCATTGAAATAGATAGTTAATTCTGGGACACCCTGTATAGTGGTGTAGTGGTCAGCATCGCTGACTACAAATCCACCTGCCCCGGGTTCGATTCTCGGCTGTGGTAAGCGGTGCTCAGCTCACGCAGCTGATCATCCTTCCATAAAAAAAAATGGATGTAGATAAATGGGTACCCTGGGTAGCTTAGTGGTTAGGACGCTCGGCTGCTGATCGGGAGGTAGTGAGATCGAGTCTGGGCGAGGACTTCGTAATTTCTGACCGTACGTGGTGAATCGTGGTTCGGATTCTACGTTAAGCTCGAGGTCTAAGGTGGGAAGACATATGAAAAATGTTCTGTATGAATTGGTTCACAATCAACCCACCCCTAATATCTCCAGTCTAACTGTAGAGTAGGTTGAGCCTAGAGATTCCAGAAATGGTCCAGAGCGGGTAGAGTAAATTGAGGTCCACAGTAGGATTCCTCACCAAATTAGGTTAGGGTAAATGCAAAAACTACACTTTTTCTACGTGAAAGTCACAATATGATAATAAAAACCCACTAATAGACAGAGTTTATTTCCACAACAGTTTCGATGCCCACTGGCATCCTCTTCTGTATCCACCCGAAGAGGACGCCAGTGGGCATCGAAACTGTTGTGGAAATAAACTCTGTCCATTAGAGTGAGTTTTTATTATCATAGGTTAGGGTAATTTACCTTAGTCTTTAAGCTACGAGTTAATACTAGGTCTTAGACCACAATGTAGGCCTAATTTAACTGGACCTAGTTCAAATGTTATTAAACTGGGGCTTAGAAATACAATTGTTCACTAACTGAGTGTTATTGAATAAGTCCTGGTTTCCTTAGTCAGGTCTGATCATCTTGGAGTCTTTCTTCTAGTTTAATTTAGGTGAACGCACTTGCTGGTGGTGATAGTTTTCTCTTTCAAGCCCCTTCGCTCGCCATGCTGCTCTTCATGTATGTCCTTTGTTCCGGCTTTTATAACTAGTCTGTTTTGTTTGTTCGTTGATTGGTAGTGTGTATCAATACTACCAAGCACGCTGTATATCACAGTAAATACTAGTGTGGTGAATAACTGGTGAGCAACCAATTGGTTTCATCTACTCAGTCATTGACATAAAAGGAATTTAATAATTAATTGTTAGATTAACTACCTTCCTACTCAGTGGACCATTTTCGTTACCTCCCAACTATCCACACGTAACAATTTTCCATAGACAAGTTTTGACCTTCGTCAGAATGAACAATTCGGGGGGAAGCAAAATGAAGGTGTAATATATAAAATGTTATAATGTTTCAGACCAACAAAGACCCTAGGATCCACTCATGGCTGGTCTACCTAACTGTGGTTGTAGTTGTGTATTGCGCATGTCCTCCGTGGTGGCGGAGGGGACCTATAATTTTACGTGGGTTCCGAACCACAAAAACCTTAATTTTACTAACTTAAACCCGTTATTTCTAGTTCTATCATATTGTGATATTTCGAAAAAGCTATCTCTATTTACGTTATTGAACCCATTCATAATTTTAAAAGCCTCCAAGTCTCGAGTGTAATCAATTTTAACTCCTTAAGCCTATCCTCGTACGACTTCGACTTAAGCGACGGAATCATCTTAGTTGTTCGTCTGAACACACTCGATTTTATCTATATCTTTGCGCATATGCGGATTCCAAAATTGGATCGCGTACTCCAAATGGGGTCTAACTAATGATTTATAAAGCGGAACAATAATATTGCGCGATTTGTACTTAAAATTCCTAGCTATAAAACCTAGCACCTTGTTCGTCTTATTGACCACTGCTGTACTTTGTTTCGCCACTTTTATTTAGATCACCAGTGAGTCCAGTGCGGCTCGTGACTTTGTTATGGGGGTGCTGCCTCAGAAATTGCGAACAATTGTGTCGATTATATATATATATATATATATATATATATATATATATATATAATATATTATATATATATATATAGAGAGAGAGAGAGAAAGTCGGATAGATAGATAACTACTCAGTCATAAAAATAAGTAAAAAAGTATCATAAAATCAATTATAGGGTACTTACGCTTAACGGGTAATTTCGAATTTGCCAAAAATTTTATTTATAAACAAATTCCATTCTTCTGTTTTTATTCTGAGCGAAAAGGTCTATTACTTTTTCATTGAAATTCTGTGTACTGTTGATCAAATTTTTTCTCTATTGAAATCATTGCAAGAGCATTTAGTCTTTCCTGATTCATAGTGCTCCTTAAGAACGTCTTTATTCTTTTAATGTTGAAGGCAGCGTTCGGCCTCGGATGTAGTCATGGGATGGTCAAAAGAATTTTTATGAGTTTAGCTAGTTCTCCAAGAACATCTAGATTTTCAGTGCTAAATTTCAGCAGATCAATTAACTGTCGTAATTGTGCATATCAGGTCTACTGTAGAAAACTTGTAGTTCAGTAAGAAGCTTTCTTTTTCAATCATGGGATATGCCTCAGTGGTCACCGTTACCTCTTCCATAGGCATTTTCATATTATAGCTATCGAAGTTTTCCTTGGTAAACAGCTTAGCAGCTACTAATTGTTTGGTAAATGAATACCTCTCAGCTGTCACACATACGCAGTCGCACACTTCCTTTGCTTCAATCATGAGTGTTTTGAAGGATTTTTACAGTGCTCCGAATTTCTTATTTTAAAGTGGCATTGTTGAAGTTTGCTATATATTCTTGTACTTTACATGAGTCAATAGCTCGAGATTGCATTTGATTTGATTGTAAATGACTTCTACGTGAGGCATTGTCTGATGAAAAAAGTTTCAACCAAAAGATGAAGTTTTCTTTATTCAAACGTGCAAATTCCTGTTGCTTCTGAATGGTTTGATCTGCGTTTGCTGTCGACTGTATTTCTTCAAGGCATTTTTTTAAGGTTCCAAATTTTCATAGACGCGGTTTACGGTGCGTATATGAAAATTCCATCTAGTAGGGGATGGACGAGGAATGCGGCTGGCCATATGTTTGCTTAAGATAGAGAGACGAAGTGGTGACCTGGAGAAAAATGTTGGTATAGCCAAGAGGTTAGAAAAGAATTCTTGAATTTCGGATAGTACTTGCTGCATTTTTCATAAGATTCAGTTGGTGGGCATAACAGTGAATGAAGTGTGCATTATTGTAAACTTCTTTAATTTTAGCCCGAACTCCCCCTTTTTTTCCTTTCATGACATTTGCGCCATCAAATGTCTGAGCAATTAGTTTCTGCTTGTTTCCTTCGAGAAGAATATCTAGCTGATCTAGAATGCACTTAGATAGTCCTTCTGCCGTTTGATTTTCCGGAGTAAAGAAACCCCAGAAGCGCTCAAAGACTTCCTCATTCAGCTCGTATCTCAGAACAATAACCATTTGAGTGTGTTCAGAAACATCAGTTGTGTCATCAGCCATGACCGCCACAAACGAAGCTTCTTTAATTTCTTTTTTTATTTGATTGCGGGATACCTGCAGCACACAGTCAAGAATATCATTCTGAATGGTTTTGGAAATGCCCTTGAAGACTGTGTTGCTTTCTAAATGTTTCTTCAAATCGGGATCTAATTTTGATGCGAAATTAATTAATCCCCTGAATACACCTGGATTTGCCGAATCATCTTTTCATCATGTCCACGTAAAGAAATCTCAAAATTTCCGCAGAATTTAATGCAGTCTATTATTTTCGACAATATTTCACGATTTTTGGTAACACTGTTATTATGTTCGATAATCGAGAGTTTGTAAGCCTCACTAAGTTTTTCTTTGATATTTACCATTCCTAAAAGTGACAGGGAAATCACATTATCAATATGCTTCTTTGAACGCTCATGCTTTTCAGTTTTTTCTTTCATTTTGTTTATATTTGTAAAACCACTTTTTGTCCACGTCAAGTCACTACGGAGTAGACACGGGAAACAAAATAATGCATTTTTAACTTTACAACCACAAAGCCAACTTTTTCTTTGGTACCATTCTGAATTAAAACTAAGAATATATGTATTTCTTATTGTTACTTATTCCGGGCTGAGATATTTGAATTCCTGATGTAGGGCGTCCTTCAGTTTTAATAGCTATTTTTTCTTGAAGAGAACTGTGAAAAATTACGAGACTGAATTTTACTCACTGTCACCCGACTCACTTCTGGGGCTAGCGCAGCCATGATAATAGAATAGGCGCCTAGTTAAAATTTCAAAAAACAAAGTCACTTGCGAAAAAAATATTCTAAGAAATGAAAGCTATATATTGTAAATAATCCAATTATTATATAATTAACTTCAATCTTACGACAAAAAATAAATGATAACGAATCATTGATAAATGCAATTCGGAAATTAAATTTCGAATTAGCAAACGATACAGCAACATAACTACCACGTCAAACAAACAAATCGGCACTGCTCTGTCCACAGTGCTTTGGATCCTCTTAAACCCGCGATTCTGACTCGCTCTTCGTACGTCCGCCACCGAGGTTTCAAGCGTTTCGAACAAAATCTGGAACTGTTAAGTACGCAGTTCCACGGGAAGGCTGAAGCTACTTTCGTGATTCATTCGTTCGGCATTGAAATAGTTTAAGGGAAAAAGGATATAATCTGATTTAAAAACTCAAAGTTCATTGAAAAAAAACAATCAGAGGCTATTTTAAATATTTAAATATAAAGATCATAAGATCATGGGGGTGCTGCAGTTCCACAGTGCCTACCTGCGAGCCGCTCCTGCCAGTGACTATAACTCCTAAATCTTTTTCCTGTTCTACGCTTGCCAACTCCTTCGCTGACATACTATACGCAAAATTACCGTTACGCGAACCTATATGTAAAATTTTGCACTTATCGACGTTAAATCTCATTTGCCATGTGACTGACCAATCGACGATTTTGTTCAGATCTTCCTGGATTTTACCTGTCTTCATTAATTGCCCTACCACCCAATTTCGTGTCATCCGCAAACTTTGAAACTGTACTGACTAGGCCGACATCTAAATCGTTAATATATATAAGAAAAAGCAAGGGGCCCAATACAGAACCCCGAGGACCGCCGCTCGCTACATTAGCCCAAGACGACTCCGCCCCATCAACGACCACCCTCTGTTTCCTACCTCGCAACCACTCTTCTATCCAATTTATTACTACACTCCTGATTTTATGAGCCTTAGTTTTTTCAACGCGTCTTTTGTGCGGTACGGTGTCAAACGCTTTTTGAAAATCTAAATGCACTACATCTACAGCCCGATGACTTGTAAACTTAACCAGCTTTGAAAAAATTCTAAAAGATTAGTTAAGCAAGATTTGTTTCGCCTAAAACTGTGCTGCGTATTTCTAATCAAGTTATGGAATTCCAAGTGTTCGACTATACTATCCCTAATTATTGACTTAGCTACAACAGACGTTAAACTGATTGGGGTGTAATTTCCCGTTGCACCTTTATCGCCTTTCTTAAAAATAGGTGTTACATTTAAATAGGTGTTACATTTGCTAACAAAATTATCTGGTACGCATCCCTCAAAAGTAGACGCATTAAAAGTCTTTGTTAGCCGCATAACAATGCTTTCTTTTAATTCTTTTAGTTGTATGGGATATTTGGAATCCGGCCCCGGTGATTTACGCATTCTCATTTTATCAATATAGTGCATTACCTCCCTTTCACTAACTACAATATTATCTAAAGTTTTACCATTGTCAAAAGGTATTGTGTGTATGACCTTAGGGATATTCGTTACATCTTCTATTGTAAAAACTGACGTAAAAATTCGTTTAGCAGGGTAGCCATTTGCTTGTTTTCAAAAACGCTCTCCGTCAGGATTTTTCAACAGCCCCAAGACACACTTTACTGGATTCCAATTATTGACTTATTGAAAGAATCGCTTGGGATTTTCTTTACCGTCACGAGCTATGGAGATTTCAAAATCACGTTTAGACTTTTTTATTACGCTTTTCGCTTTACGCCTTAGAGATATGTAATTGTTTCGTAATCACAAATTGTCTTTATCGCACATAGTATGTAGCCTTTAAGTCCTATCTACACTCCTTATAATATCCCCTACTCTAGAAGTAAACCACAAGGGCTTGTTATTTACTTTCGCACGCTTAAACCTGTACAGTACACATTCCTCATTTATAGTCCTAAATACTTTTCAAGCGATTCCCACATTATTTTTGCGTTGGAGATCCCCATTACGTTTTCCCAATTGACGTGTGACACTTCATTTTTAAATTTACAAAAGTCTGCGTGCTGGAAGTTAGGAATTTTAGTCGAGTTAGCTGGTTTCGAGTGACTTACTGAGAGGACAAATTCTACCATATTGTGATCGCTATTGCTTAACGGTTCTATTACTTAAAGATCAGTGATTTAGCATATCGTCCGTAGTTATTACTAAATCTAAAATACTGTCCAACCTCGTAGGTTCCCCAACCCTTTTGAATATACGTAAGATAGGTATCCTCGAGAAAATTAACTACATGATTACATTCCGCGTCTCCCTGCATTGTATCGTAATCCACGTTGGCGCAATTAAAGTCACCCATAACTAAGGCCTGCTCACTAGGGTGGATCGATTTTACATTTTTTTCGATTTCCATATTCTAATAGAGACAAAAACTTGCGCATGCATGAGAAAATAGCCTCTGCAAAATCTTAGCTTAATAGGTAATCATCATCTGCCCCCGGCAGAGCGATGAAAATCATATTTTAGTAGTCAAAAACGTATTTTAAACCCTAGCCTAGAGTCATAAAATTTTGCGTGTGTGTTATTTCATGCCTAAGCAACGATATAAATGCTATGGGAAATATATAAATGCATTATTTAAGACAAAGAGCCGATCTGAAAATATGTATAATATTATACATATTTTCAGATCGGCTCTTTGTCTTAAATAATGTATTTATATATTTCCCATAGCATTTATATCGTTGCTTAGGCATGAAATAACACACACGCAAAATTTTATGACTCTAGGCTAGGGTTTAAAATACGTTTTTGACTACTAAAATATGATTTTCATCGCTCTGCCGGGGGCAGAAGATGATTACCTATTAAGCTAAGATTTTGCAGAGGCTATTTTCTCATGCATGCGCAAGTTTTTGTCTATTAGAATATGGAAATCGAAAAAAATGTAAAATTGATCCACCCTACTGCTCACTACCTATTATTCTCTTAAGTTCATGATATACCGCTTAGTCCGTATCAGCTGTTTGAGATATATATATATATGAAAATTAGTTCACGAAAGTAACACGTTAAAAATATTTATGATTACTAAAACCACGAAGGAAAGGAAACAGAATGGTGCTCAAGCGCTTTCGTCTAATGACATCCTCAGGAACACTGAAGTACATAGAGTTACAGCTCTATATAGGCTGTAACTCTTTATGCCCTTCAGTGTTCCTGAGGATGTCATTAGACGAAAGCGCTTGAGCACCATTCTGTGTTTCCTTTCCTTCATGGTTTTATTCATCATACCTCGTGAATCTTATGTTGTTTCGTGCGTTGGTCTCTCTTCACACGGAGGTCAAACTGGTGGCCCCGCCTCTAGGTCTGGCGTGGTGGAGGAGCGAGTTGTTTTCTTGCGCTCTCCACCATACATAGCCAGGCACACCCGGCTCATCTGGTACTGTCCTGAGCCAGGCATCCAGTCTTTTCTTGAAGACTTCAACTTTGACACCCGTTACGAGGTCCTTAGGAAGCTGGTTGAAAAGTCTTGGCCCCCTGACCAAGCTATTTTCCTTCAGGGTTGAGGAGGTCCCTTGTCGGGCCTTCAATTTGGGAACACTACACACTCCGCCTTTCCTATTTTCCAGTGTTGTTTGAATGGTAATTTGGTTTAGTTTTAGGTTTGGTACCAGTTTTTCAATCATTTTCCATATGTAGATTATGATGTACCTCTCTCTCCTTCTTTCCGGTGAGTACAGATTTAGTTTACGTAGTCTTTCCCAGTAGTTGAGTTCTTTGCAGCCATCAATCTTGGCTGTGAAATGGCTTTGCGTTTCTTCTAGTTTATTAGTTTCTTCCTTTTTATATGGGGACGTCAAAACTGAGCAGTATTCAAGTTTTGGTATAATCAGTGTTTTTAGCAGGGGAATCATTACTGTCCTGTCCCTTCTCTTGAACGTTCTTAGTACCTGTCCGGCGACTCTTTTTGCTTTATTTATCGCTATCTGATTTTGTGTTTCGAATTTCGCATCATCTGTCATTATTATCCCGAGATCGATCGCTTTCGTGCTTCTCTGAATTTCCTGTATCTGGAGCATAATATGCAGTCTGTTTAATTAAGTTCTTCTTTTCTACCATATCTCAGGAGCTGAAATTTCTCGGCGTTGAATGACATGTTGTTGTCTTCTGACCATTTGTATATTTTGTTCGTGTCCCTCTGCAAGGCCTCCACGTCATGTACATCGCTGATTTTTCTGCTGATCTTTGTATCGTCTGCAAAGGATGTTACTATATTGTTGCTGTTTACTCCGCTGTCTATGTCTCTTAGCATGATAATGAACAGGAGTGGGGCCAGTACTGTCCCTTGTGGTACTGAGCTGCATACTTCCGATTCTGATGATGATTATACCTTGAATTTTGACGACCTGCAGACGTTCTCTGAAGGAGTTGTAGATCCATTTTCCCACTTTGCCTGTTATTCCCATATATTTAATTTTATGTGCTATTATACCATGGTCACATTTATCGAAAGCTTTAGCAAAATCTGTGTATATAACATCGTAGTTGTCATTGCCTTCCAATGCATCTAGGATATTGTTGTAGTGTTCTATTAGGTGTGACAGGCATGATCTACCTGATCGGAATCCATGCTGATTTTCGTTGAATCTTTCCCGTGTCTCCAGGAAATCATAAATTTTCTCTCTAACTATTCTTTCAAGTACTTTGGTGAGGTGGGACGTCAATGACACTGGTCTATAGTTCTTTGCTTGAGATCTGTCCCCTCCTTTATATATAGGGACAATGTTTGCTCTTTTCAAGATGCTCGGTATTTCCCCAGTGTCTAGGGATCTTCTCCATATCCAGTATAAAGGTGTAGTTATTTCATTTTTACAGTTTTTAATCAATAATGCGTTCCAATTGTCCAGACTGCAGCTGAATGTGGTTTCATTTGTCCTATAGCTCTATTGAGCTCTCAATGTATCAGATATTTCTTTTGGATCGTCGGTTAGTTCATTATTTCCCGTCCTTAAGGGCCCGATAGCGGCGCGCGTTTTTGTTTTCCTTTTTGTATAGCTATAGAAGTATTTTGGATTTTCCTTTATTGCTTCTACCGCCTTTTCCTCTTCCCTCCCTGTATGGTCCTTAATCGGGGCTTGTGTTTCCCTATCGATACCCTCCAGTTTTTCTTTTATTGCTTTCCTGTCATTATCTCCGCAGTTACCTAACTTCGCCTCCACTCTCTTTCTTTTGCCTCTCTAGTCAGCTCCTTTTTCCTTTTGGCTGTGATTTCGGAGCATATTTTTCTAAAATTCTCAGCGTTTTTTCTTCCAAGGTTGTTAGCATTTCTTCATTTGTTTTATTCTCGAAAATTGTTCTCCATTCTATTTGGGCCATGTGCGATCTGATTGCTTCCCAATTCATAGTCTTCGAGTTCAAGTTAAAGGCCCCGAATTTACTTCTTTCCACAATATGTGTATTGTCTTTTAATGCTGTCGTCATATTTGTTGATATCTCGATTAAGTTGTTGTCCGAGATAATGGTTGGGATTATTTTTATATCAGCAATCAAGTTCGTGTTATTCGTGAATACCAGATCCAGGCAGTTATTTTTTCTGGTATTTTGTATCTCCTGTATCAGCATAAACTCATTTGTGAGAGCCATCAACATTTTTGCTTGCTCCTGGTCTTCTCTTGTGCCCGCAGATCATTATATTGGAGGATGGAGGGTTTATGGCCTTTATTAGCTTTCTGATGTCATCAATGGCCTCCGAGAATTTTTCGGTTCGGGTGCTTGGAGGTCTATAGATGACTTTTACTATCAAGTTTAGTTTTTCTATTTTCACTGCTAGGAGTTCCACATAGCTGTTTGATTTATTTATTACACTGGGGAACACAACTTTTGGTGACTTAGATGTTAGACCTGTTTCTGGGTATATTGAGGTCGCTGATTCTAAAAAATGACATTAGTTTTTCTCCATCAGCTCTGCTTATCAAGATATGATATATATCTATATATATTTCTATATAATGTATATAATATTATATAATTGCTGACTGGCAATCACTGTTGTTGTCAATTGAATACAAAAGTATGATGAATGTCAGCAAAAATAGTGTATTAACATCAAAGAAGCATAAGGTACGAAAAATATTTCTTAAATTCAAACAAGCTTGAGACACGAACGGCAAAAAAAGTTCTTTCATTGAGACATCTCACATAAACCGCGTTTCTGAGATTTCTTGTGATGAGATGTGCCAGGACATTCGCGTTGGATGCTCCAGCAGTAATCTGCCATCATGTGAATATCCCATCGTCCGCGGTACCGTTCTCCCATGGTCCTTAGTTCTTGGTGAAATCGTTCACCCTGTTCCTCGCTTAGATCACCGAGGTTATCTGGGAAACGATCCAAATGACTGTGGAGGTAATCCAGTTTGATGCTCATTTTACAGCCAAGTTTACAAAAAGAAGAGAGCATATTCTCCACTAGTTCACCGTAGTTATCGGCCTTATAGTTCCAAGGAAATTCTTCACAACCATACTAAACGATGACCACGCACGTGCCTCAATGTTGTCCACTGAATCTTGGAAACGCGGGTCTTTCATGAGTTCCCAGATTTGCGGTCCATCGAAAATACCTGCCTTCAGCTTTTCCATGCTCAGCGCAGGAAATTTTTCACATATGTAGCCAAAACACGTCCCATCTCTGTTCAAAGCCTTTATAAATTGTTTCATCAAACCTAGTTTGATGTGCAGTGGTGGCAATATGATCCTTTCTCTCTCAACCAAAGCTTCTTTGATGATATTTTTTTCTCCAACCACCATGTTTTCTCTCAGAGGCCACTGTCTTCTCACCCAGTGTTCATCTTTAGCTCTACTGTCCCAGAGACATATAAAGCACGGGTACTTGGTGTACCCGCTCTGCTGGCCCAGGAGAAAATTCACCATCTTCAGATCCACACAGATCACCCATTGGTGGTCTCGGTATGATATATTTTCTAGGACTAGGGCGACTGTCCCGTGCTCTTCTCTCATACCGACTGAGTGACCAATTGGGATTGATCTGTATCTGTTGCCGTTGTGTAGAACACATTTTAGGCTCCGTTTGGAGCTATCTATGAATAACCGCCATTCACTTGGTGTGTATTCCGATATGCCCATTTTCATCAGCAATCCGCGCACATTGTTGCAGAAAACTAAATCGTTCTCTTTTGAGAAGAAGGGCAGTAAATCCTTTTCTCTGTCGCGATATAACGTGATTTTGGTTCCGGCAGCAGTAAATTTTTTTCTCCCAGCCTGGAAGCTAACAATTCAGACGATTTCTTCGAAAGACTTAAGTCCCTTATGAGGTCGTTTAATTCGTGTTGACTAAAACCTTCTGCAACTGATGACGGTCCTTCGAATCACTGTCATTTTGCCCACATATGCTTTTCTTTGTCAGTAGCAGATTCATCATCTTCTTGAGGGAGCTCTGGAAGATGGCTGAATGATGGGACAGGTATCTCATCTGAATGTGAAACAGGCCGTCTAGCTGAGTCTATGTCAGGATACGTCCATTTACTCCGGTTACGTCCATTGATGCCCTTTATATTCACCAAACAAAAGTAACAGTCATCACTGTGGTTTCTCTGTTCTCTCCATACCATTGGTATACCAAATTTCAGGCACCTCCTCTTTCCGTTGGTCCATTGCCGCAGATGCTCCGTACACGCTTTACACAAAACATGAGGAGCCCATGGCTTATCTTGGTCCCCTAGTTGTACTTTGAAATAGGCAAAATAAGCTTTTTTCACAAAATCAGTAATAGTTTTTCTCTGTTCAATGAACGTGTACTCTCCGCAGATAAAACAAAACACATCTGGATGATTTAAACTCTTTCTTCGTGATGAAGCCATGTCAACACCTGTAACAGGAAAGAATTCACGTTAGTACGTGTACAATACACATGCAAAACAGCAACATCAGCAAAATCATAGCTACAATTTAATTATACAGATGCATTTAGATTTACGAGCAACTCATAATACCGTTCCAGAAGGGTAATAAAGTAGGCAATGACGTATGCAATATCTCAAAAACTAGAGCTGCTAGAACAAAATGGATGATATTTTCTGAATCAGTGGCATGAAAATATCCAGAATAAGGTCTAAAATCTCAGGCACCAAGAAAAAAACTTTTTTTTGTTCCCCAGTGTTATCGTCTCTGTCATATGACCTTCCTGTACATATATAGCACAGCCACCTTTCCGTCTCGTCGTTCTATCCGCTCTTAGTAAGTTGAAGCCCTTTATATTTATCTCTTTCTTATCAATACAGTGTTCGCAGTTTTCACAATTTCCTTGGCAATCTTTAAGATGAGTTTCTGTGAGGCATGCGATGTCCGCCCTTGTTTCGTCCATAAATCCTTTATATACCGGGTGTCCGAGAATTATCTGTACAATTTTTGGCTGTTATTAAAAGTCAACCATGAAGTGTAGAAATTCCAGTGTTATCCCATTTTACAGAGAATCTCATTAAGTTTTTTCTGATACCACGTTTTGACAAGTTTTTTAGAAATGTACGCGGGTGACAGACATTGATGATTTAAAAGCAAGAATCACAGCTGCTATTGAGCGAATTGATGTGGATATGCTGCATCGTACATGGCAACATTTGGAGTATCGATTGGATGTTTTGCGAATCACTAATGGTGCACATATCGAATGTTTGTAACAACATTACTTTAATAAAAGAAACTTTTGAAAATACAGATTCTAAATAATCTTGCTTAAGAATTTTACGTGTTATCAAGAATTTTATTAAAAGATGAAATTGTACAGATAATGTTCGGACACACTGGAATTTCTAAAAAACTTGTCAAAACTTGGTATCAGAAAAAACTTAATGAGATTCTCTGTAAAATGGGACAACACTGGAATTTCTACACTTCATGGTTGACTTTTAATAACAGCCAAAAATTGTACAGATAATTCTCGGACACCCTGTATATATATATATATATTGCCGATGACAAAAGTTTGCGAAATGTATTCGCAGAAACACGATATTCTTTTTTGTGTTACAAAAACTAAGGTTATGCAATTCCATCCTAAAAACTGTAAGCAGCCGGCTGATATTAGGTTTAAAATGAAAGGGGAAGTCATTGAGGCAGTACAAGAGTAAGTATTTGGGGCAAACTATTACAAGCTCCTTGAGTGATGACTCGGATATAAGAAAATCTCGAAGCCTTTGTGCTAAAGCAAATATGACTAAGGAACTTTCGGTTCTGTACAAGTGAAGCTAAAGACACTCTTTCGTACTTTCTGCAGTAATATATACGGACAGCAACTGTGGGTGAATTATAAAAAAAGGTTCTGGTAGAACCCTAAATTTGCTGTACAACAGGTCTTTTAGACTCTTACATAAATTACCCACGAGGTGCTCAGCTTCGCAAATGTTTGCTACCCGCAACGTTCCGAGCTTCCCGGAGGTAACAGGACGTGCTAAATTCAGTCTGATGCAAAGAATTAAAAAATAAATCGACCAACCTGATTATCCATGAGTCCTGCCATTTATCCTCTAAAGTTCTAAACTATGGAATTCTTGGTACGAAAACGTTTGTCTGTAGCTCCACTTAACTTTGACATTACTGTATTATTTCTATCCTTAGTATATGAACTCATTTTATTAATATTTGTCATATGTACTATAGTCTGGCAATAAACGTTTTCATATATACCTTAGTGATGAGTTTCTGGGACTGGGTCAGTTTTTTTTTTTTGGGGCCATCGATCATACATTTCGAAGTTATGGTATTTTATTTCCGAAGCTAATCTGTACAGTGTTGTTCTGTCAACCTCTTTCACCTATAATGAAATTCATAAGTCAAGGTATTTTACTATTTTGAGTTTAAAAGATAAGATTACAAAAACTGCCACGAAGGACAAAATTTTTAAGTAACGGCACAATTCGGTGCATGTTATCTTAATAGAGAATACAAAAAATAATGCGGACCTACTTAATTTTCATAGACTAATTTAATTTCAGATAACTGCCACTTGTGAAAATCCAAACTGTACCGGGGCATTTGCTGAATTCTTTTTCAAATGCAGAGATCATGAAACCAAAGGAGAGGATGACACGGCGGTTGTGTTGTACCTGATTCGAGCGAACTTTCCTGGCATTCCGTGTCTCGCTTGTACCGACGTCTCTTCACCGATAGTAGTTTTTCAGTGCGAAAGCGCTCATGTCATGTGCCTCGACTGCTTCGTTACGTATTGCGTATCTCGTCTAAATGAGCGACAATTTTTGTGTGATAAAACTTTTGGATACACGCTACCTTGTCCTGCCGGATGCCCAGATTCCCTCATCAAGGAGGTACATCATTTTAAACTGATGGGAGATCAACACTACGAAAGGTATCAGCGCTTTGGGACGGAAGAAGCACTATTGGCTGCTGGAGGAGTCCTGTGTCCTTTCCCCGGGTGTGGACAAGGCATTTTACCCGATTCAGACTGCCGCCGTGTCAAATGTTTGGGCGGGTGCGAATATGTATTTTGTAAGGACTGTCTACAGGGCTACCATATCGGAGAGTGCTCCATCGAGGGAATGATCAGCGAAACGTATAGTGGAACAGGATTTTCTGTGGATCCCAACAGAGCTGCTCTTTCTAGTTGGGACGAAGCATCAAGCGTTACCATCAAGGTTATCACAAAGCCATGTCCTAAGTGTCGTACACCCACTGAAAGAGACGGCGGATGTATGCATATGGTGTGCACACGTGTTTCTTGTCAGTTTCATTGGTGCTGGGTGTGCCAGACCGAATGGACAAGGGAGTGTATGGCAGCGCATTGGTTCGGGTAAACTTTCCCCCCGCCACCTTGTATGGTGAAAAATTCTACGCGAATTAATCAACCAAGGTAGTAGTCCTGATTTTACTGTGATATTTGGTATTTAGTGTAAAATAAAACAATTAATGGCCACTTTTATTTACCTATATTGTGAAAAAGAAATTTTAAGAAGTACTGAAAAAATATGGCATGTTCTATTTTAAAGTCCTACAATATTTTTCCATTCCTGAAGTAGTTCAAGCGTAACTCCGTTACCTCCACAAACGATGAACACGACTGCACCGTCCCTCTTAATTTTTCCTTCGTGTATTAGTCTCGAAATGATGTTCAAATACCCAGCTGATAATGCTGCTCCACACGAAGGTTCCACTAAAATACGACTGTCATCTGACGTGGGGGCAAATTTATATGTAATTACTTACGATGGAAAAGCAAAAAATGTTTCAAATACATACATCGAACGCAAGGACACCCATACGTAGTTTGAGGAAAGTGGAGATTGTGTTGGTCAGAATGAAGATACAGTGATGGGCAAAAAGTAATCTATTACAAATAAAAATTACTGATGTCTGGAAAGTAACAAAGTATAAAGTAGAAATTACTTCTCTGGATTAATTATATTATAATTAATCCATAGTAGTAATTTCTACTTTACACTTTACTTTTCAAACCAGTAATTTTTATTTGTAATCGATTACTTTTTGCCCACCACTGGTAGGGGATGCATGTGTTACAAAAGGTGTTTGGACTGAAGTGGAGATTTGTCAGGCCATATAATTGTATTGTACAAAAGGAAAGGACGGTAGACAAACACGAAGAATGAAAGTGTAAAAGCTGAATTCGCAAGAAAAAAACAGCAGAAGAAAAGACTCGTCTGGAATATGAAACAAATGCACCCTGGCAGTGATGAAAGGCGATATAGTGAGTCGTACAAAGAATGCAAGACTAGTGTAGAGCGCGTAATTGTGCTCCGAAGCAGTTAGTGCAAAACGAGCCAATACCCGAGATTTAGTGTGTTAGTAAACTGGTAGCCCATGGTTATTAGGGTGAATGTAATGTAGAAATGTATATTATGGAATGGAAGACGTCGAATTAGAGCAAGTATTTGTGGAGAACGCCTATTTACAAAGTAACAAGAAAAAAGTATCTAGTATTTGTGGATTGGAGATGGCATGATAAAATGAATGTAGGGTGTCATTGGTTCGCTCTTAAATGTAGTGAGGTTTTTGTATGAGTTGTGCGTGTAATATAGTTAAGAGTGAATTGAATGACTAGTACCCACCTCTTCAAAGAAGATGGGAAACGAGTCTCAAGATAACGTGTTGGTGTATGTACATTATTTAAGAACCCATTTCCTATAGGTCGGGTACGACACAAACTCTGAACCGATTACAAAGGGATCACCAGTGGGAATAAAGTACAGGTATAACCCAGTTTTCGCAAGTTATTCCTCAGACTCGTAACGAATAATTTTTTCCCATATAAATACATATTTTATGGGGGGGGGGGGGGGGGGGGGCGTTCCGGTTGCCATTTTCCAGAAGGTAAGATGTTTGGATACGTTCCCATACGATACATAAAAGCGAGTATAAAACACAAATACAGACCTGTATTAGATTAATAAAAGAATAAAGATACCTGTACTGTACTGCAGTGGCGTACTAAGGGGGGTGCGAGGGGGGCGATCCGCCCCGGGTGACAACCAGGAGGTGGGTGCCATCGGGAGAGTTGAAATATCAGTACAAGTTTTCAAACCAAATGAAAAATTCGCCAAAGTAAAAAAAAAAAAAAAAAAAAAAATTTAAAAATGTTCAAACTATTACGACAGCTTAATGTTAATTTCCACTATAAAATAAATTTTTATTTTTATTGGCAATACGAAATTTACAAACGAAAAATTAAATATTTGATAAAAATTACATCGAAAGGCGAACGTTTGTTGAGCATAGCCAGCTGGCTGCAACTGACATTCCAAGTCTTGTTCACTTGACAATGACTCCACATACATGAGGTATACGTTTCATTAAATAATTATGATAAAGCATAAAGTGCTGGTGTTTATAACAATATCATGGTACTTACACCAGTGTCCAGTAATTTTTGACAATGTGGTATAGTGATGTTTAAGTGTTTATAAATGCATCGTCGCGATCCCAAAGAAAATGTGGACACAAGAGAATCGGCTCAGATTTTGCTGTTTGCTGTATGTGATTTCTCTTTTTTTGAGTTACCTTTCTTTCTGGTGTACAGTCCTGGAAGAAATTAATCTCTCTCTAAAAGTATTTGCAAACAGTTGGAATCAGCCTTGAAAAGTGCATTGTGAAGCTCCAAGCTCTAAAACTGTTTCTTGAAGGTCAGCGCAATGAAATTGTGGAGAGGGCCATTCATTATGCAACTACAAAGTGTGAGGAAACAGACATTTCTATGGAGAGAAGAGGGAGAGTAAAGCTCCGAAAAAGGATGCCAGGAGAGATGGCAAAAGATGCTGGTCTCACATTGCCAGAGGAAGTAAAAAGGGCTATGTTTGAAATTTGAATGTCTTGATCGCTTTCATCAAGAATTGGAGATTCGTTCTAAGGCAATGGATCAAATTCTGTCAATCTTAGCTGTTATTCGGCCAAACACTTTGGTTGTTGCAACAGAAGAACAACTTCGGAAGTATACTCCAAATTTGGCTCAGATTTTCGATGAATTCTTTGATGAAGATATCAGTGTGGAAATTGAACGACTTCGGAGGCATTTGGAAGCTGCTAAAATCAGCGTTGAAGAGGCAAAGAAATGGACAGCATTGCAGTTTCTGGAGTTTATTGTGAAATGGAGTTTTTGTGAATCTTTGCCAGGCTTGTCACTGTGTTTGAGATTCTTTTTGACTGTCTGTCTCTCTATTGCTTCATGTGAAAGAAGTTTTTCCAAATTGAAATTGATAACAAATTTCTTTCGCTCGACCATGAGTCAGACAAGATTGACAAATCTGGCTTTACTTTCAATTGAACATGAATATGCAAAGAAGGTGAATTTTGATGAGGTCATTGATCAATTTGCAGAAATTAAGGCTCGAAAGCAGAGACTGTGAATCCTCTCTATTTACCTTTGAAGAATAGGCTGAGCGTTGAGACTATATTTCCCGTGTTTTTTGTATAAAATAAAATGCGTTCACTGAATTTCTAATGTCCTGCATTTTTCTTATTTCCAATTCGCTTATGACAGTACTATACTGTTTAAAAATCTACTTGCAAACGTAATATATTTTTCTGTGTTTAAATTTTAAAATTACTTATGGAGAGAGCCAAAGGAAGGATCCGCCCCGGGTGCCAAATACTTTAGGTACGCCCCTGCTGTACTGTACTTTTATTTTCTCAAACCACCCCCGACTCGCACTGAAAGTTTTACCACCACTGCTCTCACCTTCACCAACAACTTCCTTCCTCACATCTCGCTACAAAGACCGTACCTTTTCTTGATTAATGGCCTGCGATACGGGCATGCTTCGCTGCGTTTGGTAGCAGGTGGAATTGTGATTTATTTTTTCCCTTATCTGGCACTGCGAATAGCGGAATTTGGTGTCAAAAAATATATTACATATAAGCGAAGCTATGAATAATGGTGTATACCTGTACTATCCCAACCTTTGGGATCCAGCGTTACCTTTTACGACAAGGGTGGTGGTATATACTTCTCGTGGTACGTCAGGTGAGATCATCGTCTTCATTTACACGCTCTCAAACTGCTTCCATTTTTCTGTTTCTCGTTAACTCTCGAGCTGAACTCGTATCAAATGCACGTTTATGCTCACACTAATTAAATTCTTGCATTTCTCTCTCAATTCTATCATTATTAATTCTCTCTACCCGACTATATATATATGAACTAGCATCCTTTCCACCATTCTTGTCTCCAATGACGTTTACACTCCATACCTTTCCCGAACATCCTCATTTCTCATACGGTTAGTCCGCTTTACACGAATCATTAAAATTATTAACTTCAACTGCTCTCATTTTCGACAGGGAACTATCATACCCAGTGGTGGGCACCGTTAACCAAAAAGTTAACTTCGATAACGATAATCCGATAATTTTACTACAAAGTTAACGGAAGTTAACGATAACTATTTCTTTACTAACATTTAAAAAAATCAAGGAAAAAAGCTTTAAAACCCATAGAAAATGTTTATTTATGCAAAACCCAACAATAAATAGGTATTTAACCATTTTTATCAAGTTTTGCAACTTTTTTGCTTAATAACTTTTTTTTTTATTTTTAATAAAAAATGTACTGATTACATGTTTTGAAACCCTTGTAACCACTAACCATTAACTAAATTTTAATTTACCAGAGAATTATTATGGCGGGAACTGAAAGGTAAAATTAAATTTTAGGCACATTTATTAAAGACTGACACAATGTGCTGGTTGCCCTTCAGAAAGACCAACTTCTCAAAGTTAGGCCCAACTGCCAGTCTTGACCTCTTGGGCCTCAGGATGTCCTTGCCGAGAGAGAAGAGCCGTTCCACTGCGGCAGAGGACGGAATTGGCAGACTGAAGTTATGGCGGTTTGAATTCATTCGCGGAGCGGTGATCTTCCGTGAATGACTCCTCGCAGTTAACGTGTTAACGGACTTTAACAGACTAAATATCGAGTTATCGGAAGTTAACTGGTCCGATAACGATAAATGGAAATTAACTTCCGTTAATAGTCCGTTAAAAAAGTTAACTTCGTTAATTAACTGTTATCGGATTAACGCTTTAGTGCCCAACACTGATCATACCAAACAAATTTCGCATCCATTCATCAGTTGGCATCAATACACCTTAATGTGAACCTTTTGCTGTATCTCGAGCAATTCCTTCCTGCCAAAGGTTTTATCGCGCCTATGCCTTGCTTTACTCTACTTTCAATCTTGTGCCTCTTTTGCCCATCAAATATCCCAAATATTTAAATTCTTTCCATTCACCACAATATTTAACGCAGACTCTTCTGTATCAATGATAAGATTTTCTATAATCTTCTGTCACATTAGTCTGTTAACAGAATTTGTTACCGTTCTCCTTAATTCATTCTCCGAATCATCTGGATGAACGTATCAGATGCGGCAGCTATTCTCTCTTCAAAATTCAGCTTCACTCTCTCATCTCACGTACTACCCCATCCATATATACACAAGAGGAGCTATGACGACGACATACTGCAATTTCGTGCTCCCGCATTAACAGTCAACCAGTCATTCAATTCACTCAACTCATACACAAGTACAACCCATAACCTCTAATGCAGGGACCTGATCCTTCATCATGAAACTTCGATGTGTGATGATGCACGTGCGTATGAAGTTTCATTAATTTATGTTGAACGGTTCAAAAGTTACAGCCCGTTCACGAAAGTGCGAGCAGTAGAGGGACGGACAAGAACAATCCAGTATGGCCTCTTCAAGTAATATGTACAGGGTGGGCGGAAAGTAGCTCCCTATTTTGGATTGGTAAAAAAATATGTATATTATCCATTTATTTCAGAAGAAATAATATGAAAAGGTAGGCATACATGGTAGGTTTTCTCTAAAATTCAATGTGGGCTCCAACTCTTTCCACCAGCTTCTGGAGCCGCCCAGGAATGGCGTCCACTGACTTTAGCAGGAACTCCGGCGGGATGGAGGACATAACTTCCCGAATTCGGTCCTCCAGTTCTTCCAATGTCCTCGGTTTGGTGCGGTAGACTTCTTCCTTTACCCACCCCCAAAGAAAGAAGTCTCACGGTGTCAAAGGGGCTCCTGGCTGGCCATTGATGTGGACCACGACGACCCATCCAACGCCCAGGGAAGTGGGCATCCAGCCACTCACGGACAACAAGAGCGAAGTGCGGAGGGGCGCCATCTTGCATAAATATCAGATCGTCGATGTTCTCCCATGTGCTGACAACCGGCCAGACCTCGTTTCGCAACATAGCAAGGTACCGCTCAGCATTCATGGTGTTGCGCAGAAGGAACGGGCCCACAACCTGATCTGAGGTCATACCACACCACACCGTTACACTGAACCGATTCTGCCGTTTTTCAGCGGTAACCGTGCGACTTCTTTCTTTGGGGGTGGGTAAAGGAAGAAGTCTACCGCACCAAACCGAGGACATTGGAAGAACTAGAGGACCGAATTCGGGAAGTCATGTCCTCCATCCCGCCGGAGTTCCTGCTAAAGTCAGTGGACGCCATTCCTGGGCGGCTCCAGAAGCTGGTGGAAAGAGTTGGAGCCCACATTGAATTTTAGAGAAAACCTACCATGTATGCCTACCTTTTCATATTATTTCTTCTGAAATAAATGGATAATATACGTATTTTTTTACCAATCCAAAATAGGGAGCTACTTTCCGCCCACCCTGTATATTTAATATATATATTTTTTTATTTAGTTGCTTAGCCGCCGATTCGTACCTAGAGTGGTACATATCTCGGCGAGGCAGAGGGTGGGTAGTGTCGCTGGGATGGGAGTACGAGACTGAGGGGATGAGAAAGTTCAGTTACTGAATATGTGGGAGGGGAGGTATGAGTTTAGATGCGGTGTAGTAGTTGAGAGTGGGTGAGGCATGAGAAAATTGCTTCTGCTGAGAAGTGGGGGCCTTCGGAGAGTATGGACTGGAGACGTTCGGACGTGGGGATGCGGGACAGGTAGGGGAAACAGCTGTGGCGGAGGTCAGACAGATTCGGGCATTCGATCAGGAGGCGGACGACGGTGATCGGGGTATAGCAGGTGGGGCAGAGCGGGGCTGGCAATTTAGCCATAAGGTGACCGTGCGCGCGTCGCGTGTGCCCTAGGCGGAGACGGGCTAAAACCACGTCTTTATGACGGGACCTATGAAATGAGGAAGCCCAATATCTAAGGTGTGGTTTTATCCGCTGGAGCTTGTTGTTTATAGCCTGGTCCCAATCCTTGCCAGATGGAACGGAAGTGGGAGCGGAGAGTCGGGAAAAAATCCGTGAAAGGGAGGGGCCGGGTGGAGACTGGCAATGAACAAGCGGATTTCGCCTTACGGTCCGCCACTTCACTACCCCGGATACCAACATGTGCTGGGACCCAGCAGAAGGTGACCGTCTTGTGCTGGGATGCCGTTAAGGAGTGGAAGGTTTGTTGGATGGTACGGACAAGTGGGTGAGGGGGGTTAAATTTTTCAAGGGAGAGCAGTACGCTTTGGGAATCTGAGTAGATGACATAGGAGTTGGCGGAGTGTGTGCTTATAATATCGAGGGCTTTCAGAATAGCGAAAGATTCTGCTGAAAAGACAGAGGCCTCACAGGGAAGGGGAACGGCTCTAGAGAGCGGCTGGGTCACGATCACTGCTGAGGCAGCCGCACCATCCTCTGATCAGGAACCATCCGTATAGATGGGGACAGCGTCCAGGTGTCGGGTTACGTGTTCCTGGAGGAGCGACTTGTATATTGTAGTGGTCGTAGTAGCTTTCGGCAGGGCACATAACGTGACATAAGTCCCTGCAAAACTTGATAGGGGTGACTGAAGGAAGGGGCATGTTGGAAAGATCCAGGAAAGAGCGGACCGCTTCCGTGAAGTGCCAGCTCTGACCCTGGGGCGGAGGTTCTAAAATCGCCGCGCACAGAAGTGACAAGGGCAGCCTCTGCGCGCGAAGGTAGGTCCTCATGAGGAGCAGATCCCGTCGGTGGGTGAGAGGGAGTAGTTACATTCTGCTTGGAGGCTGGGAGCTGGGGAGGATCGGAAGGCACCGATGGAGAGGCGGAGGCCCCTGTTAAGTACCGGGTCCAAGATTCGAAGGGAAGTGCTGAAGGCAGACCCGTATACAACATTCCCATAGTCCAGCTTTGACTGGACCATCGAAGTGTAAAGACGGAGGAGCGAGCGTCGGTCAGCGCCCCACGTGGTGTGGGAAAGGTGGTCTCGGAGAGCGAGGGGACGCTGGAGTGCGTGTTTCAAGTGCCTGAGGTGGGGAACCCAGTTGAGCCGTTGGTTGAAAGTCATGCCCAGAAACCGGGCGGTGGGCACCACTTCGAGGGGGAAGGTATGGCTGTGGATCTTCTGCTGAAGACCATACTTTTAGTTTTAGCGGTGGATAGGGGGAAACCAACTGATGTCGCCCACCTCTCCACCCGATGGATGGCGATCTGAATTGTTGTTGGACGACGGGCAATTCCCGGCCCCGCGAACCATACGCGAGGTCGTCTGCGTAGATGGAGGAACGGACGGTGGGTGGAAGGGATTTTGCCACTGTGTTCATTACTAGTGAAAAGCATATGACACTGAGGATGCTTCCCTGTGGGACCCAGTCCTCTTGCTCAAAGGTGTCTGAGAGGACTGAGCCCACTCGTACTTCGTACTTGAAATGTCCGGGAGGAGATGAAGCCCCTGACGAATTTTGCCAGGGCTCCGACGAAACCCAAATTCTGGAGCTCACTGAGGATTATACGTCGATGGGTGGTGTCGTAGGCCTTCTGGATGTCGAAGAGAGTGAACAGGACAAACTGTCGAAAGCTAGATTGGGTAGCCAGGAGGGAGTCAGTGTTTTGAAGGAGAAAGGAGTGGCACGGCGATCATTTTCTCGAAGATTTTACAGGGAGCATGTTAATGCGATTGGTCTATAATTAGTGGGGTCAAGGGGGTCTTTGCCGGGTTTGGGGATTGGTATTACGTGGGCCTCTTTCCACCGAGAGAGGAAAGTGCCCTCAATCCATATACGGTCGTAAAGATCTAGTAGGAACAGTTGCATAGTAGGATGGATGTGTTGGATCAAACAGTAGGGGGTGCCGTCCGGGCCAGTGGAAGGAGACCGTCTAGAGGAGAGTGCCGCCTGTCGCTCTCGCATAGTGAACAGCTGATTGTAGGAGTTGTCAAGGGATGGTGAACAGTTCTTGTTAGGGGCCAGCGCGTGGGGGCTGTCTGTGGAGGAGACAGCAGCGAAGGTAGATTCTAGAAGATTCGCCACTGACCTAGGTTCATAGAGAAGCCCGCCATTAGTTCGGAAGACCGTAAGTCGGGAGGGGGCGTATCGTCTCTCGACACTCCGTACCTTCTTCCAGATGGTAGCCGATGGTGTGGAGGTGATACCTGACACAAAGGTACGCCTGGAACCTCGGCGCGCTTTCTTCATCGCACGGCGAGCAACGGCTCTGGCCCGCTATATCTCCATGCGATGGGTAGGGGTTCGCGTAGCCCTCTTCTTGGCACGAGTGGCCTCCGCGCACTCTGGATTCCACCAGGGTACTCGTCGGGCTCGGGGGTAGACAGAAGATCGTGGAATGCTGGTGCTTGCAGCTGCGACAACAGTCGCCTCAAAGTACGCAATGCATTCATCGGAGAATGGAAAGTGGGCCGTCATACGTGTGGAAGTGGTCCCGAAAAAGTGACCAATTAGCTCTGGCCGTTATCCACTTTTCCGGTACCCGAACGGTCTGATCGTGCCGATTTAGTGAGGCAAACAGGGAAGTGGTCACTGCCGTGGTCATCCCGAAGCACTTGCCAGATGAAGTGCAGGAGGCCGTCCGTCGAGATGAACGATAAATCTATACAGGACGGGGTGCATCTGGTGGCGTGGTAGTGTGTGGGAGAGCTGTCGTTGATGCACTCGAAGGAGAGTTCAGCAATGAGGGTAATCAGGGTCGGAGCCACAAAAGTGGAGGTCGTATCACCCCACAAGGGGTGGCGACAATTTAAATCGCCCAAGAGTAGGAGGGGCCTGGGGAGTTGTTGAACAACCTCAACCAGGTCATCGCGGGAAACTTGGGAGTGAGGGGGGAGGTAGATCGAGCAGACTGCGTATTGCTTGTCCAGGAAAATCCTGGCAGCAACCACCTGTAACGGGGACCTAATAGGGAGGTTGTGAAAGGGGGACAGTACGGTGGACGAGGATGGCAGGGCCCCTTCGTGTGCAGGTAGGAGACGGAGATGTAGTGCTAGAATATCTGGTAGGGCAGGGCATCGGTCTGGTCCGCAGGATTAGCTCCTGGAGACAGACACATACCGGACGAGCAGAGGCAATCAGGGAATTTAGGCCTTCGTAATTTGCGAAGATTCCGCTACAGTTCCACTGTAGGATCGTCGCTTTTGGAGGGTTCATTGTTGGACGTGGGAGAAGTGGAGAGGGTGAAGGTGCTAGGGAGTTAGACTGTGGATGGAGATTTAGGTCCATGATAGCGGGGGGGGGTAAGTCGGGGGCCTGTCGGGTCACCTGCCGTTCACCAAGGAGGGAATCGACTGACCTGCCTGCCAACCCCTTCGGGGACTGTGGGGCCGAGTCGACTGAACGGGACCGGAGACGTGGATCGCGGCAGCCCGGGGACCGTCGCGGGCTCAGAGGGTGAGGAGTCTCTAGGCAGGGTTCAGTGGTCATGCAACGGGGGAGGGTTCCATTGTCCAAATTGGCACCGCCCTGTTTGTCTGTTTCCCGGGACACCCGGGGTGACGACAGGGGGTACCAGCAAAACCGGGCGGGTGGGGATGACAAAGTCTGGGTGGCCGATGAGGAAAGAGCCGGAGGTACGAGAGGGGCCGGGTAAGTGGGGGTACAAGGGGATGAGCCAGGGTGCTCCCATGGTGGGGTGGAGAAGATGGCACCAGGGGGGTAAGGGTAGATGCATGAGGCTAGAGGATGCGGCCGAGGGCACTCTGGTCACACCATGTAGGCATGCCAGTGCCGCGTCCACTGGATCCTCGGATGTGGGGTGATCTGCCCCGTCTCGCCCTAGGTGGTGGCTCGTGCACATCAGCAACGACTGTCAACTTCTGCAGGGGTGAGTGCGAGGGTGAGAGGGTCATCGTAGGCGAGGTTAAGGGTGTAGGTGCTCGAGTTCTCCTTTTAGATTTCGGAGAAGAGAGGGAGGCTTGTTGGATGGTTGGTGAGTCTGGAAACTCGCTTCGGCGTCTCCGCCTCGTTGATTTACCCCGGGCGTTAGGTTTGGGTGTGTTCTGGAGTGCGGTGAAAGCGGGGTTCCTGGGAGACGGGAACCGAGAGTCCCGATTCCAGAGGTCTGGGAAGTGTGTAGCTTTAGAGATTCATGGTGGGTAGGCATGGTAGGGGGACAGGCGGCTGCCGGGTCCGGCGTGGGGCCTGATCGGGAAGGGGGATTAGTAGTCGATGGGGTTTTGAGTGGCGGATCGGACGGCGCGGCGAGTCGAGGGCTGCAGCATACGAGACCCCCGGCCTCACCTCCCGACTCCGCACCCTGTTCTCGCCCTCTCGGAGGCTGATGATGTCTGCCACCCGCAGGGCCCGGACCTCCTCCTCAAACTTTAAAAAAAATACATTCACGAGACGACGAAGGAGGATGTGTGCCGGCGCAGTTTGAGCATTTAGACGAGTTGAGACATCGTTCTGGGTGGGCGATGTCCCTGCAGCGTACGCACAGTTGTTGTGGCTGTCGGCATACCGAACTGACATGCCCGAACTTATTGCACTTAAAGCAACGGGTCGGGAATGTATGGGCGCTGACTGAGAACTCGCATGACGCGCGGTCTCCCATGCCCCACACAACACGACCGGGAGGGACTAGGGTGTTGAACGTGAGGAGGAGGCGCGGAGTCAGGGAGGAGGTACTCCTTGACGAGATGTGAATCGATGAACCTTAATGACACCATGGGGTGTGAGGTCTTCTAATAACTCGTTCTCGGGTATCGTCAATAAACGAGTAGCGAAGATAGTGCCCTGACTCTGGTTCGGGTGAGAAGAAACGGTCACCGAGCATCCGTGGACTTCTATGAGGGAGAGTAGGGCATTCGTTTCTGCCGCTGTTCGCGATTTTATAAGGAGAGAACCATCCTTTTGTGGCCGGACGTCACAGCGGCTAGAGTTGCTGCGCGTGCAGATCGCCTGAAATGTCCTTTCAGAGTTGGACGGTAGGAACCCAGAAGTAGGGCGAATAACTAAAAATTTGTGAATACTGGGTAGGGATAGTGAAGCTGTTGGTTCGAAGTGGACTGGGACATCTAGTGGTCAATAGGACGGACGTGGGCGCCGACTTCCCCGTCCGTCACGGGGCTCTCTCCGTGGAGAGACGGGTCGATGACAGGTGAGAGGGGCATACGGAGAGCGAGGCGCCTGGTTTTCGGGGGCGAGGCTTTCGTGGACCCTGGTGTCTTGCCCGTAGCTGGCTGAGGGGAGCTGGGGTGGGACCCCTGCTCTAGAGGAGGTGTGTCCAAAGGCATAGTCGAGATACAGGTTGCGGTCGGTGACGAGGGAGGAGAATGCGAGTGTTCTGTAGCCAGAGGAGGGGCGACCCCCTCACGACGTAGTCTTCCAGTGGTAGAGGACTCGGGGGCCTGGTCGCCCACCATCCGAGTTCTAGGGCAAGTAGAAAAAGTATCCATACGTTATTAGATTGAGAAAAATGGACGCAGGGGCCGCGATAAACTGCCTACCGGTGAGAAAGGGAGGCCGAGCACAAACCGCCGGGGGTCGGGGTACCTCGTCCCCAGGAGACACACCGTCGGTTTAAAAACAGGGCCCCGTGATGCGAAAGTTTGCCCCCAAACGGCGCAAAGACCCCAGCCCCCAATCCACCGCCCGGACACCCAACCATCCAACACAGTGACGCCCTAAGGGCGTCACCTCCGGAGGACAGCACTGGAGACCCGTACTGGGAGCCAAAGACTTGTGGCACTTAGCCCGGTCTCCCCAGTAGCCTGTCCGGCATGGGTGACCCTTCCGGGGACTAAGCCCCCGCCGACGTAGCCCACTGGGTTAACAAGGGAGTCCACCCACCATGACAAGGTGGCGTGCTGCATCTGTCAAACAGCAGTCACCATTCCTAAACTTTTGAAACCATCTTTGACATTTGCTCACATGCAGAATATCGTTGCCATGAACGTCCTGAATGTTTCGCGTTGCTTCAGTAGCACTACTCCCTTTTTTGAACTCGTACAGCATTATATGCCTGATATGCTCTTCTGATACCGCCATGTTTATGTGGGGTTCACAAAGCAAAACACGTCTTCACTGGTCAAGGTCTGTAAAGTATGTAGCGAAACACGGTAGATCTCTTAGATATAACCTTCAGAAAATTTATGCTTAAACCGAGCGAAGACGTGCGTTTTGCTTTATGTGAACCTCTCATAAACATGACGGTATCAGAAGAGCATATCAGCATACAATGCTTTACGAGTTCAAAAAAGGGAATAGTGCTACTGAAGCAACGCGAAACATTCAGGACGTTTATGGCAACGATATTCTGTATGTGAGGAAATGTCAAAGATGGTTTCAAAAGTTTAGGAATGGTGACTGCTGTTTGACAGATGCAACACGCTCTGGACGTCCTGCTGAGTTTGATGATGACCTGCTGTTAGCCACACTTGAAGAAGACTGTTTAACAACTGTCGAAGAATTGGCCCAGAAACTCAATTCATCCCCGTCCACCATCCATCGACATTTGCAACAACTCGGAAAGTGCCTAAGTTAGGAAAATGGGTGCCACATGAATTGTCGGTCGACAATCTGAGGGTGCGGGTAAACATTAGCACAGCTGTTCATTCCCGTGAACTCCAAGATCTATTTTTGCACCGTTTAGTGACTGGTGATGAAAAGTGGATACTGTACCAGAATGTTAAGCGGCGTCGACAGTGGGTTTGTGCCGGAGAACCAGCGACACCACAACCAAAACCAAATCTTCACCCTCGGAAGGTGTTGCTTAGTGTTTGGTGGGATAAAGGTGGTGTAATACACTTTGAAACCTTACCACACAACCAAACAATCACCGCTCAAGTCTACTGTCAACAACTGGATCGATTGAACACTGCACTAAAAGAAAAGTGACCTCCTTTGGTTAATCGGAAAGGAATCGTGTTCCACCACGACAAGCACATCCTCATACCGCTCGGATCACTTCTGCAAAATTGAGGAGCTTGGGTGGGAAAAACTTCCACATCCTCCAGACCTTGCGCCTTCAGATTATCATCTCTTCAGGAGTCTGCAAAACTATCTTGACGAGAAACAGTATACTTCTTTAGATGACCTGCACACCAGTCTTTGTACGTTTTTTGCCTCAAAACCGCCTGAATTTTATAAACATGGCATTGAAAAGCTTGTAGGACGTTGGCAGAGTGTCAGTGATTCCAATGGAAAATATATACTAGATTAAAGTTCCAGTTGAGTTTTTTTTTGTCCTTCAAATTCCGATCTAAAACGACATTACTTATGGGATAACCTGATATATATATATATAATATATATATATATATATATATATATATATATATATATATATTTTTTTTTAGTTCAGGAAGAAACCGATTCGCCTCTATTTAAAGGGCATATCTCAGCGGAAAAAACAAAGAAAAAGTGAGAGGAAAGACAGAGGAAAAAGAAAGGGTGGAGGGGACAGTCGAAGTGGAAAAAGACCAAGGATGACAAGGACTGCAGGGTCGAGCCCCATCATCCTTGGGTGCTAGGGCCGGGAGGGCGCACGTGAAACCTCCAGGAACAAGCACGTACAAACGAGCACAAAGAGCACTCAAGAGCACGAGCTTAGAACCCCCTTGCGGGGATATATATATATATATATATATAATATATATATATATATATACATACACCTTACCTTACAACCTTACAAAGGTTCCGCGCGATGATTTCTCATTTCGCGAAGGTCAAGCTTGTCGCCCCTCCTCTCGAGTTGGCCTGGTGAAGTAGCGAGTTGGATTCTTGCGCTCTCCACCTCACATAGCCAGGTACGCCCGGCTCATCGGGGATTGTTCTGAGCCAGGCGTCTAGTCTTCTTTTGAAGATTTCCACTGCAACTCCCTTCGTGTTTCTTAGGTCTTTGGCAACTGATTAAACAGTTTTGGTCCTCTCACTACAAAACTATTTTCTTTCAGGGTTAATGATGTTCCCTGTCTCGCCTTCAATTTGGGAATACGACACAGTCTACCGCTTCTACTTTCCATCGTTGTTTGGGGAGTTATGGGATTCAGAGTAAGATTAGGGACTAGTTTCTCCATTATTTTCCAAGTGTAAATAATGGTGTATCTCTCTCTTCTCCTTTCCAGTGAATATAGGTCTAGTTCTCGTAACCTTTCCCAGTAATTTAGTTCTTTGCACCCATTGATCTTGGCTGTGAAGCTTCTTTGGATCCCTCCAGCTGTCTAATATCTTCTTTTTATATGGGGAAGTTAGGACAGAGCAGTATTCTAATTTGGGTATGATCAGGGTTTTCAGTAGAGGAATCATTACATTCCTATCCCTTCGTTTAAAGGTTCTCAATATCTGACCCGTTATTCTCTTTGCTCTGTTTACTGCAATCTTATTTTGTGTTTCAAATTTCGCATCATCTGTCATTACAACCCCTAAATCTTTTGCTCTGGAATTTCTCTGAATTTCCTGTCCATTTGGGGTATAATATTCCATGCACTTTAGGTCTTCTCTTTTTCCGTACCGTAATAGCTGAAATTTCTCGGTGTTAAACTTCATATTGTTGTCTTCAGTCCACTTGTAGATTTTGTTTATGTCGGTTTGTAAAGATCCTATGTCTTCTGGGTTTCTTATTTTTCTACTGATCTTTGTCATCCGCAAAGGATGTTACTGTGCTGTCTCTGGTAACGTCCTCATCTATGTCAGTTAACATGATTATGAATAGTAGTGGAGCTAATACTGTTCCTTGTGGTACTGAGCTGAGGACCTCTGATTCTGATGAAGATACTCCTTGTACTGTAACGACTTGCCTCCGCTCACTAAGGAAATTATATATCCATTTCCCTACTTTTCCTGTTATTCCCATATATTTCAGTTTATGTATTATGATTCCGTGGTCACACTTGTCGAACGCTTTAGCAAAGTCTGTGTATAGTACATCATAGTTTTCATTACTTTCAAGTGAATCAATAATGTTGTTGTAGTGTTCCATTAGTTGTGATAGGCATGATCTGCCTGATCGAAACCCGTGTTGGTTATCATTGAATTTTTTCTGAGTTTCCAAAAAGTCATAGATTTTCTGTCTAACTATTCTTTCAAATATTTTAGCGAGATGAGATGTAAGCGACACTGGCCTATAGTTTTTGGCATGGGATCGATCTCCTTTATATATTGGGACTATGTTCGCGCTCTTCAGGATGCCCGGTATTTCTCCCGTGTCTAATGATCGTCTCCATATCCAGTATAGGGGCTCAGCGATTGCATTCTTGCAGTTTTTGATCAGTGTGGCATTCCATTTATCCGGTCCTGCCGCTGAGTGTGTTTTTAGTTTCCCTATGGCTTGTGTAATATCATCCGTCGTGAAGTCGAAATCCGTTATACTTTCCCCTTGTGGTTCTTCTTCAAAGAACGCGTTTCTATCGCGTATCAATTTGTCAGTTTTTGGGATACTGAAAGATGATTCATACTGAGCTTTTAATATTTCAGATACTTCTGTTAGATCATCAGATAAATCACTGTTCTCATTTTTTAAAGGTCCGATAGTCGCTTGGTTTTTCGACTTCCTTTTTGCGAAATTATAGAAGTACTTTGAGTTAACCTTTATCGCTTCTATAGCGTCGTCATCATCTTTTTCTGTATGCTTCTCGATTTGTTCCTGTATGACGACATCAATACTTTGTAGTTTATCATTTAATATTTTTCTGATGTTGTTATCTTTACAATTACTTAATTTTGCAGTCACTCTTTTTCTCTTTCGGAACAATGCCCTCTTTTGTCTTTCGAACCTGCTTCTCTTTCCTCTTTGTTGTATCCTTGGGACATGTTTTTCCACAATTTCTAACGTCTTCTCCTCTAACGTCATTAGCATCTCTTCCGTTGTCTTGGCCTCGAAAATGGTTTTCCAATCTATTACTTCCATGCTGGATGTCACATCTTCCCAGTTTATAGCTTATATATATATATATATATATATACACATACAGGGTGTACATAAAGTCAGGATCTATTTTTGTGAAGCACTTGGAAATTATATGGAATTCAATCATAAAATGATAAAGTGGTAACATTTATTAAATAATTAAGAGTAGGATTCGACGTGATGCCCATCAGTATCCCTGCACAGCTCAAATCGTTCCGCAGCATTTCTAAACACATTCTGGAGCATTTGCGGGGTTATGTTATCTGCAGCAGTTCGTATACGTGTACCTAAGTTTTCAAGACTCGTAATCTTCGTCTGATAGACGTGCGATTTGATAAAGCCCCATGCAAAGAAATCTAAAGGGGTTAAATCTGGTGATCTCGCTGGCCAAGGTCTGTTGCTTCCGCGTCCGATCCAGCGATTTGGAAAACGTCCATATTTTAGATAATCCTGAACAATTTTGGCATAGTGACAAGGAGCACCATCATGTTGATAGACGGCGGGATAGGATTGTTAGTACCGTCGTCTATCAACATGATGGTGCTCCTTGTCACTATGCCAAAATTGTTCAGGATTATCTAAAATATGGACGTTTTCCAAATCGCTGGATCGGACGCGGAAGCAACAGACCTTGGCCAGCGAGATCACCAGATTTAACCCCTTTAGATTTCTTTGCATGGGGCTTTATCAAATCGCACGTCTATCAGACGAAGATTACGAGTCTTGAAAACTTACGTACACGTATACGAACTGCTGCAGATAAGATAACCCCACAAATGCTCCAGAATGTGTTTAGAAATGCTGCGGAACGATTTGAGCTGTGCAGGGATACTGATGGGCGTCACGTCAAATCCTACTCTTAATTATTTAATAAATGTTACCACTTTATCATTTTATGATTGAATTCCATATAATTTCCAAGTGCTTCACAAAAATAGATCCTGACTTTATGTACACCCTGTATATATATATATATATATATATTATATATATATATATATATATATATATATATTATAGGGTGTCCCATAAGTCCGGTCTCACAGGAAAATTTATTTTGAATTAATTTGCAAAAGTAATACATTAGAACTAAAACAAATGTTCAAATTGATGTTTTGTTTTGGGGCAATTTTTCTGTTGCAGGTAGAACACACGCAATGGCTAATATGGAAGCGAGTTACACTCCTGAGGAAAAGGCGGAGCAGTGTCCATTATAATAGCGATAGTAAAGAGAGAGTGAGGCAACAAGGCGGCGAAGAGAGAGTGAAGACAGTCAGTAAGAGATGGGGAATTGATGAGACGAAAAGCCTTTGATTCCACCCGGTCAAGTAGAGCAGTGTGGGTTGAGCCACCCGACACACAAGAAATGTACTCCATACCATAGGCGGATCCAGATGGGGGGGCCAGGGGGGGCTTGAAGTAACGTGGACATAAGCATTCAAACGGCCTCCAAATTAAGCCCCCCGAGCCCTCCTCTGGATCCGCCTATGCTCCATACAGTTTCCAAGTTTCTTCACCCCCACCTGAGTGGGGGTGAAGAAACTGCGGAACCAGTACAGCTACAATCTCTGATACCTTCACTTCGTTAAACTCAGCATACAGATATCTATCAACTCATACACATTACCCATTATTTCGGTGCCACTAGTCTTTCATTAACAAAGCAACACCCTTTTTGCCTCTTCCTCATCACTGCATACCAGATTTCAACACCTTTCATTCATTCCTATTTCCTTTCATCTTCGTTCCGTACTCGCAAGCAATTCAAAACATCTGTTCCGACAAATCTTGCACCCTTTTTAAATCTGCATTTATACCACTAACATTTCACAGCGCCATACAATCCACAAAAATTTTTGAAGGTACCGTTGGCAGGACCGCTGCTGAGTCCGATACTTTTTTTTATTGTTTTTCTGGGAAATACACTTAAATCTATAAAATACGTCAAATACATAAAACCTCAAAACTTCAGTAGCAGGGAAATTTTCTAAGTAAATATTACCCATCACCCATCTTCAAAATATGCACAATTTCAAGAACATTGTGTACCTACTTGCAAACTGGATACAAGCATTAACTGCATCTTTGTCTCGTACAACTTCAGATATTACATCAGATTGTGGTAAAAGGTCAAACACATGCGGTGTGACACTGAGTGCGCCCAAAGTCTTCGCTATACTGAAGAAATATTTTTGAGTAGGTTACATTTTATGGTAATTGTTAATTTTAAACCATTAAAGCCCAGGGGAGTGTTCTGAGACAATAAAACATCTGGTGTCAGAAGGGAGGGGGAGGGGAGTACACATAAAAGTTACATAAAACATCTACCTGTAAACCAAATTTCAGTTTGAAGGTATCAAAAATAACTATTTATTAAATATTTCTCTAATACTACAACTGATGCTCGACAAACTAATCAAGAATCCTTTATTTCCATTTTCACTTTTGTAAATTCTAATATGCGATTTTTTTTTTGCAGATTTATAAAATATAGTGACTATGCCATTTTCAGAGGAAGATAAGATTATAATTAAGCATTATAGACTAGAAAAGGGATATGGACGAACAAAATTACTTTCCGAATTCCCCAACAAAGGATAAACTCTTTTGGTGGTTTAGGAAGGCTTCTAAAGAAAACTAACGAGACTGGGGATATCAAAAGAAGAGAGGGAAGTGGGCGACCAAAATCTGTTCGCATACAAGGCAATATTGACGACGTCAAAGAACGTATATTAAGTCAGGAAAACCAGCCAGGAACCCATATTACACCAGCTTGCATATCAAAAGAGTTACAATTATCAGAAACTAGTGCGCGAGACATAATTAAACAAGATCTTCAACTAAAACCTTTCAAAAGAGTGCACAGGCAAAAGATTAATAAAACTGATGAGCAGAAACGAGTTCAAAGATCAAAATAAATCTTACAGCGAGTAACATGTAATAAATTTCAAAGGCTTTTTTCACTGATGAAAAGAGATTCATCGTGGAGCCACCTCGGAACAGTCAAAATGGGAGAGTTTACTCGCACATCCAATGTAAGAATGACATACTTGATAGCAGACTTTTTGCAACCAGAAGTCATTTCTCAGCTAGTGTCATGGTGTCAGTTGGCATATCAAAGTTAGGAAAAACATCTATTCATTTTATTGAGCCTGGTATAAAAGTCAATGCTGAGTACTATCGAAATACTCTGCTGTGAAACATGCTTCCCAAAATGCAAAATCTGGCCAACGGTAGTTATTATCTTTTTCAGCAAGATGGAGCAACATCCCATACAGCAATAGCAACTGTGGAATACTTAAAAAATAATGTCCCTGAATTACTTGAATCCCAAAATTGGCCACCTAACAGTCCTGACTTGAACCCTGTTGACTATGGAATCTGGGAAAATTTGGCAGAGAGAGTTTATAGGAGTAAGGTGAGGAATGTTGATCACTCGCGTCAGCTTCTTGTGGAGAAGTGGGAAGAGACACCACAAGAGCAGATTGATCGAACCATTGATGAATTTCATCCAAGATTGAAGAAAATTGTTGAAACAGAAGGGAAACACATTGAACAATTTTTTTAATAGGAATTCCAAAAGAGTAAAATGTTAATTTGATTTCTTTTATAAACTTACCATTTAAGTTCTGATTCAAAATTCAAAATCATTTTTTTATTTTCATGGTTTTTTAATGGAGGCATTTCCTATATTTTATAAATCTTATGATGTATTTTATAACTGAAATGAGAATAAAAATTTTATTACCAAAGTTTTACTGCCTTTGTGGACTCCTAGAATTCAAAACTGGAGCGATGTTCACCAACAAAATTTGTTGAACATAAAAAATCCTCATTAAATCATTAATTTTTAATATAATAATCTGAAAATTGGTTACATATACACTGTTTACATAGTTTTGCTAATGAGTGGTTAATAAATGTTGATTTCATGGCTATTTTTAGAGTGAACCTTTTTTTTGGCAAATGGTGTAGATCAAATTTTAGTGCATACCAAATTTTATCTCTATGACCTCTAGTACCCAAAATGAGGTCATTAATTATTGACTTGATCTGGACCACCAAACCCTTCAGTCATAATTTTCTAACTGTAACCACTTTTCCAGGTTAATTGGCATCATCTTTAAGTTCTTTTCTATTCTGTAAATGTTTTTTAACAATTAAGAAATGAAATGGTTATTCAACTTTTTTTTTAACTATGACCTGGACTCCTATCCCTTACTTCCTTGGGAGATATGGTACATGGATGTTGTCTTTATCTAAAAGTTTCATGATGGAATCTTGCATAGTTCTTCATGCATACTAATGTAAAATAATGGGGTCATCGATTGTCAAGCATACTTGAGAATTATGAATACCACAAGTCATGAATGATCAGGAAGGAATGTGATGAAAACCATGTGAACACAGAGAGATACCATATCCATGTTGAAAATTAAATGTGGTGCTCTCTAGTCCTTACATATAGCGATTGAGCAATTATCATTTGCTCAACTCTACCAAAAACCTCCAATTAGTTTCAAACTTATTCTATCCTTGAATAAGAATTAATATACAGGGTGGTCCAAAAGACCCTAGCTATTTTCCTGAAATGATATTTCTATTTTATTTTCTACAGGCCATAGATGATGATGGGTGTACAAGAACGTGTGATGGTAGCAACACTACAGATCCACGGGAAGAAGTGCAAGGAAATTCATTCTGTGAGCAAGGCTTTGTGCTGAAACGTTACAGAACTCATATGAAGGAGTAAATCGAGTGGAAACAACAACAACATATGTTTTCATCCCTGAAAAAATATATATAAACACAAAAGTCTCAGCTGATTCAGGAAATGAATTGAGAAATAAATGTTAACAAGTAAAAAGTAGAGCTTTTCAGTTATAATCCATTCATAAGTTTTATTAGGTTTATAACAAATTTCAGAAATAACATTCCTTAATAGCAGAATACTACTGGACAAAGATGAAGGAACACAAGATGGCATTCTCCAGAAGTAATGTAAACAATGACAAAGGAGAAATTTATAATGTCAACTGGACTGGTGCACAAGAGAAAAATAAATACCAATAAATGTGGAAAATGCGAGCTAACAGTTAAAGAGAATGATAAAGCATTAGAATGTGAGATATGTAACTGCTGGTTTCACATCAAGTGCGAGAATATTCCTGATCAGGTTTATAATTTATGATGGAAGAAGATGCAGGACACCAGCTACATTGAAACTGCAGTTTTTGCAAACGAGGGTGTGACAAAATATTTAAATACCTAAAGAAAATAGAAGTACAACAGGTGAATTTAGACACAAGACAGAGAGCTATGGGGGAGGAAATCTCAGCTTTACATGCAGCTTTAGGGGAGGAAATACTAGCAGTGAAAAACTGTTAAGGAAGAAATGGAAGGTAAGAGAGAAATAGGAGAGAGATTGAATTACCTGGCAGCTAAGTTCCCCGCACTAGAAACTAAGGAAGATGAAGTAAATGTTGAGAAATTTAATCAAAGTGAACTAGTTACAAAAACTACCTTGGAAATTCAAGGAAAACTTGATAGGAAGAACAATGTCATTATATTCGATGCCAGGGAAATTCAGTCAAGTTTAAGATCTGAAGTTGTCAGGAATGATACAAATTTTCTTAAGGGTATTGGTACTGGTGTAGAAATTGGCGAGGAAACCAAGGATTCAGATATTGTTAAAATTACAATAAGAGGTGAGAAAGGAAAGAAGAAGGAGGAAGGCAAGGCAAGGAGGAAATGTATCCAAGACCCATAGTTGTGACACTGAAAGAGGAGGCAAAGGAGAGATTGATGAAGAACATCTACAATATACGCAGTAGCCAAAATGAAGCAATAAAAGCGGTTAGAGTGCAACACAATATGTCAGAAGATGAGAGAGAAAATGATAGAAAACCAAGAGAAGAGGCAAAGAAAAAGAACTCAGAAGACTCAAAAAACTTGTATATGGTTCGCGGATTCCCATGGGAGAGGAAGGTTGTTACACTGAGGTACGTGAGGAAACCTGAATCAGGCGAACCAAAGTCAGTCAGTAAACATAAGTGATGTAAATAGCTATGTACATAATATAAATACATCAGATGTTTTGTTTAGCAATGTTGATGTTTTTACTGTTGATAAGCTACAAGAATTAAAAGTTGTGATATCAGAAATGAATCCAGATATTATATTGGTCACAGAAATAAATCCTAAACACTCAAGATATAAAAGATACTTATCTGAATTTAAAATAGAAGGATATGATGTCGCTGAAAATAGAGCCAGCAAAGGCAAATTGCTGTACATTAGAAATGGAGTGAAATATACACCAGTGACTTTGAAGAATACAATGTGTATTAGATTAAAAAGTACATCAGATGAAGATATCATATGTAGTATATATAAGAGCCCATCATCGTCAGAAAAATAATTCAAGGATGTTACGTTTATTTGATATGATAAGTGAACAAAACGCACAATATGAACTGAACATAGGAGATTCTACCACATATTAACTGGGATTATATAACTACTAATAAAGACATTGATGATATTCACTAAGTTCATATAGAAAACAAGAGACTTACCTGACTCAGTTTGCCAAAACACTAATGCAATATAGAGTATCGGATAAGGGAAGTTTATTAGACCTTGTCTTGAGTAATAACAAGAACTTTGTAATGCAAGTTGATACTTCTCTACCACTTGGCAAAAACGATCACTGTAGCTTACATATCAAATGTGATGTGGGTAAAAAAGCAGAGCAAAGAAATACTAAGATATGTGTATGATAAAGGCAATTATCTGAAAATGAGAGAACTAATGAGTGACGGATGGCAAGATTTTATTGACATAGACAATGTAGAAGACAAATGGAATTGGATGAAAAATAAGCTTCATGATGCTATAGAGTATAGACAAATGTGTGCTTTCTACTATTAACATAACTGAAGAAATCCTTAGGGTTCCCCTTGCAGAGGCTTGCCACCCGTAGTTCTTCGTTACGTTTCGCTAGCATAACCTTCGCCTTCACTTCCCTACACAGGCGGACATACGCTTCAGTGTTCTCAGGGAACGATTGGCCTCCGCCCTCCTTTACGCTACTTTCCTATTTCGGATAGCCGAAGCGATGTCACGATTGAACCACTTAGGCTGCGTTGAAGCAGGGGTGACCGGTTTTGAAGGTATGGCAGCAGACTGCAGCACCATAAACTCGTCCCGGAATGCACTCCACACTCCCTCAACATCGCCGCCGACCTCTAATCCCATCTCACCTACGCTATCCAGGAGGCTAACAAAGTTCGCCCGCCGGAGATCGAGCTTACTGCCTCTCGAGTAACTACGCTTCACTCGAGGGACGCACACACTGAACCAAATCAGACCGTCATCACTCCCGCCCAACGATTCGTCAACGGTGAGGCCAGTGACGAGGTTGTCTTCGGTCGTGAATACTAAGTCTAGAACGCTTTCGCCTCGTGTAGGCTCACTGACCCACTGAGAGAGGAAATTCTCATCAGCAAAGTCAACTAGCCTCCTCCCTTCAGCATCAGCAGTCCTATCTTCCCACTTTATGCCGCGACAGTTGAAGTCTCCTAAAACTACACACACCCTATCCCCTAGCAGGCTACTGAGTTCGGTGTACAGGGCTGTATCCTCCTCGAGGAGATGTGGGGGTCTGTACACCAAGATTAACCTATAGTTCGTCCCTCCCACGTTCAGATCGACGCCAAGCAGCTCCCGTTCCAACCGGAACTGGCAGTCAACCGGACTCAACGTGTCCCTGACGTATATTAGTACACCCCACCCCCCTCCCCACGGGTGCGGTCTTTGCGAAACATTCTATACCCGGGAATTTCGAACTCCCCAACGTAGTCCCTACGATCAGTATGTATCCAGGACTCGGTGATAGCAACGATATCCTGGTATTCTGATGCTAAGAGCGCCCGTAGCTCGCAAAACTTGTTCCTAATCGACCTAGCATTAAAAAGCATTGCACGGAGGGAGCCTTCCCTATTCTGACCGCCCCTAGCACGACCCGTTTCTCGAACAGCCAGGGTTGTCGGGAGTTGAAGAACCCTCACCAACGAGGGGGCAACTTCTGCAGGAGCCTGAGCCCCCTCCAACGTGGAAGGAGGCTCACCCACCTGTACCTGGACGCACCCTTCAGTTGAAGGTACGTTCGCCACCGGCTCAACATCATCTCTCCCCGGACTCGACCTCACCATTCTGTATAGATGCCGGTCGAGCAGCGCGCCTAGCACACCTTTACCCTTGTTATTGAGCTGGACACCATCCCTCTGGTAAAGGTCCCACCTACCGGAAAATGCGTCGAACGGGTCAATAAACCTCACGCCCAGCGGGACGCACAAGTCTTGCACCCTCTCGTTGATGCCAATGACCTTACTGAGCGCGTGGTCACTGGCATTCATCCGCGGTAAAATACCCATCAATATTCCCCTGTCTGTCTTCAGTTTTAGATCATCCGCAAGAGACATGATCTCGGTTATGATACCTTCTGTAAGACCTACCCTACCGCCTTTGAGGAACAGGTCGTTGCCACCAACGTGGACAACGATCGCAGTCCTCCGACTAGCCACGCGCACCTTCTCTACCTTCTTCCTTAAGTGCGCCGTTCCCCGCCCAGGTAAGCACCTTACCTTCCTCCCATCCCGGTTTGCAGAAGCAAAGTACTTCTACTGGCCCATGATCTGCGAGTCCCCAATCAAAACGGTGTCTTCCTCCTTCGAGCACAGGAGACTAAAGCGGTTGGAGGTCCTGACAAGGGCAACTGGGGTCTCCGGCTTCGCAGCCTTCTTGCCCGAGACCTTTCGATACCCGTCGCCACCCATAGACGTACTTACACCACCCGACAGGCAGCTACATCCTTCCGTTTCTTTGGGCCATTAGTAGGCCCCCTCCCACCCTTTTTCTTTATTGGCCACTTCCCACCCTTCTCTATCAGCCCCTTCTTTACGCCCTCCACCTTGCGCCGCGGTTCCGTGCATTCCACGTGGGTCGCTGGCGATTCTTCACACTGATTTTGTATCCTAGCCCCCGGTTGCACCTCTACCCTTTCTCCGCGGTCCCGAGCCCTGTCCAGTCCATCGCTGGACCGCCTTTCCATGGCAGCTATCCTATAAATGAGCTCCGGGGTGGAGGGCGCAGCCGCGTAGGTGACAGCCGCACCTCCAACGGCCGGTCTGGACGACTCGAGCCGCCGGACCCTCTCCTCTAGCTTCTCGTAAAACCGCATGAGTTCGCAAAAGCGGCACATGCTGGAGTGGTTGATCTTCGCGAAGCAGGCTTCTTTGAAGTTCGTCACCCACTGGTTTACTTCACACCTCGCACATTCAGCCTTCAGTTTCTGCGGTCCAGTCATTGTAACTTTTTTTTTTCCGAACTCTGAATACTCTGAATAAGATAAGGCGTTCTAGGGGGGGGGGGGGGGGTCTTTCGCGCGTAGGCGCATCCACCTATTTGCAAATGACGTTCATCCCTTCCAGAAGACCACCTCTCGCTGCTACCGCACCAACCAAAGGTCTCCCCAGGGCCGGACAGTCCCAAACGTGAAGCAGCTACCAACTGACAAACACTCGCGACGCAGGCGTCACGGATTTCCCGCCAGGAGCGACAGCGAGATGCAGCCCCTTACTAAGTCTTACTAGTCACTCACAAGCGGCCAGACTCTTAGAATCCAGTGTTCAAGGGATATCCCATCAGACCCAGAGGCTACGCCCGAGACTTTACGCTGGCCTGGCAGCCAGCTGGGCAGTAAAGCTCTCTCACCTCAGAGCAGTACAGCCAAGCACCATCAATTGGTCACCAAAGAACGGTCGCAGGGGGCTGGTCAGGCCATTACGCGTTAGGAATGGGCTTAACGGGGCACTAGCCACACTCCATTCATCGCACCCCTACGCCTGTGACCCCTCCATCCCAGTTTCTCACAACCTACGAGCGTTAAATGGTGTTATTTATAGAGGTTCCAAAGCCTCTCTTACCACGCATGAAGTAACAGTAGGGACCTAATAGTAAAAGAAGAGAAAAAGACTTAATACTAAAAGAAAAGTTTTTTTTTTTTGCAGTCAGAGAACATCCTTAACGTAAGCTAAAAGGACAGAGTAGGGATGGGATGGAGTCCTAGTAACCCACGGGACAGGATTGTACAACATACTTCACCCACCCTCGCGAAAGAGAGAGAACCTAAAGGAACTGGCAGCCAATTTTTCTAGAATCCCACGACTCGGGACCGGAGGGCTGTCACACCCCAAGTATAAAGTTTACAACATCCAGAAGAAATGTGCATAATCTTTATACCCCCTGGAGAGAGAGAGAGAGAGAGTTACAAGGAGTTACAAGGAAAAGAAGTACCTCAAAAGGCCTTGCGGCCCATACCGAGGAGGTACCAATGGCAACGGGTGCCAGGGAAAATTTTGTAAAAGTTTATTTTTCTTTCAACTATCCTAGCAGTAGTAGAAAACTGGATAGAAAAGTAGAAGGCTCTCCCCCCACCCTCCGCTCCCTCCCTGCCAGAGGCAGGTACGGAAAAAGGTTGAAGAAAATACCTTGACCCTGGAAAAGTAGCCAAGGAAATTTTACAGGAAAGTGGAGAATATATAAATAGCTCTATATTTAGCTTGCTCACAGAGACACCGAGCAAGCGAACTCCTGCAGAGTTTTCTGAGGTTTTAATCTTAAACTATGAGTGTTCAGTACTTTGTCTAGCCTATTTTTAAACAGATTTACACTTTGACTGGAAACAACCTCTGAGGGAAGCCGGTTCCAGACATTAACTATTTTATAGAAATTTCCGCAGACTGAGGTCCTAAATGTCTTTACACACTCAAATAGTGTGCAAGATTTCGTCTAACCTTTTCTTGAACTGATCCACAGAGGAACTGTTCACAACTTCCGAAGGTAACCTGTTCCATGTGTCACAGATCTTATACGTAAGTAATTCCCACACACACTAGTCCTAAACCGTTTCAAATCCAACTTCCAACCATTGTTGCGAGTTGGGTTATCATTTAAACTAAACATACTTCTAAAATCGACAGCGTTGAACCCTCGTAAGAGCTTGAAAACCTCGATCAGTTGACCGCGCAGCCTCCGAGTTTCAAGCGAAAACAAGTTCAGGGCGCGTAACCGTCGATTGTAGCCCATATGCCTAACGGAAGGGATTAACTTTGTGGCCCTCGCCTGCACTCGCTCCAGCCTCTCAATATCTTTCCTGAGGGTGGGCGACCAGAACTGCACAGCATACTCCAGGTACGGCCGAACAAGGGAATTGTACAGTGAGAGCACAATCTCCTTGTTCCGAAACTGAAATTGCCTCCTGATATAACCCAATAGTTTCTGGGCTTTCTTTTCCACCTCTACACACTGTTTCGTAAACTTAAGGTCGCTGCTAATTAGCACACCCAAGTCCTTTTCTAAATCAGTCACCTCGATATTACTACCCAACATCGAGTAGTCCGACTTGGGATTGGCGTAGCCAATGTGCATCACTTTGCATTTACCCAAGTTAAACGGCATTTGCCATTTTTCGGACCACTCTCCTATCCTACCTAGGTCCGCACGCAGTTCCTCGATCGCTTCGGGCGTCCCAACATTGGCCCCAAGCTTGGTGTCATCAGCGAATTTGGCGATCCGACTGACGATGCCACCGTCGATATCATTTATGTAAATGTAAACAACAGTGGCCCCAAAACGGAACCCTGAGGAACCCCACTAGTGACCGAGGCCCAACCCGAACTAGCCCTTTAATTACCACCCTCTGCCGCCTATTCCTCAGCCAGTTTTCAATCCACCTACCTATTTCCCCACCGATACCCAGCGCGCGCACTTTCGCCATTAGCCGGCGGTGAGGTACCTTATCAAAGGCTTTCTGAAAGTCGAGATAAAGTATATCAATCGCCCTACTCTTATCGTACTCACTCAACATGACGTGGAAAAACTCGAGCAAGTTGGTGAGACACGACCTATGCCGTCTAAACCCATGTTGGGAGTCCCCAAGCAGCTTGTAGGAATCCAAATGGTCAACGATCTATCAGCTATTATCCCTTCTAATAATTTACCTACAACTGAAGTGAGACTAATGGGACGATAGTTCCCTGGACTTTCGTGATCCCCTTTCTTAAAGATAGGGGTCACGTTGGCTTCCCTCCAGTCACCAGGCACCTGGCCCATCTCCAACGATTTGTTGAAGACTGTAGCCAGGTGGGGAGCCACCTGGTCGCGCACTTCTCGCAAAACACTGGGGAGAAACTGGTCTGGCCCAGGAGCCTTAAACGCGCTCAGTTTGTCTATTCTATGAGCAACGACTGTCGCGGTACATCGAACACTATCCAGGCCAGCACCTTCGTGCCTCACAGCTGGCTCGGGGATGACGCGGGTATCCTCCCTGGTGAACACTCCCGCAAAGTACTCATTAAGCACTTAGCGATGTCCGCGTCGGAGGTCCGCAGAACGCCGCTTCCGTCCTTTAAGGACCTATCATGCTTCTAATGGGCTTTCTACTATTAACATAACTGAAGAACTCCTTAGGGTTCCCCTTGCAGAGGCTTGCCACCCGTAGTTCTTCGTTACGTTTCGCTAGCCTAACCTTCGCCTTCACTTCCCTACACAGGCGGACATACGCTTCAGTGTTCTCGTGGGAACGATTGGCCTTCGCCCTCCTATACGCTACTTTCCTATTTCGGATAGCCGAAGCGATGTCACGATTGAACCACTTAGGCTGCGTTGAAGCAGGGGTGACCGGTTTTGAGGGTATGGCAGCAGACTGCAGCACCATAAACTCGTCCCGGAATGCACTCCACACTCCCTCAACATCGCCGCCAACCTCTAACCCCATCTCCTACGCTATCCCTGAGGCTAACAAAGTTCGCCCGCCGGAGATCGAGCTTACTGCCTCTCGAGCACGCTTACTCTCGAGTTACTACGCTTCACCCGAGGGACGCACACACGGAACCTAATAAGACCGTGATCACTCCCGCCCAACGATTCGTCAACGGTGAGGCCAGTGACGAGGTTGTCTTCGGTCGTGAATACTAAGTCTAGAACGCTTTCGCCTCGTGTAGGCTCGTTGACCCACTGAGTGAGGAAGTTCTCATCAGCAAAGTCAACTAGCCTCCTCCCTTCAGCATCAGCAGTCCTGTTTCCCACTTTATGCCGCGACAGTTGAAGTCTCCTAAAACTACACACACACCCTATCCCTAGCAGGCTACTGAGTTCGGTGTACAGGGCTGTATCCTCCTCGAGGAGGAGATGCGGAGGTCTGTACACCAAGATTAACCTATAGTTCGTCCCCCCACGTTCAGATCGACGCCAAGCAGCTCCCGTTCCGACCGGAACTGGCAGTCAACCGGACTCAACGTGTCTCTGACGTATATTAGTACCCCACCCCCTCCCCACGGGTGCGGTCTTTGCGAAACATTCTATACCCGGGAATTTCGAACTCCCCAACGTAGTCCCTACGATCAGTATGAATCCAGGACTCGGTGATAGCAACGATATCCTGGTATTCTGATGCTAAGAGCGCCCGTAGCTCGCAAAACTTGTTCCTAATTGACCTAGCATTAAAAAGCATTGCACGGAGGGAGCCTTCCCTATTCTGACCGCCCCCTAGCACGACCCGTTTCCCGAACAGCCAGGGCTGTCGGGAGTTGAAGAGCCCCTCACTAACGAGGGGGCAACTTCCGCAGGAGACTGAGCCCCCTCCAACGTAGGAGGAGGGTCACCCACCTGTACTTCGACGCACCCTTCAGTTGAAGGTACGTCCGCCCAGCCACCTCATCTCTCCTCATCTCTCCCGGTGGGGGCCCATCATCTCTCCCCGGACTCGACCTCACCATTCTGTATAGGTGCCGGTCGAGCAGCGCGCCTAGCACACCTTTACCCTTGTTATTGAGGTGGACACCATCCCTCTGGTAAAGGTCCCACCTACCCGAAAATGCATCGAAGGGGTCAATAAACTTCACGCCCAGCGGAACGCACAAGTCTTGTACCCTCTCATTGATGCCAATGACCTTACTGAGCGCGTGGTCACTGCATTCATTCGCGGTAAAATACCCATTAACATTCCCCTGTCTGTCTTCAGTTTTAGATCATCCGCAAGAGACATGATCTCGGTGATGATCCCTTCTGTAAGACCTACCCCACCGCCTTTGAGGAACAGGTCATTGCCACCAGCGTGGACAACGATCGCAGTCCTCCGACTAGCCACGCACCTTCTCTACCTCCTTCCTTAAGTGCGCCGTTCCCCGCCCAGGTAAGCACCTTACCTTCCTCCCATCCCGGTTTGCAGAAGCAAAGTACTTCTCCTGGCCCCTGATCTGCGAGTCCCCAATCAAAACGGTGTCTTCCTCCTTCGAGCACAGGAGACTAAAGCGGTTAGAGGTCTTGACAGGGGCAACTGGGGTCTCAGGCTTCGGCTTCGCAACCTTCTTGCCCGAGACCTTTCGAAACCCGTCGCCACCCATACACGCAGTTACACCACCCGACCCACCCCGACTGGTAGCTACCAGGGGGGGTCAAATACAATTGCCCAAATACAAATATAGATACAAATACACTTTTTTTTTTACGGCCAAATTCAAATACAGATACAAATATTCGAATTTATAAATCCCAAATACAAATATGACGCTTCAAATACAAATAAAATGCAAATACAATTTTTACTGTATTTGCAAATTTCGTACCAATTTCATCCTAAATATAAACGGATAATATTTACTTGACTTCGGCTACCCCTCAAGTAAGACAATACTGGTATAGTACTTATTGTGTAAAACTTAACATTGCAATACTTTGGCTCTTATCAAAGTAGACTTCATTTTCACACCAAGGCAAGAAAAGTAACAAATTCCTCTTGTTTATTATTTTTATTAGAGAAAATTATTTCACACTTCTTGATATTTCTGCACTTTTGCATAAAGAAAATAAATTCATATTTCTCAATGTTTGATTTTTACTGTTCATATCAATTTGTAGTTATATGCACAGTTATATTACATTAGTGTATTTGACTGTATTTGAAGCAAACACGGCAAATAAAAGGCTCAAATACAAATTCAAATATGCAGCTTTTTAAATTCTCAAATACAAATACAAATATCCATTTTTGTGCGTTCTAGCAATGAAAACTATCCAAAAACGTTCTGACCAGTATATAAAAAAGGGGGAGGGGGGGAATTCATCCCGCGCGTAGACGCATCCACCTATTTGCAAGTGACGTTCATCCCTTCCAGAAGACTACACCTCTCCTGCTGCCGCACCGACCAAAGGTCTCCCCAGGGCCGGACAGTCCCAAACGTGTCGCAGCTACCAACTGACAAACACTCGCGACGCAGGCGTCACGGATTTTCCGCCAGGAGCGACAGCGAGATGCAGCCCCTTACTAAGTCTTACTAGTCACTCACAAGCGGCCAGACTCTTAGAATCCAGTGTTCAAGGGATATCCCACCAGACCCAGAGGCTACGCCCGAGACTTTACGCTGGCCTGGCAGCCAGCTGGGCAGTAAAGCTCTCTCACCTCAGAGCAGTACAGCCAAGCACCATCAATTGGTCACCAAAGAACGGTCGCAGGTGGATGGTCAGGCCATTAACGCGTTAGGAATGGGCTTAACGGGGCACTAGCCACACTCCATTCATCGCGCCCCTACGCCTGGGACCCCTCCATCCCAGTCTCTCACAACCTACGAGCGTTAAATGGTGTTATTTATAGAGGTTCCAAAGCCTCTCTTCCCACGCATGAGGTAGAAGTAGGGCCCTAATAGTAAAAGAAGAGAAAAAGACTTAATACTAAAAGAAACTTTTTTTTTTTGCAGTCAGAGGAGAACAACCTTAACGTAAGCTAAAAGGACAGAGTAGGGATGGGATGGGGTCCTAGTAACCCACGGGACAGGATTGTGCAAAATACTTCACCCGCCCTCCCGAAAGAGAGTACCTAAAGGAACTGGCAGCCAGTTCCTCTAGAATCCCACGACTCGGGACCGGAGGGCTGTCACACCCCAAGTATAAAGTTTACTACATCCAGAAGAAATGTGTATAACCTTTATACCGCCTGCGGAGCAAGGGGGGGTGAGAGTTACAAGGAGTTACAAGGAAAAGAAGTACCTCAAAAGGCCTTGCGGCCCATACCGAGGAGGTACCAATGGCAACGGGTGCCAGGGAAAATTTTCTACACACTCAAATAGTGTGCAAGATTTGGTCTAACCTTTTCTTGAACTGATCCACCGAGGAACTGTTCCTGTTATTAAAAGTTTATTTTTCTTTCAACTATCCTAGCAGTAGTAGAAAACTGGATAGAAAAGTAGAAGGCTCTCTCCCCACCCTCCGCTCCCTCCCTGCCAGAGGCAGGTACGGAAAAAGGTTGAAGAAAATACCTTGACCCTGGAAAAGTAGCCAAGGAAATTTTACAGGAAAGTGGAGAATATATAAATAGCTCTATATTTACATTGCTCACAGAGACACCGTGCAAGCGAACTCCTGCAGAGTTTTCTTATGTTTTAATCTTAAACTATCAACGTGTTAAAGTAATTCCCACATATACTAGTCCTAAATCGTTTCAAATCCAACTTCTAACCATTGTTGCGAGTTGGGTTATCATTTGAACTAAACATGCTTCTAAAATCGACATCTTTGAACCCGCGTCACGTAAGCGTCGATTGTAGCCCATATGCCTAACGAAAGGGATTAACTTTGTGGCATTTTTCGCCAGTTTCCAATCCACCTACCTACTTCCCCACCAATACCCAGCGCGCGCACTTCGGCCATTAGTCGGCGGTGAGGTACCTTATCAAAGGCCTTCTAATCAATCGCCCTACTCTTATCATACTCACTCAACATGACGTAGAAAAACTCGAGCATGATGGTGAGACACGACCTATGCCGTCTAAACCCATGTTGGAGTCCCCAAGTAGCTTGTAGGAATCCAAATGGTCAACAATCCTACTCGCTATTATCCCCTCTAAATATTTACCTACAACTGAAGTTAAATGGTGTTATTTATAGAGGTTCCAAGCCTCTCTTCCCACGCATGAGATAGCAGTAGCGTCCTAATCGTAACAGTAGAGAAAAAGACAATACTAAAAGTTTTTCTTTTTTTTTTGCAGTCAGAGGAGAACATCCCTAACCTAAGCTAAAAGGACAGAGTGGGATGGGAAGGGGTCCTAGTAACCCACGGGACAGGTTTGTACAACAGACTTCACCCGCCCTCCCGAAAGAGAGAGAGAGAGAGAGAGAGAGAGAGAGAGAGAGAGAGAGAGAGAGAGTTACAAGGAAAAGAAGTACCTCAAAAGGCCTTGCGGCCCATACCGAGGAGGTACCAATGGCAACGGGTGCCAGGGAAAATTTTGTAAAAGTTTATTTTTCTTTCAACTATCCTAGCAGTAGTAGAAAACTGGATAGAAAAGTAGAAGGCTCTCTCCCCACCCTCCGCTCCCTCCATGCCAGAGGCAGGTACGGAAAAAGGTTGAGGAAAATACCTTGACCTGGAAAAGTAGCCAAGGAAATTTTACAGGAAAGTGGAGAATATATAAATAGCTCTATATTTAGCTTGCTCACAGAGACACCGAGCAAGCGAACTCCTGCAGAGTTTTCTGAGGTTTTAATCTTAAACTATGAGTGTGTTCAGTACTTTGTCTAGCCTATTTTTAAACAGATTTACACTTTGACTGGAAACAACCTCTGAGGGAAGTTGGTTCCAGATATTAACTATTTTATAGGAAAAGAAATTTCCGCAGACTGAGGTCCTAAATGTCTTTACACACTCAAATAGTGTGCAAGATTTGGTCTACCCTTTTCTTGAACTGATCCACAGAGGAACTGTTCACAACTTCCGAAGGTAACCTGTTCCATGTGTCACAGATCTTATACGTAAAGTAATTCCCACACACACTAGTCCTAAACCGTTTCAAATCCAACTTCCAACCATTGTTGCGAGTTGGGTTATCATTTAAACTAAACATACTTCTAAAATCGACATCGTTGAACCCGCGTAAGAGCTTGAAAACTTCGATCAGTTGACCGCGCAGCCTCCGAGTTTCAAGCGAAAACAAGTTCAGGGCGCGTAACCGTCGATTGTAGCCCATATGCCTAACGGAAGGGATTAACTTTGTGGCCCTCGCCTGCACTCGCTCCAGCCTCTCAATATCTTTCCTGAGGGTGGGCGACCAGAACTGCACAGCATACTCCAGGTGCGGCCGAACAAGGGAATTGTACAGTGAGAGCACAATCTCCTTGTTCCGAAACTGAAATTGCCTCCTGATATAACCCAATAGTTTCTGGGCTTTCTTTTCCACCTCTACACACTGTTTCGTAAACTTAAGGTCGCTGCTAATTAGCACACCCAAGTCCTTTTCTAAATCAGTCACCTCGATATTACTACCCAACATCGAGTAGTCCGACTTGGGATTGGCGTAGCCAATGTGCATCACTTTGCATTTACCCAAGTTAAACGGCATTTGCCATTTTTCGGACCACTCTCCTATCCTACCTAGGTCCGCACGCAGTTCCTCGATCGCTTCGGGCGTCCCAACATTGGCCCCAAGCTTGGTGTCATCAGCGAATTTGGCGATCCGACTGACGATGCCACCGTCGATATCATTTATGTAAATGATAAACAACAGTGGCCCCAAAACGGAACCCTGAGGAACCCCACTAGTGACCGAGGCCCAACCCGAACTAGCACCTTTAATTACCACCCTCTGCCGCCTATTCCTCAGCCAGTTTTCAATCCACCTACCTATTTCCCCACCGATACCCAGCGCGCGCGCTTTCGCCATTAGCCGGCGGTGAGGTACCTTATCAAAGGCTTTCTGAAAGTCGAGATAAAGTATATCAATCGCCCTACTCTTATCATACTCACTCAACATGACGTGGAAAAACTCGAGCAAGTTGGTGAGACACGACCTATGCCGTCTAAACCCATGTTGGGAGTCCCCAAGCAGCTTGTAGAAATCCAAATGGTCAACGATCCTATCAGCTATTATCCCTTCTAATAATTTACCTACAACTGAAGTGAGACTAATGGGACGATAGTTCCCTGGACTTTCGTGATCCCCTTTCTTAAAGATAGGGGTCACATTGGCTTCCCTCCAGTCACCAGGCACCTGGCCCGTCTCCAACGATTTGTTGAAGACTGTAGCGAGGTGGGGAGCCACCTGGTCGCGCACCTCCCGCAACAGTGGGGGGAGAAACTGGTCTGGCTCAGGAGCCTTAAACGCGCTGTTTGTCTATTCTATCGGCAACAACTGTCGCGGTACATCGAACACTATCCAGGCCAGCACCTTCGTGCCTCACGCCTGGCTCGGGGATGATGCGGGTGTCCTCCCTGGTGAACTCCCGCAAATTACTCATTAAGCACATTGGCGATGTCATGCGATATCATGCTTCTAATGGGCTTTCTGCTATTAACATAACTGAAGAAATCCTTAGGGTTCCCCTTGCAGAGGCTTGCCACCCGTAGTTCTTCGTTACGTTTCGCTAGCCTAACCTTCGCCTTCACTTCCCTACACAGGCGGACATACGCTTCAGTGTTCTCATGGGAACGATTGGCCTTCGCCCTCCTATACGCTACTTCCCTATTTCGGATAGCCGAAGCGATGTCGCGATTGAACCACTTAGGCTGCGTTGAAGCAGGGGTGACCGGTTTTGAGGGTATGGCAGCAGATTGCAGCACCATAAACTCGTCCCGGAATGCACTCCACACTCCCTCAACATCGCCGCCGACCACTAATCCCATCTCACCTACGCTATCCCTGAGGCTAACAAAGTTCGCCCGCCAGAGATCGAGCTTATTGCCTCTCGAGTAACTATGCTTCACCCGAGGGACGCAGCACACACGGAACCTAATCAGACCGTGATCGCTCCTGCCCAACGATTCGTCAACGGTGAGGCCAGTGACGAGGTTGTCTTCGGTCGTGAATACTAAGTCTAGAACGCTTTCGCCTCGTGTAGGCTCGTTGACCCACTGAGTGAGGAAGTTCTCATCAGCAAAGTCAACTAGCCTCCTCCCTTCAGCATCAGCAGACCTGTCTTCCCACTTTATGCCGCGACAGTTGAAGTCTCCTAAAACTACACACACACCATATCCCCTAGCAGGCTACTGAGTTCGGTGTACAGGGCTGTATCCTCCTCGAGGAGGAGATGCGGAGGTCTGTACACCAAGATTAACCTACGTATAGCTCGTCCCTCCCACATTCAGATCGACGCCAAGCAGCTCCCGTTCCGATCGGAACTGGCAGTCAACCGGACTCAACGTGTCCCTGACGTATATTAGTACCCCACCCCCCCTCCCCACGGGTGCGGTCTTTGCGAAACATTCTATACCCGGGAATTTCGAACTCCCCAACGTAGTCCCTACGATCAGTATGTATCCAGGACCCGGTGATAGCAACGATATCCTGGTATTCTGATGCTAAGAGCGCCCATAGCTCGCAAAATTTGTTCCTAATCGACCTAGCATTAAAAAGCATTGCACGGAGGTAGCCTTCCCTATTCTGACCGCCCCCTAGCACGACCCGTTTCCCGAACAGCCAGGGCTGTCGGGAGTTGAAGAGTCCCTCACTAACGAGGGGGCAACTTCCGCAGGAGCCTGAGCCCCCTCCAACGTGGAAGGAGGGTCACCCACCTGTACCTGGACGCACCCTTCAGTTGAAGGTACGTCCACCACCGGCTCATTATCATCCCTCTGGTAAAGGTCCGACCTACCCGAAAATGCGTCGAAGGGGTCAATAAACCTCACTCCCAGCGGGACGCACAAGTCTTGCACCCTCTCGTTGATGCCAATGACCTTACTGAGCGCGTGGTCACTGGCATTCATTCGCGGTAAAATACCCATTAACATTCCCCTGTCTGTCTTCAGTTTTAGATCATCCGCAAGAGACATGAGCTCGGTGATGATCCCTTCTGTAAGACCTACTCTACCGCCTTTGAGGAACAGGTCGTTGCCACCAGCGTGGACAACGATCGCAGTCCTCCGACTAGCCACGCGCACCTTCTTTACCTCCTTCCTTAAGTGCGCCGTTCCCCGCCCAGGTAAGCACCTTACCTTCCTCCTGTCCCGGTTTGCAGAAGCAAAGTACTTCTCCTGGCCCCTGATCTGTGAGTTGAAGAAATTGAAGAAAAATAAATCCCCGGGCCCAGACCAGTTACACCTGAGAATATTTAAAGAACTGTCATATGAACTTGCCAGACCTCTGTCTGATATATTTAGTCTCTCTATATTAAGAGGAGAAATGCCTGATGAATGGCGATATGCTAACATAACAGCAATATTCAAGAAAGGAGATGTTATCAGGGAAATTATCACCCCGTCAGCCTGACCTGTATAGTGGTTAAACTGTTTGAGTTGTTGATAAGAGATGAAATCATGAAGCATATGCAGATAAATGGACTATTTAGCAAAAAGCAGTTTGGCTTTATATCAGTGAGATCTACGGTACTACAGTTGATAAAAGTTTTGGATAATTGGACTGAATCTATATAGATAAAGGATACAGCATTGATGTGGCATATTGTGACTTTATGAAGGCCTTCGACAAGGTCCCTCGCAATAGGTGTCCTTGAAACAGTGTGTGATAGTGGGGAAGGAGAGGCATATGGCTGGTGGGATGTTCTCTCAGGCATACCTCAAGGAAGCATCATAGGCCCAGTGCTCTTTCTGTTACATATGATTTACCTGATATGATAAAGAATTATAATGACATTTATCTGTATGCAGATGACACTAAAATATTTAAGAGGACTACATGTAAAGAGGATGCAGATAAATTACAGGGGTATATATATATATATATATGAAATGAGAAGGTGGTCCAATAAATGGTTACTCAAGTTTCACTCGAACAAGTGTAAGCATACGCAAATAGGAAAAGATAAGATGGACTTCAGAGAAAGGAGGTATAAAATGTTTCTCATAAAGGACATAGGAGTGATCATAGACAGTAATTTGAGTTTTGTTAAAACACACAGTGGAAAAGATCAACAAAGCAAACAGGATAGTTGGACTCGAGGAGGACATTCTAATACCTGGATAAAGATATGTTTAAGACACTTTGTTTCACTGGTTAGACTGGTGTCCATATCTCAAGAAACATATAGAGTCCATTGAAAATGTGCAACAGAGAGCCTCTAAGTTGGTTCCGGGGTTCAGTCACCTGTCATATGGGGAGAGATTAAGGGAGCTAGAATTATCAACATTAGCATACAGATCTGTACGGGGAAACATGATCAAATGGTACACGATATTAACTGGTAAATATGATGAGGTGGTGATGAATGACTTGTTCCAGATGAGAGAGTACTCAAGAACTCAAGGGCATCAGTTTAAGATATACAAGGAAAGAGCCTCATGAAATATCAGAAAAAAATTCATTCACACAGAGTTATTGACATTTGAACAGTATACCAGAACATATCATCAATGCATCAGAGATAATAGCATTTGAGAAACTTCTGGATACACACTGGAATGCACAGGACCTATTATACAACCACATGACAAAAATCCAGAGCTAGATCTCCAGGCTGAGAAGCCTCTTCTAGAATAATTTCTACAATATTCTATGAAATTCATGAAAAATTTGAAAGAAGATTTCATAAACCAGGAGCTACAGACAAACCAATTTATGAGCTGGTCAATAAATTTAAAAGAACAGGATCTGTTCATGATGAGGCAAGACCTGGACATCCAGGTACCTCTCAAGAAAATGTCAAACTGGTAAGAGGTGCCTTTGAAATAAATCCTAGAATGTCAACTCACACAGCATTACGTAGCTTGAACATACTAAAAATGAATGTTCTAAGGATTTTAAAATAACATTTGAAAAGAATGTTACACAAAGAGGATTATCCAAAACAAGTCACAATGTGCACAGAATTGATTGAAAAAATTCATTCCAAAAACTTATTAAAACACATTCTCTTCAGCAATGAGGTGACATTCCACACATGTGGAAAGGTTAATCTACATAATTGTTGTATCTGGGCTAGTGAAAAACCAATTGAATTCTACGAATGGGAGAGATTTTTTCCTGAAGTTAATGTCTGGTTGGGTATGATGAGATTGAAGATTTACAGCCCTGTTTTCTTTGCAGAAGCTACGATAATGGCCAATTTATCTTGACATGCTTCAGCAGTTTCTTGAGCCTCAGCTTCATTCAGATGGCATTGTTGACACTGTTGTCTTTAACAAGATGGAGCACAATTCATGGAATTGGAACACAATTCATGGCAGCAGCGACAACTAACCCACAACACCCTTGCCACTACATGTACAATCATGCACCAACACCTCGCACCATATGTAACACACCAGAGACACATTATAACCAAATACTCCATTCCATACCACGCCCCACAGACATCACACAGTACAGAAAAACACACACACACACACACACCTAACCCACAAAGCACTGACACGACTCGGTCCGAATGCGGTCCTAGGTGCGAAGCCGCCATCCATTAACAGGTCAGAGATCAGCCTGAGCAGATCGGATCGAGTTAACTTAGCACGATTCCGATGTGGACATCACCCCAACTTACAGACATATAAACACAGACTAGACAACTCCATAGATGACACCTGCCACCTGTGCCAGGACACACCACAAACAATTGAACACATTATGACAGACTGTACCACTCTAGCACAACAACAAACACAACACATCATCACTAGTGCGCTGAACCTCTGGTCCACTCCGGAGAGGGCGATCGGTTACCTGCGTGCCGCCGGCTTGCTCGATCAGGGTGGGCTGATCGGCTAAACAACGACAACAACAACAACAAGATGGAGCTCCATGTCACTATGCAAACATCATTCAGGAGTACCTTGATGAGCTCTTACCAAATCACTGGATTGGACATGGTGGAAACAGGCTTTGGCAGCATGATTTCTGAATTTAGCACCATTAGACTTCTTTGTGTGGGGGCTTCATAAAATCTGAGGTTCCCAAACAAGTGTTACAGACCTGCAGGATCTGCGAACCCGCATTGTCCTGACAGTCGCTAAAATAACTGGAGATATGCTTGAGAATGTGTTCCATAATGCAGTGGACAGATGAGAGATTTGCAGAGACAATGATGGTGCTCATGTCGAATCTTAGACCAAGCTTGATAAATAAATATATATCTAATTATGTTACTACATTTTTATCCTAAAATACTATTATTTCAGCAAAATAGAGAGGAACTTTTGGACCACCCTGTACATTAGATACTACATGATAGACAGTTATTAATGGCAATGAATATTACTGCTGAAATTTTCAGGTGCACTTATGAAAGTTTGTAATTTCCATTGTTGTAGATTTAATTTGTACTTAAAAAATGTCTTATTTTTTGTACACAATGAAAAATGACAATTTACTAATATGTAGTTGATAGGCAAGATCTGTAATTTTGCCTTACCAGCAGCTAGTATTTATTCTTTTCAGTCCCAATGGAGCTAAGTTTATTTGATAAAACTTTGTACTTCAATTATTCATAGTGATATCTTCTCACTTTATTTCAGGGAAAACATATTTTCAGATATTATAGTATAGAAAATTTTTTTGTTTTGCAATTCAAGTTTAGATTGCTTCTTAAAAAATAGGGGACCAAGTGTTTACCTCACCTCCAGTGAAGGAGGGCCTTCTGGTATTGCAAAATTGCATCAAATTAATCACAAAGCTTGTTGTGACCACTTTAAACTTCATCCAGGAAAGAGGAGAATTAAAGGGGTTTGATGAGTGGTAGAGACTATGATTAAGAAATTTCACAGAACTTAAGAGTATTTTTAAAGGTTAGAAATTTTGTGCGCACTGCAGAAAAGAACTATCCCAAAGGTCTTCAGATAATGAATCTTCTTCATTATCAGAAGTGGAGGAGCACACGCCTTCAGCCTCAGCTTTTGGTACAGTAGTTCTAATTCTTCAGAAATAATTGAGAAAGATTTTAACAAACACTATTTTGTTCAGAAACATGCATTATCTACCTGAATTCAATTATCAAATCTTTTGAGAGAAGTTTCAATACTGAAATAAAAATTCTCTCCACAAAAGTATCCAACAAATGAAGCAAGAAAACAAACACACTGTGAAATGAAAGCTGGAAATTATTTCAACCCAAGTGTTGGAAACTCTTCCAGTGCTGAAGAAAGGACACAGAAGTACGAAAAAAACTATACAGGGTTATGGGTTGATTGCTATCAACTTGGCAATCTGGTGAAAATTTCTGCCAGACTTTAGTGTTGAGTTGACGGCAAAAACCCTGTCTTTTCGTTAAAAACTGTGTTTATGGAGGTTTTCAAAAAACCTTGTTAAGTAGGTTTTTAGTTAATGTTAAATTTATTTGCCTTCTGTATTTAGCACTGCCTAATGGTAAGAAAGAAAACTACCATACCTTATTATTTTGTTGGATCTCACTTCTGGTTGTAGGGTGCATGGCTGCCTATCGTGCCTCTCTTTTGATGTAGGTGATAGGGTTGCGATAGGGTTACATGGAGTTTTTCAGTTTAATTAATACAGGCAATTCACTATGCCTAAATACCTGAAGGAATAGTCCTATCCTTTTGTGTTATTAATTTTACTTTATTAGGTTTTCACTCAGAACTTGTAAGAAGATTAAACCACTCAGAACTTGTAAGAAGATTAAACAAGTCTTCCTTGCCTACAGCAATGCTCATCACCAGGCCCAATGCCTACATACTGGGTTCTATATATGGCAATTTTTTCCATTCCCAACAGGCTTTGTTGCTAATCCCGAGGAAACTTTGTAGTTACCGTATTTTTCAGTTTATAAGATGCACCCCTATTTTCAAGACCTTTTTTCAGGAAAAAAATTATAACCAACTGCCTAGTTGTCAGAAAATGTCCATAATTTTCTACCAGTGAGGCTGACTTTTGTTAAAGCCCTCCATCAAAAGTATGGTGATACATTTTCTTTCACCCATACTCATTATAAGAAAATAGTATTAAGTATACGGGAGACTATACTATTTGTTATGAAACATAAAAGTAAATCATTATGCAATACATATTGTTTTTCTTGTTATCAGTGGGTTGGGAAGAGTAGAAACTTAGTGTAAAATTGGCCAAACCAATACACAGTCAGGAGGGACTAAGAGATGATGAATTTTTGTAAAAATCCATCAGTTCTTCTAGCCCATATAAAGGTAATATTATGACCTTCCGTGTATAGGATGCAGGGTGATTTTGAGACCCCTTTTTATGGGAAAAAAAGTGCGTCTTATACACCGAAAAATACAGTATTTAATAAAATAAATTAATAATTTGTATTTAATATGAAATAAAGGTACTATACACAATACCATATTGTAGGCATGTATAAGCCTAGGTTTGAATTAGGCTTTGTTGTGAACTGTAATGTAAAGTGTATGACAGGCATGTATAGTTTTTCCATAAGAAGATTGCAGGGAAATGCTTTTCCAGTTGAGAGAATCACTCAGCAATAGAGAAGCCAAGTGATAAGCTGTAAATACCAACAGTTTTGCCAAGGTCCTAGTCAATTCATAAAGAAGCAGAATGAATCATTTACAACAACATATCAAGACCAGGAAGAGGAGATCCCAAACCTAAAAGTTGTTAAAACTTTCAGTGTGGAGACAGCCACTGCTGTCAAAAAATTTTACATCTGAGGATATTAGCAAGCTGTATGAAGATGACTGTCAGTTTTGAATAAGATAATTGGCAAAAGAGAACATACTCTAAAACAACTAGTACTTTGCAACTTAAATAAAGCCTTAAAGAATATCCTTAAAATTCAAATTGGATTCTCCATGTTCACTCAGATAAGGCCTAAAAGAATGCCCATTAGAATACAAAGTTGTTGATGGATGAAGCACACCTTACCCTAATGTCTTAATAAATAAATCCTTAAACCTATTCATTACAGAGACTGCCTTACAGCTTTGGCTTTGCAGAGGTCATCTCCAAACATTTGATGCTTTTCAGAAACTGCCAATAATGCCCATCAACAGAAACCTTCAAGCAGCATCTCAGAAGTGTTTGAGAGGCACATGGATGTGGACATTCACAGTCTGGCTAAAACTTGAAACCATGAACCAATTACTTTTCTGATGGTTGTGCTGGCCAATATAAAAACTTCTCAAACTTGTGTCATCATAAAAAGGACTTTGGCATTCCAGCAGAATGGCATTTCTTTGCCACATTGTATAGTAAAAAGACCTTGTAATAAAGCTGGGGCACCATTAAGAACTAAAGATCACTCAGTAATTAAATCCTAGCTCTCCTTCAGTTTCATGAGTTTGCCTGTGATTATACATCAGGAGTGATTATTGACTATTTCCCAATAACTCAGTGGAAAGAAAAATTCAATTTGATTCAAGACAGATACTTGAAATGCTGAACAATTTTTGGAACTAAAAATTTGCATACTTTTATATCCCAGTTGACATGCAGGGTTCAGATAAAACTTTTTCAAGCTCATCAGAAAGCAGGGAGGAAAGAATAAAAATTGATTATAAAGTCCCAATGTCAGTGAGATTAAAGTTATGTAAGTGTTGCTTATGATGGCCACTGAAAGATAGCAATGGTTCTTAAAATTGATTGAAATGAGAAAACTTGGTAACTTTTCACTTTTCTCCACTCCTATAGACTCCCCCCCCACCAGGTCATTCTTTTATTTCCCAATCTGATGATGAAGATAAAGGATATCCTAATTACATTTGCCCCACCACTGCCACTGGTTGGACTTACTCTATCTGCAAATGAGGAAATAAAGGCATCAAAAATCATGGAGGACAGGGAGATCAGGCTTAAACCTAGCATATTACCATATAATTTTTTTTTTAAAGCTAAAAAAAGATCAATCCACAGTGGTGAGTAGGGTTACTGGCAACACACCACAAAAATCTCAAGAACACACTAGGTAGTAGGTAAGGTACCCGAAGGATAGTGTAGAACTCCTTATCAGACTTCAACTGTTATAATGAAAAAGAGCATTTCTCAAGATTATACAAGATCCTATCATGAAATTTTTATGACTTACAGCTAATAGAGTGGCTGATATTTGGTGCAAGTTTTAACCTGTTTGATAATTCCAAGGTCAAGTCAAAGATAAAAAATTTGAGTTACTACTTATTTTTCATTTTCCAAAAAATATTTATCAAATTAGAGAGAGAGCTCTATGCATGAGCTTCAAAATGATACCCAAACCATTTTTGCAGGTTAATTAGTAAGAAAGTTGACCTTGAAACGCAGGTCTGGTGGTCCAGGTGAGGTGGATAATTAATGACCATTTTAGGTAACTAGGTCATAAAGATAACATTTAATATGTACTCAATTCATACTTCACCTGTCATTAATTAATGTGCCAAATTTCATGAAAATCAAGAGAGGTGATGAAAATTCATGACTGATTTGACAGAATGACTGAAATGCAGCCCAGAAATGAATTGTTAACTACCAGTACCTTCTAAATTGAAAATTAAAATTCCTATGGCACATCAATATTCTCATTAATAAGCTATTTAATGAATACAATACCTTGTAATATCTCCAATGGACACTGATTTGCCAGCTTTTAGGGCAGCACTGAAACAATTAGCACCTTCAGTTTCCATTGCTACCACAGGTGTATTTAATCCTGTTGGTAATAAAATATATTAGGATACTTTCTATGGTAATGTGGAGACTTGTTTTAATCATCATAAATATATGTAGGAAGCTTGAAATGCAAAATACACAATACACAGTATAATCTATCTAAAAAAAGGCACACTACACACACAATACACAGTATAATCTAGTTTAAAAATTACCCTTCTTTTGAAGTCCCTGTAATACTCCACAGAGCAATCCACCTCCACCAACTGAGAGAACAATAGCAGAGAGTGTATGAGGACACTGATCAACTATTTCTTCTACTAATGATTCAATACCCTCCCTGCTCGTTAAAATTTAGGGGGAAAGAAAAAAGAATAAAACCAATCTATCATGCATTTTAGCAACTAAATAATGATTTTTACCATGGCAAAAAATAATAAAAAAAAAAACTTCAACTACACCTAATAATAGCTAAACATTACTTGGACTGAATCAAGGATGATGAAGGGCTAAAAGAATGTATTGGCAACAATATTAATGGGGAATTTTAAGTTTTTCATTAGCCCTACCTGTATGGTATAACACCCAGTGCAATAAATTTATCGCAGTAAAAAGTTCAATGAATATGATTAAACCATGTATAACCCACATAACTTGCAGTAATATAATGATGGAGTTGTTTAACTTCCTCTGCAACATCTAAGGTCACATGACATAGGGGACCTACAGCTTTACATGGGATCCAAAATACAGGTTACTACTTAATTTGGACACAGAGAGTGGTCCCATCCAGCAACTTTACAGACTTAATGTCCTTAACTTCAGTGATTGACAGGAAGTGGTGTTATGACACTGGTGACACTGGCCATGATGTCACTCTAATTCACAGTATGTGCTGGAAATTATTCCCATTGTTTTCCAACACAACTGAAGGCACAGTTTTGTGTTGAAGAATGTGGGTCATAATACATCCCAAGGAGTTATCTGAATGTTGTTTGTGATATGCTAAAGCTGTTCTTTGGTTTGAAGAATGCTGCAATAAATATTTCTTTACAGAATGTCATGAGAGAAAGGAATCTGGTGCAAATAATCAGATTTTGGTGGACAGATTTTTTAAATGATTCAGTCACCAGAGAGATATTGTATATGAACCTTGTATCATCATGTTGGAAGTAATCCTTTCTAAGTTCAATGTCTCCCAAATGATTTATGAATTCATCAAATGTCAATGTAGTACTCCATTTACTGCAACAATCCTTATTGGGCAATTCCTATGGCTGCAGTAACTCATTTAATTGTGCCTAAAATTGACAGATAAATTCCAGCTGCTAAAAGGCTATTTTTATATTACAAAGGGTTTCAAGCAGTTGATACTCATGAAATAACATTTAACCAAGGGCACATGATTGGGCAACCAGACTGGGGATTAAAAGGCAGGTATCTCTAAATTCTTGGTTTGGAGATGGGTCAGTTCGTAAACATAAATGCCAGTTTTGTCAACAAATAAACAAGATGTTCACTGACCAAACCAGCCACAAAACAGGCACAAAATACTGTAGCTCATCAGTTGAATATTAATCCACACACAAGGTGTGTAGACAGTCAAATCATGTCAACTTCTATTAGGGTCATTCCTGGACAAATCATGCAAAAAAACTGAAATTTGTAACCACTCCAACTCGGATTTTTCTCAAATTTAGTATATAAGGTTGTTTTTGTGCAAAAACATGAAATCCCAAATTTTAGCGCAATCAGAGTAATGGTTCAAAAGTTGTGGGCCCCACAATTTTGGTGGTGGGGCCTGGCTCCTTAATGCTTAAGAGTCCATAACTCGGTCCCTAAGTGAGCTAAGAAAAACATTTAAAAACCATTTGAAAGCTCAAATCCTAAAGAATAATTATATAAAATGCATTTGATCAAATAGTTAAAAAGTTATATAAGTTCGAATATTGGGGGGGGGGGGGGGGGGGGGGCACACCCCCTATGATACAGATATTCAAGCTTTTTTTCCGCCATTTTGTACCTCAATTACGCTTCTATATGACTTAGTCAATGACTGTGTATTTTTACCTTTAAGTTGTGTTTTTTGCACTTTATTATAATACACACACACACATTAAAATAAGAGATAATTTGTACTGCCTGTTTGTAAGGTTGAGTGGTATCACACTTGTGTAGTCATGCTATAACTTAACTTGTCACAGCAAAATGAGATTGTCTGAGGGCTCCTTCCATTAACATGAATGAGCCTTGGTTATTAAGGGTTCAGTTTGCCTTTTGTGACCACATGATAAACGCTGCTCATATATGGTATCTGTTTGCCATATTATTTTAGTGCCTTGCCTATATTGGCTGTGCTTGTGTTTGCCTGTTATCATTAAAAATCATTAACATTTAATATTCTTTCTACTTATCATAGGAACTGAAGCTAATATATAAATTTTAAACATGTTACCATTTAAATTATCATAAACAGTGTTGTGACCCCTTTAAGAGACACAAGAAAAGAATCTTAAAGGGTTTAAGAAATTTACCATTAAATGTAATAGAAAAATATCCTGCACTCCTTAATTGGAAAGTTTGTACAAACTGTTCTGTAAGCTTAAATGAACTTGAAGAACCTGATAAATTATTTAATGATGTTTTTGAAACAGTCATCTACAAGTACCTCTTCATTTCAAAGCAGTCCAGGAAGTACACATTTGCAAACTGACAATCCTGGTGAGATCAGTGATATTGAAATCTGTAGAGAACAAACCAAGAACATTCTTGAAGAAATGGAGATTTCACCAATAAAATTCCGTAAGTAGTGTATGAATTATAATTTGGGGACTTTTTTTGAAAAGTATAGTTATCAGAAAATGCATTACATGATTTTTAAAAATCATCTAAACTCTTTATCTTTGTATACACACATTGTTTCATAGGTTATCAAAATAATGCAGTTTTATCAAACTTGTAAATATACCGTAACATTCTTTAACAATTTAAGGAATTGCAAAAAAATAGTTACGTACAATAAATGAATTCTGATTAGTTATTAAATTATGAAAATTTGTTGCTGTAACTTACAGTAATTCTAAATTTTGAATGATGCCTAATTTCAGATGGTATGAACAGACAGGATATCTAAAAAAAGCATCAGACAAATACAACAAGTGTGTATTTACTTTGAAAAAGAATTTTGAACAGTCTTTCTCAGCATCTGTGGATGAGGGATCATCTACATCCAAGAGATTATGCATGGAAAAAGAATTGGAAAGGTAAGGATTGCTCAAATTCAACTAAATTAGCAACTCATGGTCACAATTAAAGACTCTTGACGTATATAATTTTAGATGTTTTAAATTTCAATAGCCTAACTTTTCTTCAATACCATTCTTATGTACAGAACACAATCACACCACTTTAACAATGTCTAAAAAATATCCATGGAAGGTAGATATTCTTATATTTTTTCTATTTAGGTCCTGATCTTAGAGTACATTAAATTAATAATTTTAATTTAAGAAAATTCTGATATCCCCTACCTTTTATTTATCTAATAGGTACAAAACTATGATGAGGGAGCTCACTGAAGCACTCAACTCTACAACTTCCTACCAAAGAAGGTTGCATATTCTTACTCTATCCCCATACATACACAATCTCAAAAACTCAAGAGTTCTTTGGGGCTAGTAGATATCTTGTTGATAAAGCCAGGAGCATGAAGCAACAATATGGAATATTGCCAAATGTTCCTAAATAGAGTAAAGGGAAAAGGATAAGTGATGAAACTATTTCTAATGTGACAGCTTTTTATGAGGACCCAGAATTTAGTCGGGTGTATCCAGGCAAAAAGGACTGTGTTAGTGTCAGAGACAAAGATAGAAACAAAATTTACAAACAAAAGCATCTCTTACTCAGTAATTTGAAAGAACTGTATCTTAAGTATAAAGAAACTGACTCAAGTATAAGTTTTTCAACATTTGCAGCTCTTAGACCCAAATGGTTTGTTATTGCTGGAGGTACAGGTACACACTCAATTTGTAGTTGTACCTATCACCAGAACCCCAAATTAATGGTTTCAGCAATTGGTGACAAGGACTTGACTTATCATTCATTGATTGATTCAAAAAGTGTCTGCGATGTGGACAACATTAAATGTAGGTTACACCAGTGTAGAGAATGTCCTGGTGTTGCTGGTGTAGATAACTATTTGAACACATTAAATGTACTGACTTCCAGGGATTCAATTGAATATGACCAGTGGACCAGCACTGACAGGGCAACTTTGTCAAATGTAACTGTTACAGTGGAGGAATTCATTGAAAAATTTTCAGAATCAATTTATTCTCTTGCTTGTCATCATTATATAGCCAAGAGTCAAAGCCTCTACATGAAGACCCTTAAGCAAAATCTCAGTGAAGATGAAGTTTTAGTACTGGGAGACTTTTCTGAGAACTATTCTTTCATCACTCAAGATGCATCACAGAGCTTCCATTGGACAAACAAACAAGTTACATTACACCCAATGGTTGTATATAAAATGGAAGATGGTCAATTGAGCCACACTAGCTATTGTATCATAAGTGATAGTTTAGATCAGTGGTTCCCAACCTGGGGTCTGCGAAGGTAGTACTGGGGGTCCGTGAGCTTTCAATATTTTGAGAGGCTCCAATGGAAATCGTACATTTACCCACGATTCTGATAGCTCAGGCTAAAATTTCAAGTTCCCTTGCTCTTGGCTGGAATTATTAATACTTTTTAATACGCTGTATTTTAATTGCATACTCTCTTATATGACCTTTATTTGATAGTGAAAAATGAGAAAATGAGTTAATTATTAGTTAATAAAAACAGTTTGTTTGGTAGATGGGAAAAAAATAAAAATAAAAGGGGTCCTTTGCGGTGAAAAGGTTGGGAACCACTGGTTTAGATCATAACAGCGCAGCAGTGTATACATTTCAACAATTTTTAGTTCAAGACATTAAAGTGAGATTCCCTAATGTGAAAACAATTAAATATTTTTCCGATGGTTGTGCTGGACAATACAAAAACTGTTTTAATTTTAGCAATTTATGCCATCATGAAACAGATTTTAGTATAAAGGCAGAGTGGAACTTTTTTGCCACTAGTCATGGCAAAAATGCCTGTGATGGCATTGGAGGAAGTGTGAAGAGAGCAGCAGCTAAAGCTAGTTTGCAAAGAACAACAGGATACATCTTGTCTCCACATAGTTTCTATGACTTTTGTACACAAAATTTTGAGTCCATCAAGTTTAAATTCATTCCAAAGGACAAATAAATCATCATAAAACAGAACTCAGTAGTGGGTTTGAAAAAGCAGTGACAGTGAAGGGCACACAAGGTTTTCACAGAATTGTGCCAATGTCTCAGTCACATTAAAGCTCATTTAGTTTCAGACTCCAATGATTACAATGTTGTTAGGGTTATGACCTCTGAACAAGGTGACTCAGACATGAGTCCAGATTTATCAAATGAGCAAAAATTTCCTGTGGGAAAGTATGTTGCATGTATTTATGATGGTAGAAAATATCTAGGAATCATTTTAAATTAATCAGAAGAATTCCAAGATTATAAAATAAAGTTTCTAACTACTCCTATTTCCAACAAAGACAATAGATACTATTTCCCAACTAATAAAGATGATGTTTGTTGGGTAGAAGCCAAAAACATCCATCATGAAATGTCAATTCCAAATATTCAATCTGGCACCAGAGTTGTGTAAATCTTTGAAATACATGATACTGAGAATTAGGCTAGGTACCAAAAATGATTCAGATTTAATGTATTGTATAGCAATTATTTTTATTCAAGTAATGTCTTAATTTTTCAATAAAACAACTATACTAGCAGTATTTTTTTTGCCTTTGAAGATCAACAAAGTTAAGAGAGAGTTATTATTATCATTATTATTGAGTTTTAGGAAAACACTAAGTTTATCTTATAGCTATACTTAATCCACCTGTAAGTCAAGGAAAACATCTTATAAGAGAGCTTGATAAGTAAAACAGGCATAATGGTGTAAGTTCAAAGTCCAGCAAATAGAATATGTTTTTAACCTCCACCACCATCTAATGAAGGGGAAAAATACACAATGTCATTGACTAAGTCATATAGAAGAGTAAGTGAGGTACAAAATGATGAAAAAAAATCTTGAATATTTGTATCATAGGGGGTGGGGCCCCCCCAAAATATTCAAACTGATATAACTTTTTAACTATTTGATTAAATGCATTTTATTACTTAGTGTCAATTATTCTTTAAGATTTGAGCTTTCAAATGGTTTTAAAATTTTTTCCTAGCTCAATTAGGGACCGAGTTATAGACTTTTAAAAATTAAGGGGCCAGCCCCCACCACCAAAATTGGGGGCCCATAACTTTTGAACTGTTACTCTGATTGCTCTGAAACTTGAAATTTTGTGTTTTTCAGCATAAACAACCCTGTATAGCAATTTTAAGCAAAATCTAAGTGGGTATGGTTTCAGGCAATGCCTGTTTGTCCTGGAATGGCCCATAAACTAAATTAAAATGAATGTATACCCAGCAAAACTTCCTGGTTTATAGCTGCCAAAGTAAAGCAAAGATTAACATGAATCAGAACAATGATACATAGACCTATGACATTTAGGGAGGGGGGGGGGGGGGGGGGGGGTCTAATTTTAGATGAGCCTCAGTTTAATCATTCATGTGTTAAATTCATAACCATTCATGAGGCTTTACTTCCATAATTCATTTTTGAGAATCCTCTCCCAATGTTTCTAAAGCATATTTAGCAGTCGAATACTTGTATGAGGTTTATGTTATCACACCCAAAAACACCAATGAATCAAAGATAAAAGAGACAAAAAATTCTCTCCTGGGTACCCATCAGCCTTATCATAAAACCTATCAAACAACATCCAGGTATATAGTAGTTATAAAGTGCAAAAACAAAACCCCTTCAGCATCCATGAAACTTGAGGAAATTTTAATTGAACCTTTCAAGGTTCTGAATAAACAATGACAAAATTTAAATACCTCTACACCAATGTGTTCTTAGCCTTTCATGAGGCCCAAATCTTATAGGTGCCAAATGTATAGTACATGCCTACTGTACTCCATGTTAGGTTTTCATATTAAATAATAATATGTCACAAAATATATAGGAATTTTCTAAAACAAAGGCCTTTTAAAAGAGCTTAAAAAATTCTTGCAAATGTTAAAATTTAGCTATACAGTACTCACTCAGTTAGGCCCCTATCTGTGATTGAGGGGCAGTCCATGATCACACACAACCTTATTTCATAGTTAACTCGGTATAAGCTCACTAGTGGTTGGGTGCAGCCACTGCTGCCTCCCACCTCACACACAGTATTATTCTATTACAGTATAATATACTGTACAATTAAGTAGTACTTATGTACTCACCACAAGACATGAAAATATGCAAAGCCAGAAGTGCACATGCATACTCTATGAAGTGTGGAGCCACTGACTGAGGCACACTGTGGTGGTGTTACAGGTAGATCAAGTCCTACAATCTCTCTCTCATTTCTTTGGCAAATTATTTTATGTTCTATTTTTGATTTCAGTAACTTTCTCTCCACACAAAATACACCAAGCTCAAAGATAACCCACTCACCTTACCTGTGAACTCAGTGGTGGTACTGTCTAACTTTTTCTTATATTTTAACCTTTATATATAAGCACACCGGACAAAAAATTAGTCACCCCTAATAGCACCGATAGCACACAAGATCAGATCTGTTTCGTGAGGTGGTGAAGAAAAAAGTGTGTTGGATATAGTCTGCAAAATGGGTCGTGAGGCAGACGTTACTCAGTGGCAAAAAGGAGCCATCGTGTTTGGCAGAGCCCACGGACACAAAATGTATGAAGTAGCCCAATTTGTTGGTGTCAACGCGTACTGTCCAGCGAGTTTACAAAGAGTGGTGTAGTTCGTAATCAACTGAAAATCGACGGCGTAACTGTGGCTGGAAAACAATTCTCGACAATAGGGAGCGCCGCCATGTTTCTCGTCTAGTAACTGCAAATCGTTTTCAAACCAGAGAACAATTGCTCCAAGAAACCAATGAGGTTCTCCAGCAACCAATTTCCGAACGGACATTGTGACGAGAACTGCATGCAATGGACATCTGGAGCAGGGTACCACGGAAGAGGCCGCTGTTAACAGCAGGTCACAAATTGGCACGTTATAAATGGGCTCAGAGGCACAAAAACTGGACTGCGGCAGATTGGAAACGTGTAATTTGGTCCGATGAGTCCCGTTTTTGTTTATTCTCCAATGATGGGAGGCGACGAGTACATCGCAGGTCCAATGAAGCCTTTAATCCTGAATGCGTCGAAGGTGTTGTTCAGGCTGGAGGTGGTTCCGTGATGTTCTGGGGATGTTTTTCGTACCACGAAATGGGCCCTCTCATTCCAGTGACGATGAATTTGAACCAGCAGGCGTACCTCCGCATACTAAATGATGAATTGGTCTCTGCCTCGCCGGATTCGTGCGGTTATCAAGGCCAGAGGCGCCGTCACACGTTATTAGGTACATTCTGAGAGGTGACTAATTTTTTGTCCGGTGTGCTTATATGTACTTAATATTTCTAAATGTGGAGTTTTTATCTTCTATCATCAACTTCATACGCAGACAATTCTCAGCCTTATATTTCATACTTCCTAAGTTTATGTACAATATGACCTATATTTATAAGTATGTGCACTAATAAATCCAACTTTTACATGTAACTTACAGATGTGCACTGATTCCTTAATATTTTGAATATTTTTTTGAGGCCATCCATTGATTTGTATGAGTATTTCTTTTAGTAAATAAGGTGGAGGATCATCAGCAATACTATAGTTTAAACAATTTATGTACCTAACTGCTTTATAAGCTTTTTATCTTTCTGGTTTCCAATTTTTAAATATTGCTTTAACAACTAATTAACTAATTTATTCCTTTAACTTTTCTTGAAAACTGTCTTGCCTCAAAGAAGTCCTGCACACTAAACACCAATCAGTTCTAGTTTAGAAGGAGATTGTAGACCAGTGGTTCTTAACCGGGGGGGCGCGCCCCCCTAGAAACAGGAATTTCTCTAATTGTATTTGTTATTCTCTTAATGAGAGCATGGGCTAATATTGAGAAGTTATTGAGAATGTTATTTTGATTGAAGGGGGGCGTGGAGGGAAGGACCAATTCCTAGAGGGGGCATGGTAGTAAAAAGGTTAAGAACCACTGTTGTAGACACCATTTGACCAGGGAAGTACTCCAGGGTGGATGTTAGACAGGAGACAGGGAGTGCTGGAACTCCTGTTTCTCCTCTCACTGTATTCCTCAGCTAATCTTTTTCCCCATGTTTCATCTACCCTGTGAGCAGTCCAGAATGCTTTCAAACACACACATACACTTCTCCCTCTATTCCTAATTACCCATACGCATCTTACACACTGCACAACCTTTTCAAAATTTATATTAAAAAAAGGAAAAATGACATAATTGAGGTTTAGAGGCCTTGTTTTTGGCTCTCTCCATCTTCTGTGAACACTTTTGCAGGCACCTGCCTTAGCCTCCTCCTCCTTACATAAAAAAAAAAAAAGTTTGGACTAGTTTACCCAAGTGTTTTACTGGCATTATTTGCTGTAATTAATTAGAACTCATGAATATCCAATTAATATCTTATACTCTTACTCTCAACCTTATAATTGGAATATAATGAAACCCTTAATTATAAATTTTTCTTAAAACTGTGTCCTTTTTTCCAAATATGTAAAGAATAAATCACTTTCACATAAAGGGTATTTAAATTAAAAAAAATGAATTTGTAAACAATTACTGTACTACTTAGTCAATTAACGTTGATATTAAATCAAAATATTTATCTTTTAAGAATTCAATTTATTAAAAAATAATTATGTACAGGCAGGATTTCAATACATTCATGATCTTACATTTAAAGCCAATTACATTAAACTAAAATTTACACTTTCACTAGCTACCTTTTCACAGTTTACATGCTTTGTTAAAGATTTTAAATAACAAAACTTACTTAAAACTATTTTCTTTCAATCTTTGATTCTGTTATAAAGAATCTCTCACTCTCTCTCTTGTTCCCATGAGAACACTGAAGCGTATGTCTGCCTGTGTAGGAAAGTGAAGGCGAAGGTTAGGCTAGCAAAATGTAATGAAGAACAATGGGAACCCTAAGGAGTTCTTCAGTTATGTTAATAGTAGAAAGCCCATTAGAAGCATGATAGGTCCGTTAAAGGACCGAAGCAGCATTCTGCTGACCTCCATGCAGACATCGCTAATGTGCTTAATGAGTACTTTGCGGGAGTGTTCACCAGGGAGGACATCTGCATCATCCACGAGCCAGGCATCAGGCACAAAGGTGCTAGACTGGATAGTGTTTGATGTACCGCAACAGTCATTGCTGATAGAATAGACAAACTGAGCACGTTTAAGGCTCCTGGGCCAGAGCAGTTTCTCCCCAGTGTTGTGGGAAGTGCATGACCAGGTTGCTCTCCACCTGGCTACAGCCTTCAACAAATCGTTAGAGATGGGCCAGGTGCCTGGTGACTGGAGGGAAGCCAATGTGACCCCTATCTTTAAGAAAGGGGATCACGAAAGTCCAGGGAACTATCATCCCATTAGTCTCACTTCAGTTGTAGGTAAATTATTAGAGGGGATAATAGTGGATAGGATCATTGACCATTTGGATTCCTACAAGCTGCTTGGGTACTCCCAACATGGGTTTAGACAGCAAGGTTGTGTCTCACCAACTTGCTCGAGTTTTTCCCATGTCATGTTGGGTGAGTATGATAAGAGTAGGGCAATTGATATACTTTATCTCAACTTTCAGAAAGCCTTTGATAAGGTACCTCACCACCAGCTAATGGCAAAAGTCCGTGCACAGGGTATTGGTGGGGAAGTAGGTAGGTGGATTGAAAACTGGCTGAAGGGACTGGAGGGAAGCCAATGTGACCCCTATCTTTAAGAAAGGGGATCACGAAAGTCCAGGGAACTATCGTCCCATTAGTCTCACTTCAGTTGTAGGTAAATTATTAGAGGGGATAATAGTGGATAGGATCATTGACCATTTGGATTCCTACAAGCTGCTTGGGTACTCCCAACATGGGTTTAGACAGCATAGGTTGTGTCTCACCAACTTGCTCGAGTTTTTCCCATGTCATGTTGGGTGAGTATGATAAGAGTAGGGCAATTGATATACTTTATCTCAACTTTCAGAAAGCCTTTGATAAGGTACCTCACCACCAGCTAATGGCAAAAGTCCGTGCACAAGGTATTGGTGGGGAAGTAGGTAGGTGGATTGAAAACTGGCTGAAGAATAGGCAGCAGAGGGTTGCAATTAAAGGGGTTAGTTCAGGTTGGGCCTCAGTCACTAATGGGGTTCCTCAGGGTTCCATTTTCGGGCCACTGTTGTTTATCATTTACATAAATGATATAGACAGTGGCATTGTCAGTCGGATCGCCAAATTCGCTGATGACACCAAGCTTGGGGCCAATGTTGAGACACCCGAAATGAGATTGAGCAACTGCATGCAGACCTAGGTAGGACAGGAGAGTGGTCCAAAAAATGGCAAATGCAAGGTGAGGTGATGCACATTGGCTCTGCCAATCACAAGTCAGACTACTTGATGTTGGGGAGTAATATTGAGGCAAATGATTTGGAAAAGGACTTGGGTGTGCTAATTAGCAGTGTCCTTAAGTTTATGAAACAGTGCGTAGAGGTGGAAAAGAAAGCCCAGAGGCTGTTGGGTTATATCAGGAGGCAATTTCAGTTTCGGAACAAGGAGATTGTGCTCTCTCTGTACAATTCCCTGGTTGGTTTGGCCACACCTGGAGTATGCAGTGCAGTTCTGGTCACCCACCCTCAGGAAAGATATTGAGAGGCTGGAGTGAGTGCAGGCAAGAGCCACAAAGTTAATCGCTTCCATTAGGCATATGGGCTACAATCGACGCTTATGCGCCCTGAACTTGTTATTGCTGGAAACTCAGAGGCTGCACAGTCAACCGATCGAGGTTTCCAAGCTCTTGCGCAGGTTCAACGATGTCGATTTTAGAAGCATGTTTAGTTTAAATGATAACCTAACTCGCAACAATGGTTGGAAGTTGGATTTGAAATGGTTTAGGACTAATGTGTGTGTGGGAATTACTTTACCTATAAGATGTGTGACATGTGGAACAGGTTACCTTCAGAAGTTGTGAACAGTTCCTCTGTGGATCACTTCAAGAAAAGGTTAGACCAAATCTTGCACACACTTTGAGGATGTAGAAAATTTCCTCTGGCACCTGTTGCCATTGGTACGTCCTCGGTATGGGCAGCAAGCTCTCTTCTCTCCGCAGGGGGTATAAAGGTTATGCACATTTCTTCTGGATGTTGTAAACTTTATACTTGAGGTGTGACAGCCCTCCGGTTCCGAGTCGTGGGATTCTAGAGAAATTGGCTGCCAGTTCCTTTAGGTTCTTTCTCTTTCGGGAGGGCAGGGTGAAGTATGTTGCACAATCCTGTCTCGTGGGTTACTAGGACCCCATCCCATCCCTACTCTGTCCTTTTTAGCTTTCCGTTAAGGATGTTTTCCTAAAAAAAAAAAAAAAAAAAAAAATAGTAAATTGTCTTTTCCTCTTCTTTTACTATTAGGACCCTACTGCTACCTCATGCGTGGGAAGAGAGGCTTTGGAACCTCTATAAATAACACCATTTATCGCTCATAGGTTGAGAGAGACTGGGATGGAGGGGTCCCAGGCATAGGGGCATGATGAATGGAGTGTGGCTAGTGCCCCATTAAGCCCATTCCTAACACGTAATGGCCTGACCAGCCCCCTACGACTGTTCTTTGGTGACCAATTGATGGTGCTTGGCTGTACTGCTCTGAGGTGAGAGCTTTACTGCCCAGCTGGCTGCCAAGCCAGCGTAAAGTCTCGGGCATAGCCTCTGGGTCTGGTGGGATATCCCTTGAACACTGGATTTTAAGAGTCTGGCTGCTTGTGAGTGACTACTAAGTTAGTAAGGGGCTGCATCTTGCTGTCGCTCCTGGCGGGAAATCCATGATGCCTATGTCACGAGTGTTTGTCAGTTGGTAGCTGCGACACGTTTGGGACTGTCTGGCCCTGGGGAGACCTTTGGTCGGTGCAGCAGCAGCGAGAGGTGGTCTTCTGGAAGGGATGAATGTCACTTGCAAATAGGTGGATGCGTCTACGCGCGGGAAGAATTCACCCCTGTTCCTTTTTTATATACTGGTCAGAACGTTTTTGATAGTTTTCATTGCTAGAATGCTTTATCTTATTCAGAGTATTCAGAATTTGGAAAAAAAAAAAGTTACAATGACTGGACTGCAGAAACTGAAGGCTGAATGTGTGAGGTGTGAAGTAAACCAGTGGGTGACGAACTTCAAAGAAGCCTGCTTCGAGAAGATCAACCACTCCAGAATGTGCCACTTTTGCGAACTCATGCAGTTTTACTTGAAGCTGGAGGGGAGGGTCTGGCGGCTCGAGTCATCCAGATCGGCTGTTGGAGGTGCAGTGGTCACTGATGAGGCTGTGCCACCCTCCAACCCAGAACTCATTCAGGATAGGATAGCTGCCACGGAAAGGCAGTCCAGCAATGGAATGGACAGAGCTCGGGATTGCGGAGAAAGGGTAGAGGTGCAACCAGGGGGTCAGGAACATAAATCCACATCAGGAATCGCGGAGTAAGGTGGAGGGCGTAAAGAAGGGGCTGATAAAGAAAAAGGGCGTAAAGAAGGGGCTGATAAAGAAAAAGGGCGTAAAGAAGGGGCCGATAAAGAAGGGGCCAATAAAGAAAAAGGGCGTAAAGAAGGGGCCGATAAAGAAAAAGGGTGGGAAGGGGCCAATAAAGAAAAAGGGTGGGAAGGGGCCGATAAGAAAAAAAATAAAAAAATAAAAAAAAAGGGTGGGAAGGGGCCGATAAAAGGGGGGAAGGGGCCAATAAAGAAAAAGGGTGGGAAGGGGTCTACTGATGACCCAAAGAAGCCGAAGGATGTAGCTGCTGGTCGGGTGGTGTAAGTGCAGCCAAGTCTATGTGTGGCGATGGGTATTGAAAGGTCTCGGGCAAGAAGGATGTGAAGCCGAAGCCCGAGACCCCGGTTGCTCCTGTCAGGACCTCCAACCGCTTTAGTCTCCTGTGCATGAAGGAGGAAGACGCCATTTTAATTGGGGACTCGCAGATTACGGGCCAGGAGAAGTACTTTGCTTCTGCAAACTGAGACAGGAGGAAGGTAAGGTGCTTACCCAGTCGGGGAATGGTGCACATAAGGAAGGAATTAGAGAAGGTGCGCGTGGCTAGTCGGAGGAGTGCGATCGTTGTCCATGCTGGTGGCAACGACTTGTTCCTCAAAGGCGGTAGGGTAGGTTCAATGGAAGGGATCATCACCAAGATCATGTCTCTTGCGGATGATCTAAAATTTAAGACAGACAGGGGAATGTTGATGGGTATTTTACCGTGGATGAATGCCAGTGACCACGCGCTCAGTAAGGTCATTGGCATCAACAAGAAGGTGCAAGACTTGTGCATCCCACTGGGCGTGAGGTTTGTTGACCCGTTGAACGCATTTTCGGGTAGGTGGGACCTGTATCAGAGGGATGGTGTCCACCTCAATGTCAAGGGTAAAGGTGTGCTAGGCGCGCTACTTGACTGGCACCTATACCATATGGTGAGGTCAAGCCCGGGGATTGATGATGGGCCCCCACCGGAGAGAGATGATGTTGAGCCAGTGGCGGATGTACCTTCAACTGAAGGGTGCATCCAGGTGGGTGACCCTCCTTCCACGTTGGAGAGAGCTCAGCCTCCTGTGGAAGTTGAAACCTTGTTGGTGAGGGGCTCTGCAATTCCCGACAGCCCTGGCTGTTCGGGAAACGGATCGTGCTAGGGGGTGGTCAGAATAGGGAAAGTTCCCTCTGTGCAATGCTTTTTAATGCTAGGTCGATTAGGAATAAGTTTTGTGAGCTACTGGCACTCTTAGCATCAGAATACCAGGATATCGTCGCTATCACTGAGTCCTGGATTCATACTGATGGTAGGGACTACATTGGGGAGTTCGAAATTCCTGGGTATAGAACATTTCGCAAAGGCCGCACCCATGGGGAGGGGGGAGGGTACTGATAACATCAGGGACATGTTGAGTCCAGTTGACTGCCAGTTCCAGTCAGAACGGGAGCTGCTTGGCATTGATCTGAATGTGGGAGGGACGAACTATAGGTTAATCTTGGTGTACAGACCTCTGCATCTCCTCCTTGAGGAGGATACAGCCCTGTACACGAACTCCATAGCCTTCTAGGGGATAGGGTGTGTGTAGTTTTAGGAGACTTCAACTGTTGCAGCATAAAGTGGGTAGACAGGACTGCTGATGCTGAAGGGAGGAGGCTAGTTGACTTTGCTGATGAGAACTTCCTCACTCAGTGGGTCAATGAGCCTACATGAGGCGAAAGCCTTCTAGACTTAGTATTCACAACTGAAGACAACCTCGTCACTGGCCTCACCATTGATGAATCATTGGGCGGGAGTGATCACGGTCTGATTAGGTTCCATGTGTGCGTCCCTCGGGTGAAGCGTAGTAACTCGAGAGGTAGTAAGCTCGATCTCTGGTGGGCGGACTTTGTTAGCCTCAGGGATAGCGTATGTGAGATGGGGTTAGAGGTCAGCGGCGATGTTGAGGGAGTGTGGAGTGCATTCCAGGACAAGTTTATGGTGCTGCAGTCTGCTGCCATACCCTCAAAACCAGTCACTCCTGCTTCAACGCAGCCTAAGTGGTTCAGTCATGACATCGCTTCAGCTATCCGAAATAGGAAAGTAGCATATAGGAGGGCCAAGGGCAATCATTCCCATGAGAACACTGGAGCGTATGTCCGCCTGTGTAGGGAAGTGAAGGCAAAGGCTAGGCTAGCGAAATGTAACAAAGAACTACGGGTGGCAGGCCTCTGCAAGGGGAACCCTAAGGAGTTCTTCAGTTATATTAATAGTAGAAAGCCCATTAGAAGCGTGATAGGTCCATTAAAGGTCCGAAGTGGCATTCTGCGGACCTCCGACGCGGACATCGCAAATGTGCTAAATGAGTATTTTGTGGGAGTGTTCACCAGGGAAGACACCCACGTCATCCCCGAGCCAGGTGTGAGGCACGAAGGTGCTGGCATGGATAGTGTTCGATGTACCGCGATAGTCATTGCCGATAGAATAGACAAACAGCGCGTTTAATGCTCCTGGGCCAGACCAGTTTCTCCCCAGTGTGTTGCGGGAGGTGCGTGACCAGGTGGCTCCTCACCTCGCTACAGTCTTCAAGAAATCGTTGGGTTTGGGCCAGGTGCCTGGTGACTGGAGGGAAGCCAATGTGACCCCTATCTTTAACCCTTAACCGCCTAAATTTTTATTTAGCTCTGAAAAAAATTAAATTGTTGAAAATTGTGATCTAACAGGAGTCAATAAGGCATGTATGTATTTACATTATTTTTTTTTTTTTTTAATGAATTAATGAAGGTGGATTATTTTGGGCACCTAGGCACACGAGACAAATTTAATGTGAAATCTACGGAGAATAAAACACAAAATCTGGAACAATTTTTACTGATTAAAATATAAAACTAATACAAAACATTTTATGGATAATGAACAGCTAAGACTTATTTTTATTACTATTCAAACATTTTTCTGCAAATATAATAATGAATTTGAATATTACTTTACAAATTTTTTGTATGAAAGTCTGCAAAACAATTCTTTTTTGTGTAATACAAATATACATTACATTTCTGGCAGAGTGTCATAACTCTGCTTTTGCAACCAATCATCTTACACATGTGTCTAACTGAACCAACATTAGGTAAATGGCCAAGATTGTCAAATCTTATATCATTTTCAGGTATAGGTAAACCTTGGTTAACAATTTTTCTTTTCGGTTCTTCTGTGGCTTCTATAGATGGTCTCCCCCTTTTACATTTTTTAGTTACTTTACCAGAAAACATCAAAGATTTAGCTGCCCTAGCCTTGAATTGTGCCAAAATATTTTGGTTTTGACGGGGAACACTCATATCATCACATGATCGCCTGTACAGTAGCCAAGCATTGACCAGTGCCATGTCAAACAGGTGCCAAACAATCCTATGATAATACTTTGTAGACTTAAAAGAAAACCTATATACAAGGATACCAATTGGTCATGCAGGTCTACACCACCCATTGCTTTGTTATACTCGTGTACAATACTGGGGCAAATAATGGATATCTTTCCCTTTTGGTGATGGTCAAACCTCTTTCTGAACAACAGGCTCTGCTGTTGCAAAGGTTGACAAAGTTGTAACAGCTCTACTATCAAACCATTTTACTGCTGTTACTCTTATTCCATCTACATTTGCATCCCACTCTTCAAATGTACCTCTACCCTTAGCCTTCATTTCTTTATCCTGGGTGAATGATAGACCAGGTAGCCTTCTTGATTGAACAGTGCCACAAGACCAATAAATTTCATAAAGAATTGAAAAGGACTAACCAAGCAATCTTCAGGATTTTCTGATACCAAGATATTATCCTCAAAATCTGGATGTTGTGGAATAGGATCCCGTGCTTCAATCTTTTCCCAAATGGGATTTCTCTTTTGAAGGGTTTTCTTCCAACCATTTACATGTGATGAAGGCAAGGGTGAACTGTTATCAACACATAAAACAACAGTGCTAGAAGATGAAAGGTCCTGTTCCTGTTCTGATTCTGAACTCAACTGTTGTGACTGTCCTCTTTCTTCCAAAATGTTTGTTTCTTCGTCTCCTGATCCATTCTCTTCGTCACTTGTTTCAGCAATTGCAAGAAATAGAGACTTGAGAGTGCGATTTCCAGCATAAAAGCTTCCTGTTGCAATTGAAATGATTGGCCTCTCGGATAATCCACTAGTTCCTGGAAAGTGTGTTGAGTATATATTAATATATTATATATATATATATACAGGGTGGGCCGTAAGTTTCCATACATAGGAAAAATAAACATTTTTTTATGGACAACCATTTTTATTTATATAATATGCTCTACATGGTTGCCATTGTTTTGAAAACACATTTCAATACGTGTTCCCCACTGTTGATGAACACGCATTAGCACAGTTGACGTTATGCTTGTAATGGCGTTGGTGATACGTTCCTTTAGATGATTTATGTCTCGTATCTTTTCCTGATACACCATGGCCTTCAAGTGCACCCAAAGATAGAAATCAAGGGGGGTGAGATCTGGGGATCTGGGAGGCCACTCCACAGGACACGCCGACCAATCAAAGCATCCGGAAACTGCTGATCCAAATACCAACGCACGTGAAGACCATAATTTAAATTTTCCTATGTATGGAAACTTACGGCCCACCCTGTATATATTAAATATATATATATATAATAATATATATATACATACATATATATATATATATAAATTTTAGTCTACAAAATATCTATCAATACTATTCTAAAAAAATAAAATAGTTTCCCAAAAATTTTCAATCTATGAAAGAAAACGTTTGCCCAGGAGGACTTTGCCATGCCTAGCTGCTCATTTTTGAGCACTATACTCTAATGACATCTAATATTTATGCTAATATATTTTTTAAATAAAAGCAATCTTATTTACAATCCAGGATATATGTTTTTGCCCTAAAAATTATTAGAACATTGTATCTTACCTGTAAATGATTCCATTCTTCAAAATATTTTTGGTTTTGAACTAATATTTCCCTCAAGACAAACGTCGTTTGAAAAGGCCATGAAATAAAAAAAAAACCGAGATATTGCAGAAAGAGGTATCTGGCATCTAGAGTTAGGTGTTCAAGAAAGGCCACCTCAGCGTAGCAGACGATATTACAATAATTATTCAATATATTTCGATTATTTTGAAGGTGTCCAAATAAGGGCACCACGGCGGTTAAGGGTTAAGAAAGGGGATCACGAAAATCCAGGGAACTATCGTCCCATTAGTCTCACTTCAGTTGTAGGTAAATTATTAGAGGGGATTATAGCGGATAGGATCGTTGACCATTTGGATTCCTACAAGCTGTTTGGGGACTCCCAACATGGGTTGTGCACCATAGATGGGGGAAAGGGGGGTTAATGGGGTTATCATATATATGGGGCTCTCACCAAGCCACATGGCAACATCTCTCAGAGTGCTGGACCAAGAAGTTCCATCAATTTTTCAGGATAGCAGCTTGAAATTCTGGCTCAGATCTGATCAAAAGTCATTTGACACCCCCCCCTGGCTTGCTGCAGTGAGGGTCATATGACACCCTTTGGTTGATGCAGCTTAAATATGAAGGAAGCTGACCACCAAAACCAAACTTTGACTGTAGTTTGCCTAAATGTATATGAACATATGGTAAAAATATGAAAGTGATGGCTAACTGTTCTGATGGGGTAATAATGGCATGAATATAGGCTTCTTTTTGCAAAAATGAAATTTTTCATTTTTTTTAATCGTTATTGTTTCCAATTCTATAGATAATAGAGAACTTTTAAAAGCATTTCTAACTACAAATACACTATAACAAACTAAAATTAATTTCAGCTCTTAAGTATAAATAGTTTTTTATCAGTACCAGTGAAAAGAAGGTAACCATTAGTGAATTTTTAAGCTTTCTTTGATTTTTGAAGCCTTGTATGTGGCAAACTATAAGAGATAGGTTTCATTTCACATCAAATATGGATTCTATGACTACTGTTTACCATATATACCACATATCAGCCTTGTGAAGGGATAAACAAAAAAGATATGGTTGCCTAAAGTTGGACATTCATGTGATTTTGCCAATGATGCCAAAAAATAAGGAAAAATAGCACAATTTCAAATTGTTGTATCTCAAAAACTATAAGTTATAATGACCTAAAATTTGGGATCTGTGCATAAGTTTGATAGAATTACAAATGATAATTTTTTCAGAATTTTCTGAGAGGGTGACCTGGGGACCTCTAGGTGACTTCATATGGAATGACCCAGCTATATCTTGAGCTTTACCAGAAGAAGGAACTACTTGGGTTAAATATTCATTTCCTGGCTCAGACACCAAAACAGTGTTCCTCTCTAATGGTCTCCGTACCATTTGTTTCCTTTCTTCACCTAAGTCTTGTCCTTTCTTCCGTCAAAAAATATAGTAGATATGACAGCAAGATTAGCTTTATTCTCCATCACCAAACTTTTTCTCATTTTCTCTCTTTCCCATCAGATTTTGTTCTTGTCAATCAAAAGCGTACTATCTTCTTTAGTGATTGCTCTATAATCAACTAAAGCAGCTGAAGCCGAAGCAGCTGCTGCTCAATCTGAAATTCCAAATCTATCAGCTTCCATCGTTACAGCAGGCAATGGAAGTCTCATTTGACCTTGTATGGCAACTGACTCATAGTCTGACTCACTCTGATGTGGGTCTAATTCATATTGTGTGGAAGTACTCTCTACATCTGAAAAACACTATTTCGGTTAAAATATGAAACACACTATTTCAGTTAAAATATGAGAGTCCTTCATTTCGCTTCTTCTTTTAACCATTCCTTCTTCTGTCCGCAATTTCCTAGACTGCATTTTTTAAATTCTTTTTGTCATGACTATTTTCATTGTATGCGTCGATCGCTGATCCTGTAAAATCAGAAGCTCTTCTTTTGGTACCTTCAGTTCTCTTCAACAGGTGCATCTTATGTGAAACATCTTTGCAGTTCTCAGGACAGCCACAGTTTTGATGGGAGATAAAAGGGCATTTACAGGCACTGATATTGAATAATTCTTCCAAGGTGTCATTAAAACTCTCTCATTTTGACACTACTTTTTGATTTACTAAGATTGTTTGCTTTGCTGATGAAACGCTTTAATTTGATATAAATTGAATTGTTAGCTATTGCAGGAATTGAAGCTTTTCTCCAAATACAGAGTATATCTTCAGTAATTTTGTTGAAAATATCAGTTGTGTGAAATCACTGAAGTGGCTTCTTTTAAAAGAACATGGTATTGGCCAGGGGTGTATTTAAGGTCTCAAAGTATTTGGTGCAGGTGCTTTTAGGGGCCCATAACTCAGGTATGTTATTGACTAAAAACAATGACAACAACAAAATGTTTATTTCTACATTGCATAATAGCTTTGCATTCAATAACCCTTATACAAATAATGCACAAATGTAGAAGCAGGGCATAATGTGAAGCCTATCAGGCTTACAAATTGTTATGTTCCATATGCATATGAATTTAAATTAACATTGACAGAGAACACTTTTAAAAAAAAAATATTCGCAATAAACAAGAATTTTGTAAGGTTATGCAAACACTAGCTTCGAATTGAAACTTAACTAAAAGCAAAGGAGTAGAAAAACAATAGACGAGCGAAGATGTATGAATATATATGCATTTTTACTGAACTGTATTATGCTGATATTATTGTGAATCAGAAAAATTGGACTTCTGTATGACTAGTATGAGCAACTATTTGTCTCCATATAACTTGAATTTGAACAAATTAATTATAGATTTTTTGAAAGCAACACAAATATAAAAATTTTTTTTTAGTAGTTTCCATCTTGCCTACAGTATGAAAATGCACATGCTATAAAATTTTACAAACACTTGTCATACATAATGGAAAATTCCCTGATCTGCAATGATCAGAAATGGTTGAAGGGTCTATAATTCAGATTCACTTCCCTACTCACCAATCGTGACCAATGTATGCCATTTATTACAAATAAACACTGCGTCTTGCTTTAGATGACAAAAAGTTTGTGATAACATTTTCCATGTCAATATTAAACAACTTATCTCTTTCAAGAGTTAACAGAGCCAAATCAGATGTTCTTTTCCTTGTCATGCTAGAACGTAAGTGTTTTAATCCTGCGCAAAACACTGAATGACCTTTCAGCACTTGATATCCCAATTGGAAGTGTAACAAACAAATGAAAAATTAGTTATAAATTAGGAAAAACACCACAAATTTTTTCATTCACAAGAAACTCAAGATATCCTAGTATTCCTCGATCAAGAACTGAATTTTCACTTGAAAAGTACGAAGACAAACAATCATTTCATTTGCTAGTGATGGCAGAAGAAAGTTAAATTCATTGCGCAATTCTTCCACTCTACATTCAATGTCAGCAGCAGACAGTGTTTTAAAGCAACTTGGGTGCAAAAAGCCAAAAAGATTTGTTATTTCTTTTAAACCACTAATTCTGTCATTCAGTTCACTAATCATTCCATCTAACGTCTGATTCACAACATCCACCTGAAATCGCTGTTCCACTACCATTATTGGCTTGTCTTGTGCTCGTTCACCAGCCATTTTTTTCTTCCTGCGGACTCTCTTTTCTGGAAAAACCATTTCACTTTTGTCAAAATCTGCATCAATCCATCATTTCGAAGCTGAATTCTTTATCTCTGCAAATGCAGAATCTGATCGCAATTCTTGCAGTTCAATTGTGGTGCATTCCATAAAAGCAACAACTTGAAATAGGTCATTATTTTTTTTCTGCAACAACTTAGCGGTGACATCAGTTATCTGCAGAACTTTGTTCCAAAACACTAATGTAACCAGGAACTCATAATTCAAGTTTTGCAGCAAAGCATTTGCTTGGGAGACTTCATCATTGTTATGTTTCATATCAACGATGTCTTCAAGGCAGCCAATAACATTTGCAAAGTTGATAAGCAGAGCACATGTTGCTTTGCTCTTGAAGACCAACGTGTCACACACAATGCCTTCAACACTATCACAGAATTTGTGGCCTCTTGGTGCTCGTGTTCAATCTGTTCAGCTTCAGTTTCCTGTAAAACTTCCTTCAAAATCATATTAGCACAATCATAGAAATAGGCTCCAAGATGATGTAAATAGGATTATGGAGTGGATGGTTAAGTGGCAGATGCAATTTAACATTGACAAATATAAAGTTTGCATATAGGTTCTTGTAACAATAATTATATAATTACATGTACATGTACATGATGGATGGTAGAGAGTTAGCTAGTGTTGATGAGGAAGTAGATTTAGGTGTACGCGTATCTAAGGATTTAAAGGTTAGGAACCAGTGCCTGGAGTCTTGCGCAAAAGCTAATAGAATGTTAGGCTTCATAGCGCGTAATTTCGAATTTAAATCGAAGGATATTATATTGCCCCTTTACAAGTCCCTAGTCAGCCCTCATTTAGAATATGCCATTCAGTTTTGGTGCCTGTATTTGGGCGAGGATATTGATAGGTTACAAAGGGTTCAGCGTCGTGCCATGAAACTAATCCTGTCATTGTGCAACAAGCCTTATGAAGATAGGATTAAAGTGTTAGACTTGCATTCACTTGAAACTAGGAGATTAAGGGGGGAGCTTATTGAAGTTTTCAAAATTGTTAATAACATTGATAATGTAAATTTTGACAAACTGTTCACTTTCGATAATAGCAATATTCGTAATAATGGATTTAAGTTGCGTGGCAGACGTTTCATTACTAATATCACTAAAAACTTCTTTATGTTTAAAGTAATTGATAAATGGAATAATCTTCACACATCAGTCATTCACTCTACCAGTGTTAATATGTTTCAGAACCGTTTAGATAGGCATTTTAAAAATATTAACGTTGTTTAAAATAAAAAAAACAATTAGTAACAGGAGCTCTGGGGGTGGTGGTCGAGGATGAGTCTGTTGACGATTAATGTCAGCTTGTGACATGCCAGTGTGTGATGACAGCAATAAAAAAAAAAAAAATTAGACTAACATGAATGTAGATGTAGCGCGTAGAGTAAACTAACCCACTTTTTGTTTAACTTTACCTACTTTTTTTTTTCTTATCCTCTCCTTACTTGCATGTCTGTAGTTTGCATGGTATGACTGTGAGTTAAGACTGTGTTTGCATGGTTTGTAAGTGTTCTTATTTTACTTCTTTTCATCTTTCACCCCTTTCCTATTCTCTCCAACTATTTTTCTGACTTGTCAGCAGTGGCTGGTGGATGATGATGGTGAGTCTTTTTTCTCTTTTTCTAAATGAATGTTAACCCATGAGTGATAGGTGTTGCTACTTACTTAACCCCTTATTTTCTTCTCTTAACCCCCTACTCTTTCCTTTCTCTTGGGCTAACCTTAGAGTGGATCTTAGGGTCTCTGTTAGCCTTAGCTTCTGTAGATCTGTAGATTAGACTGGCAGGCATTCTTAAGCATTACCCAACATTGCTGAGGAGATTCAGCAAAAAACATATAGCAAGACTGCAGAACACCAAAAAAGTTCATCACCTAAACGGATGCACATTTTTCTGCAGCATGGCTTAAGACAAGATTGAGTTGATGAGGTGGACAATGTACGTAGGGTGTTTGCTTTTTTACCATCAATGCGGAGTTCATTACAAAATAAAGTTTGCACACCACCAGTTTTCCCACTCATAACGCTTGCCCCGTCATATGCCTGTCCAACTATATTATCTGTGTTTAACTGCAATCTTTCAAAAGTATCCAGCAGAGATGTAGCATAACTTTCAGCACCATGGTCCTTTAAATTCAAAAAATCCAAAAATGATTCATTCACATGAACAGTGGAATCTTCAACATTCAAAGAAACGTAGCAAATCAATACAGCAACCTGATCTGTTTTTGAGATATCTGTGGTGCTGTCCGCAATGAGTGCCCAGAATTTTGCATCCCGAACTTCCTTCAAAATAACGTTCCTCACATGCATCGCCAAGTGTTCAATTTGTTCTTCCATAATTGTGGGACTCAAGTACTTAATTTTTTCCTTTGACTGCAGATGCTGTTCAAGTTGTGGTACGTATTTTGAAAGCAATTTTATAAATGTGAGATACACACCACAGTCTGCCTTTGTAATATCTGCAGACTTTCCTTGAAGTGGCAAATTCAAACTTGTTATTGTCTTCAAAAGTTCAAACTGAACTGACAATACTTCTTTCCACTTTTTTTGTTCCTCTTCCAATTGATTCTTCAAAGCTGAGTCGATTGACCTATCTGTTAGAAATGCTCTCATGGCTGTTGCTGATTCGATATGAAGTTTGCTTTTCGAATGTAAATCAATAAGTAACATAGTAGTATATCTAACATAATGTATATTTTGTTATTAAATAGAATATTTTATGTAATTTTTCTTAATATTTGGATTAAGAAATATTTGGTTTAAACGCAATTGGAGGGGACTACCACATTTTTTCAACAGCACAGTTTTATCAAGACAAAATTACCAGGACTACCAGGACTACCCATTTTATTCAACACACAGTAATCTCAAGACAATTTTATCATTAGATACACTTTTTCCAAAAACTTACCACATATAACAGTTTTCAACAGCTAGGTTAGTATTGGTATGATCTAGGTATGCATAACCAGAGGACTCATTAGGTTAGGTTAGGTTTCTTTAGCATCTGTTCACTCGTCTAAATATGACATAGCGGTAGACATCTGAATCACGGCACTGTTACCATCTGAACAATCTATACATTTTTTTTCAACAATTTGGCAAAATAGCACAAAATTTCCAACTGTTGAAAAAATATAGCAATAGCTGCAAAATATTTATCATAATTACGTACTGTACATGCATGACATGTGAGAGAATGTTTGATTGTAAACACACACAGCTGACAGCTGGAAGCTCGCTTGCTAGGCGGGATGACTCGCTAAGCTATCCTTTCTTCTTTTCTAAGCTTTTACGTAAACAAAGAGGCGATCGCACTTGATACTTTATTTTTTTGTTATTGTGCTCGATCTACCTGTTTATTTTTTGGCAATGTTGTAAGAGGAAGCTCTTGTGCAGTTCCAAATATAAAATGTGGTTTTGATTGACTCCTTGTAGCTCTAATGTTTGAAGCAGAAGCCATATTTGTTATTAATTATCAGAAATTAGGTACCAACTCCAAATCCAACAAAAACCTAAAAAATAAAAAAGTTTCAGTAAACATCTGAAACATTATATAAGGTAGAACATGTGAAATAAACAATTTTTGCTTCAGCAAACGTTTTTGTAAAAAGAATACTTTTTGAGTTATGAAGCGTATAATGACTGGCTGGCAGCCATTTTTTGGGGGTGAAAAAATGGGGTACTTAGGATGAATTGAAAATTTTTTAATTCTCATACAGTATTCTTTTTTATCCCTTCAATCCATCTTATTACCAGTGAAGCAATAGTTGAAAAATTTTTCACCCCACCATATAATGCATGCACATTGAATGTGGTATGGTTTGAACCCTTGTTTATGCTTTATTCATTTACTTAATTCTTCCTCAAATGTACCAATTTCTTAATATTTATTGTATACTCATATAAGTATATTTATTTAATTAATAGTTTCACTCACTCTTGTACCATGGCTGTAAATCCTTCATTACTGTATCTCTTTAATTCATTCCCTCTAAGTTCTTCCAATAATGACTTGTACTATACGTACAAATTAAATAATTATGGTGTATTAATTATGAATTGACGTATGACATAATTTGAATAACTATGTCATAAAGTAGCTTAATTCCCTTCACATTTTCCCATCATTAATTTCCCTTCATCATATCTCTAGTATACAATGTATGGTAAATTCTTTAACATCATAATAAAAACTTTACACTCTATACATCATTATTTATATGTTCATTCATACATCCATGTCCTTTTTTGACCTTTATCTTTTGTTAATTTTATTAATTATTCATTCAGCTACCTATTGTCAACCTACTGTGCGACTACCAATGTGTACAATACTTTGTGCATTCGTACATGTCCCCTGATGATCATGATTACGTACATAGTTACGTACATGTAAATATATCCACATGTATCTTTTTACTTTTTCTTTTAATTATTTCACTTCTCGCAAGATATTCATAAATGCTTATACAAGTGTTCGAATTCCGCTGACATTGCCAAAAGCGAGCTTCTGAGTCTGACACTCTCTTGTTGCTTCTAATCATAAAAACATTATTGTGTGTCATGTTTTATATATATTATATATATATATAATATATATATATATATATATATATATATATATATATATGGCATCCCAAAAAAATGTACACACACTTTAAATACTTATAAAGGCAGTGTTTATTAAAATACATTTCATTTTCAAAATGTAATAGAATCTACAGACATTATTTAATTGTTTTGTCAATGCCTGTTTTCAAACTGACGTCCGTTCTGGTCCAG